>JAVJGG010000030.1:27258165-27277285 GCA_035590195.1 Aviceda cuculoides | reverse complement strand
TTTAAATGAAGGAGTCCTTTAGACAAGCTGAACTTATAATTTGTTAAATATGAGAAAAAATTCAAATAATTATGTCCAAGATGCCAGAAATTCTTTGTAAGTTCAAATAAATATTTTCAAAATACCAGAAATTCTTTACAATAAAAATATTTGGAATAGAGAAGCTTTATAATTTATATACAGACAATGGAAAGAGTTTTTACAGTCTGAAAAGCTTTGCCAGAAAGCGGTGGATTTCCTTATCATATTCCTAGCTCTTTTAGAGACAAAAATAAGCAAGAATGTGTGTAATATGTTCTGCTATCCATCAAGTTATATAATCAGAATTCCAAATAGTTTTCTTTTGGTGTGAAATGTAACAGGAACAATTGGCTATATTTATTCTGCTAACAGGGTAATATCACTGGAAGGTTGAAGCAAGAGGGAAACCACTGAAATACTATAACTACTGGGCTTGTGTGACTTAATATGAAAACAGAAACAGATCAACAGAAGTGATGAAAGGCTAAGTTCATTTTGGCAAGTGGTAGTTTTCAAACACATAATTAGGTATTAACTTTACAGCCTAAGTGATCTGCTCTGCATTTTTGTCCTTATGTGCACTTTCCCATCAGTCCCTTTTGTCATCTCCTGTTCTGCCAGGATCAGTGTATCGATTACTTGGTTTTCAGAGAAAGAAGAAAAAAAAATATACATCTAGGAGCTCAGCTTTTTTTGTTGTTTAAGAAACAATTTTATGTCTAGGTTTAATATAAACCAAATTATTCAGGGAGATTTTTTTCATACCTTGTAAGGAAGCATAATTCGAGAGGGATACATGAAGAAATGTTTAATTTTATTCTTAAAACGGCTTCCAGGGAGTCACTTCATTATAGTTTACATGTATGCTGCTATAATCAGTGGCCCAAAGTAGCTGATTTCACACCTGTTTTGCCTAATGCCAATACATTTCCCAGGGCAAACATAATTATATTGTATATCAGAAGTCAATATATTCTTTTAACACACAGGTGCAAGTCCAATAAAACTGAAAGTTAGACTCCAAAATTACTAATTCATTAATACTAGCATGGCAATAGCAATTTTGAAAGGCAAAAAAAAATCTCAAACCCCTATTTTTGCATTATGGCTCTTGGAACAGTGGGGAAAAAGTAAACTTGGCAGTTAATGCCAAGTAAAATATCAACATAATGGAAAAGTTCCAATAATGACCGTAGTGTATACACAAAGAGTTTGTTTTCATAATGTACATCATCCCACTCAGTATTTAGCATGATAATGAAGAGCAAAAAGATAAATACATTTTCTTACAAAAAAGTTCATGTTTGTGGTCAGGAGATCAGGAAAAACCGTCAGTAACATTGCACGCTTATCTTTAGACCTTGGGTTATCTGTGGCAACTTTGACTGAGATTTAAAAAGTATTAATGATAATTAAAGGAATTGTTTGTTTTTCAATGTATGTCTGAGTTTGCTCAGAATGCAGATCACCGAATACCTCATTTCAGTTTTGTCACCTTTGGCACACAGTATCTCTCCTGAGCACCTCTTGCTTGTCAAACATGAACATATTTCAGCATCCTACCTGAGGAAGGCATATTAAAAACCCAGTGTAACAAAAAGCCAGCTACCAGAATATGGGGTTGGGATTTGTTTCTGTGATCACTAACTAGCTGTGAAAGTTCTCTGTTCCCTGCGTGCTGTCTCTAAGCATTGGCTACTATCAGGAATAGCATCCTAAGCTAAATTTAACTTTGGTCCAGTGTGGAACAGTTGTTATGATACATATGTACTTACAAGCACACACACACATAGATACATGTACAAGAAAGACATTTGAGAAAATACAGATAGTATAACAGAATCTATCTGTTATCTTAGGCAAATGTATTATTTTTGGCTGTTACATATAACAACCCCAAATGCAATTGTAAGCCCAAAATCCACAAAAAGATGGATGTGGCTCCCTGAGGAATAAATGTTAAGATTTAGATTTTTTGCAGACTAAATTTAAAGTTCAAAAATGAACCTTTAAAAATCCCAAACAGAGAGACAGAAACACAAGCAGCCAATTGCCTCAGAATTTCAGCTATTTCCTGCTTAACATATTATGGACTAGCACAGCCCATTGGAATTCTTTAACAAAGAGGGAGTTGCCCTCATATTCATCAAAATCGTTCCTGGAAGTCATTCCACTTCCTCAAAACCCCCAGTAAACCCAGGCAGAGCTCCATCAGAAACTTGTCTGCCAGGCATGACTTAGTA
The DNA here is from genome assembly GCA_035590195.1 of Aviceda cuculoides. Lineage (NCBI taxonomy): Eukaryota > Metazoa > Chordata > Aves > Accipitriformes > Accipitridae > Aviceda > Aviceda cuculoides. Next base: position 27,275,021 of record JAVJGG010000030.1, on the reverse strand, counting down.
TTTTCTTGACAGCTGACCAACACATTGGGTAGGTTGAGCTAGGACCCCTTGAGTTTGAGGACCAGTGCTTTCCTGAAACACACATTCCTTCCACCAAAAATGTTTTAAGTCTTCAAATGCATTTTTGTGCTGGATTTGATCCAAATCTCCCTGCCCATTGTGCCCTGGGACATTCTGGTCTTGGTTATTAAGCACGACAACTGTCACTGACTCCCAAACTGAGCAGTGTCTACGCAGATCCCCTGGAGTGTGCAGCTCGCTCTGACCCCTTTCATTCGGGGCCTGGCTGCCTGACACTCCTTTGCCCCTATGCAGGAGTTTCACTCTCCCCACAGCAAGGGTATAATTCCCCCAGTGTTCCCCCAGTGCAGAGAGCCCTGCCTGATCCAGAGTGTAGCAGCCAATGTGATTATAACCTCGCTCTGTTTAAAGTTTTATTTTTAAGTGAGGACTGGATTTTTTCCATTTATTAAGATTATTTTTGTTTTAAAAATAAATAGTGATTCAGCTTTGCTCTCTGCTATACAGCACACATTTTTAACAAGTTATACTATTGGTGAAAAATAAAGATTGCTAACTGGAGTACTATTTTCAAATGTCCTTTGTTGTCTTTGCCTCTACTCATCCAAGAAAATTGACAGCCCACACTTCAGACATTCACACACTTCAGAAATGGGTAAAATAATGGAAGCTGTATCAAAGCGAGTCAGATACAATCTGGCAATACAATACCAGGATGACCAGCATTAAGAAGGAGGCTAAATAGCCCTCTTGTGATGACCACCCTGATGGAGCTATATTACACTCAAGATTAAGGGCTTTGCACAGCACTTGGACAATGGAGAATTATCTACTCAAGGCTGAACTGGCTCAAACACGTCTGGTCCATGGTTCATAACATGATGAAATATACACTACCCATTTTCTCTCCTGCCCCCTTCCCACAAGGCCATGTCAATTATTTAAATTAACATCTGGCCATCATGCCACAATTACATACTTCCTCTGTCACATGGCACTTAAACTTTGTGGGGCTTTTCTTTCTCCCCATTTTGCCTTTTTCTGTATTATTTCCTGACCCTGAAACTTCAGCAGAATTTCAGCCACTCCTCAAAATGGCAGACTTGCATCCAAATCTTGCATTGCCAAGGGTCTATTTCTCAGTCAAATAAATGTTTGCAACAGCCTTCCTTACTCTAAACAACCCAAGCCTTTTTTAGACTTTATTGGAAACAGTTCTCATCTGGTCATTACTCCTGCTTTAGAGGGAAAAGAGCTGAGGATTAGTTACATCTGGATCTGACTCCATCTCTATTAAAGCAGTCAGTCACCTGCCAACCCTTTTAACAAGCAGTGAAAGGACTAAACAGCTAAACAAGTTCATTGGATCAAGTTGTTTGTCAGCAGTGAATGGGGAGGAAGAAATGGGGGAAACCAGTCCCTGTGCTTATTTTTCAAAGTTAAAAGAATTTTTAAAAGTTACAGGCTGAAGACAGGCTAAGTTCACAGAGTTGCATTGAGCTGAAAAATGTTTTAGTTGGTCATCAACTCATATTCCTGTGGGCTAGAAGGGGCTAATTATTCTAGGAATGAAAAGTATGTAAGTGATCCCTTACTGTTGAAAGTGATGTGCTTGTTTACACTACCTTATCGAGCCATAATAAAATGAGATCTCTTAAATTACCAAACACTTCTGAAATCTTATCACATAAATAAACACAAACTCTCACTCCCTCTATTTGTGTGTAAATATATATATGCTTAATAGTATTACATTCCCTAGCACATTTATGTTTTTATTTATGTAAATAAATTTTTATATGTAGCTTGAGGACTTTTGTTTTTTCTAGAAGGGGTTTTGCAAAAATACAAGGAAGATGAAGATGTGTCTAGTCTTATTAATTTTGTGCTCAAAAGTGGCTGAGGCACTTTAGAAAATTCCCCAATCAAATATTATTATTTTTCTCTGTAGTACTTTGACAAAGATCACCTTATTTTATTTTAATATCAGTCATCCTGTTGAACATAATTCTGGTCCCAATGAGTATCACAGCCAAGCCACCTTTCCTCCTTAGGTTTTCTAAAATGATAAAAGAAAAAATGATAGGGTTTTTTTGTAAAGCATTTTAAAATCCATATTGTTATCAGTAAGGTACTACTACAAAATTTACTGTCTTGCATACTTTAAAACTGTGGCTGGGATAATTAATGAATTCCAATTAAAGCTTTAATATATAATGGAGATGTATATAATTGTACGTGCACACACAGAAACACCAGAGTTTCTGAGAACAATCTCCTAGTTGCAACTGTCAGCTGAATCCTTACTGGAAGAAAATGTGCTGAATCCATTTATTCATCTTTCTTAAACTGTATGCCATGTCAACGAAATGTGTACATTCCTTAATATATTAAGACTATGCTTTCCAATAAATTAGGTCTTTCAAGAATTTAATTAGGCATGTTGAATTCATTTATTTTTTAAATACTTTTTTTTCATAAAACGTATATCGTATCATGTAGCCCACTTCAAGTTCCCTGACAAGAATTGTGTGCACCTTAGACTGTACCTGCACAAAAACAGTCACTGGATTTCTAAAGGTATCGATTTCACGTTATGAATAAAGATCTGAAAAACACACTGCTATTTTGTTATTTGAATGAATGATGGAGGATAATGAATAAGTAGGTGAAATTTTAATAGAAACTAAACTTTCAGCTTTCCATAACATATTTTAAAGATAGGTCTGCAGAAGAGATTAAAAAATAAGCAATATTGCATGAGTCAAAAAACTCAGGTAATGTTATCCCCAGTAACTGTAATTCTGATACATGTTAAATCAAATAATATTTTTATGTAATCAAATACTATTTGCAACTTAAAGAAAGAATATTCAGAATTAAAGATGATCCTGCCATTCATCTAACAGTCTTCAACAAGAGTATATCACACTTCTGAAACAAATGCCCAGTGAGTTGTTTAGCATAGCCAGGATAAGCATATTAATATTCAGTTTATAGGAATATTAAATTTATTTCTTAAATTTTCTTGGAAGTATCCCCCTGCTATAACAGACTATTGTCTTCAACAATGGACTCAATCACAGTATAAAGAATTTAGACATCAAGAGTGTAAGTAAGTAAAGGAGTCTAGGTATTTTTATCTGTTAGCCTTTAAAATGTAATGTCAGAAAGACCAGATAATGGCTCTCTTCCCACTTGTGGCCAAATCCCAAAGGCTTTTTGTCATTCCAGGAGTCTGTGGCAGGGTAGAAGTGAAGCTTTGTTGGATCTTCGCCAGATTTCTTTGCATCTCTAATGTGGTTGTAATTGCAGCATCTGCACCGAAGATGATGTTCAGTTTAAAACTAAAACATACAAAGTTTAAAAATCTACCAGCATTCAAAGACACTTGTTTTCAAAAAGACCCGTGTCCCTGACCTTCAAATGTCGGTGCGAACATGTCTGTGTGTATGCGTGAGAGTATCTGGATTGATTTAAGCCTCCCGTTACCTCGTTTATGCGACAAAACTTCCACTGCCGTAGCCGCACTGGCATAGCTGTGTCAGTGGAGATCTCCGGTGTACACGCGGGACGCGCCAGGAGAAGTAAAACGCTGGTGTCGTTCCGTTGCTGTACGAATAACGAACGCGCACCAGCTTCCGTCAGCAAAGATGCAGGCACAGGTTCTGCTGGTACGGCTGGGGCACCCACATGACGCGGCCAAGCGTTATGTGCTTCTTCACAGAGTTTCCTCCTCGCTTTTGGTGGAACTTAGTAGTGAAGACTGCCCTGTCTTACAGTTCTCATTAAAAATCAAATCCTGGCCCAGGGATCTCCAGCAGTAATAACATTGTTTCGCTACAAACAACTGCCTTTTTCAGTCACCAAAGATTCTAAGTCGTTCAAATTACTTGGATTTAAGCGATTTCAGCACCAGGCAAATGAGTGGAAAATAAGCTTTATTATTCCTTGGGAAGAAAATGTTGAAAAACAAACTGTCTAAATAAATTGCAATTTCTTTGCTCTGTTCTAATGCAAATTTCATGAAAACTGCTAATTGTCAGAAACTTTTATAATATCCTGACTCAAGTTTTCCTAAGAAACTTTGCTTGTCACTGCAATTTCAAGCACTTGTTCTAATAAATAATTAAAGGTCACTCAAAGTTTGTGCTGTACTGCATTGTAGAACATCAAAATGTCACAATAGCACCAGCTTTTTGGAGTTGCTTGATGATATATTGGCACAGCTCCACAAAAGTCAGTGGAGCTGTTCTAATTTATACCAGTTGAAGACCTAGCTTGTAGAGCTTAAATTGAAATCACATTTCACTTATGACTCTAATTAAACAAAAAGAGTCATAAAAACCTGACAATTACAGTGAATTATTTTTCAGGCCAAAAATGCCACTGCCAGTTTGGCACATAGGTAATATCTTTCAATGACTAAAACCATGGGCCAGTGATTCCAACGCTCTGGAACTGAGATTATTTTTTCCTAACCATAATTTTGATTTTTTTTTAAAGAATACTTCAATTTTCAGGTCCCAGTGGAACAGAATGAAAACATTAGAACCATCTACACTTATTTTTTCCATATAGTTTCACACTTCTTTTTGCTTTGGAGTCCCACTGCTCACTGAAGTCAGTACAGATGCAATTCTGAGGAATAGATTTGAACAAATCAACATACGCCATCAGATATGCCATAAACCAACAGTCTATAAAACTGGAAGTACAGTGTAAAGATTTCTTTGCATCTTGAGCTCTCATTCCTCAAATTTCCCAACTTCAATATCAATATTTTGGTTGATTTTTTTTCTCCAGAAGATCCTCTGAACAAAGCATTTCTAAGGATTAGTAAAAAAAAAAAATCTCCCTGACTTGATTTTTGAAATGTTTTGTATAACATTGTATTTTGTCACACAAAACATTTCAAAAATCAAGTTAGGGAAAACTTGGCTGGTTTACCCATTCAGGTGAGCATCCACTGAGAATCAATGGATCTAATGCACATTGTCAAGTAAATGATACCTAAAATAAGATGAAAAATAAAGTAGGGAAGGTTTGGCTACCTTGCCTAGAGAAAATATTATGCACTTTCAGCTTTTGTATTGCTTCATATGGCCAGGGATTTTTCTCATTTTCTCACAAAATGCTTTGTTTCAGTCAGGATAATTTATCGAAACTTTGGCAAGGAAGGATAGGATCAGAAGTAGTCTTTACACTCAAATTTGAGAGGTTTGCCAAGTATTCTTGTTAATGACTAATAACTCTATTTCACCATTATCTGGTAAAGTGTTTTCATAATCAGTACCTTTCACATTAACTGTGCTTTACCTCTGAATACATATTTGAGCTTTTATTATACTCTTCACAGATACATAACCACTGACATTATCTTGAAGCACACAGTTATTTGCGTGATGGATAGGTTTTTGAATTGCAGGACAAACTGTTTGGCCTTGCTGAGGATTCAGTAGCTTGTTACCACACTGACTGGTAAGGTTCTGTTTATATATACTTTGCAAGAGTTATGTCTAAAATGAGAATATTGCCATTAAAAAAAAATGATTAGCACTTAATTTAACTAAAATTGAATGTAAAAGGGAGTTCTATAAAAAGTGTTTAATTTACATGTTTTTCAAGACATTTTTAGTTGTCTTTAATTCTTTAAACTAATACAAACAGCTACCATCCAAACAGAAAATACAAAACAGTATCAAAACTGTCATTTGGATTACAAGGAGACAGGAACAAATAAATGAATAAATAGGTAAATACACTGGGGTTTAGTGTTTGTTTGTTTGTTTGTTTAATGAATCTTTGCTTTTTTGAAGAGTTTAATTATTAAAAATAGTAAATTGTGTCAGCCTAATTCTCCAAACAGTTCTGTGATTCACATTCTTAAGAACTACTCATTGTCCGTTTTACTAAGAATACAGCATACTACTATGAACAATCTCACCTGTTAAGTTGTTTACTGGTAGAGGATGCAACACTTATATTCAGCAAAGAAACACAATGTTGGAAACATAAGGGTCAATGAACTTTAAAAATGGGCATGCTAATTTATTCAAATTAATGAAAGGTCCAATTTTTCTTCCTTACATATAATTCTGTTTTCATTCTACTTCAAACATTTGTAGTTCTTTTTTTATTAGGACTGTATATTTGATTCCCTATCTGCATTGTTATGAAGGAATGACTGAAGGATGAAAGCTAATTAACAGAATAATATTGGACTGAGAAAACTTTTCTTAATTCTATATATGAGGGTATGGTAAAAGACACAACATTCAGAGTTCATCTATGTCTTTGGAGGCTCCCTCTCTTCCAGCCTTAGGAACTACATATTCTGTCTTCAGTATATAGAATTTTAAATATAATTTTTCCTAGTAAATGGCTTTTCCTTTAGTTTTTCTCCTGAATACTGTAAGGCAGGGCTGGCTAGCTTGAGGATTGGATAAAGCAGGTTCAAATATTTCACGTAATTCTGGAGAAGTAATGGTTGTTTACTCCCAACTAAGCCTGTTTTCCTATCCTAAATTTCAATTTAGTTTAAATTAATGTAAACAGATACAGAATATTTGCATACTTCTCTTTCAACTCCTGAGACAAATACTAAGGTGTCTGCAAATATCTCCTGCCGTTTCTTGGAGCATGCCAATTCTTTGTGATACTCAGTAGCACTCATGTAGCAACAAAACAGGCCATGTTTCAATGTTAAAAAATGTTAAATTCAAATGTTAAAAAAAAATAATCTTGAACAGTGGATAAACTGTTACATTCCTAAAAAAAAAGCTGTCTTTGCATGAGAGTATTGAACATGCGTGTGAATTTGGAAGCTGAAGAAAGTGTAATGCTATCTTGCAGTGAATTTTACGGGATATCATATCAGTGTTAAAACTGAACAAGCTTGCAAAGTTTTTTGTCTGCATGTTCTAAACCTTTCTCTGAAATGGCTGGGGCTTATTTGGCTACATTCCATTTTATCCAATCCTTCATTACTATTTTTAACATGTTTAGAACCCTGTAGTTTGTGAAACCTGTCGATAGTGTTCTAATTGACACAATGTTGCCAGACATTGGTCCATTTTGTCTCCTATTTAGTTCTCCAAAATAGAATCATATGTGTCTGTAAAATTTACTTTCATAAGTTTTTTGTTGTACTTCAAAAATGTACGTGCAGCAAATGTTTTAAAGAAATACCAATTTAGGATTAGAAAGGAACAGAAGTTGGGCTACAGATCTAACATATTCATAATGCTATGTGGAAATATTGCCAAAAATATGAAAAACGGTAAGAACAAAAAATCTCTACTTCCTCACTCAGTGAAATTTTTCGGTACTTAAACTATCTTTGGCAAGTTTTCCACCACTGGAAACATTCAGTTTGGGATTCAAGGTGGAATTACAACCACCATCCCACTTTTGCATTCAGAAATGAAAGAAACATCTCTTCACTGGCCTTCCTGATCATATAAGACTCAAGTGCTGAATTGGGTCTGCTGAACTGAAAACCAGAAAGTGCATACAAAAGCTGACACACATGCACCCATCCATTTGTACTATGAATCACAGAGCACTATCTCAAACGCTGAGATGAAAGTCTTTAATCAGTCTGTGTGGTATCAACAAAGCAAAATCCTTATCCAACTAACAAATTTAGTAGCTAAGCCAAGAATGTTGCCTTGAGCTTTGCAAAAAGTAGCATGATGGCAAATAAATAAAAAATTAAGTGATCTTTTTTCAGGCAATCCAAGGAACATTTTGTTTTTATTCGACTTGCTTTTGTCCCATTTTCTCTTGTCAGGAAGACAATCATGAGGACATGTGTTTTTAGACATTCTCAGACTACATTTGCTAGTAGGAGTGGCATGTGGTTTATAGAAAAAGGAAGATCAGATGCTTTTCAGATGTTGCTCTTACAATGCTAAAAGTAAAGGTCATTTATTTTGTCCTTGGTCCCCATGTCCTCTCTTTGTAAAACATCAGTATATACACTGAAGACAGCTATTTGTCCCTAGAATTATTTTTCCTCAGGTTTAGTATCATATGAGATATGTGAAACAAGTAATAACTTCTGTGGAATGAATTTGAGCCGAAATAAAAGGGTTTATCTTGTTTTTTCCATATATATCAAATCCAAACTAATCCTCTAAGTATCTTCAGAAATTATTAAAGAAAAATTTTCAGAACTAATGTACTTAACTTCTGTTTTATCTGTGCATAAAAAGGTTACAGAAGCCTATCTAATAATATATCTGACATTTTTGCCAGGTCAGTGAATATAAGATGCAGCAGAACAAAAGGATAGCACCACAGTTAATTCACTGAATTTTGTCTGTGTTTATAGCCACACAAGCAACATTTACATGTAAGCTAAGAAAATAATAGGTAACGTTCATATCATCTACAGGTAACTAAACTGCTCTGTGATCAAACAAACAAACAAAACCCCAAAGCCACTAAAAACTAATAGTCTACAGACTCATTCCCTATTAGATGCTCTCTAAAGCACTCCCTTAAATCAGATGGCCTTGCTAAAACAAAAACCAAACAAACAAAAAACAAAAAAATGAGAAAAGAAGAAAAAATATTAAAAAGAGAAACAATAGAAAAAAATAAGAAAAATAAGAAATTACAAAAGAGAAGAAAAAAAAAAAGAAAAAACCCAAGGAAAAAATCAAAAAAGAAAAACTGAAAAAGAAAAAAAAATAAAAAAGAAAGGAGAAAAGAAAAAAGAAAAAGATAAAAAGGAAAAAAGAAAAAAGAAAAAATGAAAAAGGAAAAAATATAAAAAAAAGAAGAAAAAGTCATGTACAGTTCAACAAATATGATTTGTGGGAGTGCTGGGAATACAAGGAAAGGAAAAATTCCTAAATGCAAATTCTGAAGTTCACAAAGATCAGGTCTTTGGTACAAGATTGAAAACAGACTTCCTTATTAACAGCTACATACTTGAAACACTCTAGTAGCTTTGCCTTCTTAAATATTTACCATGTTAAATTTTCTTTTCCTTGTAGCTAATTCAGGATTTCATTAATCCTAGGTAGAACATTATCAGCCAATATGACAAGAAATTTGTTCTTTTCATCTCTGAGGTGTTACGTTCTTTTATATATCAGCTCATAACAACAATGAATCTACAATAGTATTTTAAAAATTACTGAGACTTGTCACTACGTTTTTTTGCAAACAGCTCCTCATTAAGTAGCTACACAAGGTTACAAAGCAGTGTTCGCATTGTTTTCAATGTCTTGCAAGGGACATTTGTATTCTATCAGCACAGTGTCTGGAAAAGATAAAACCCAAAATGTAATAAATACTCTCTCATGTTTATGTATTTCTCAGCTATAATTACAATAATGACTCCTGACTGATTAAAGTATCAACAAAGAGACAACCAGATGAAACTCATCTGTAGTGTCAGCTGGGAAGTTTGTCTGGCTTATACTGAAGTCTGTGGGAGCTTTAGTACAATCTGCATGATGGTAACACATGAACATTAAAAATAATTTAAAGTCTAGAACTAGGTTCTGTAACAGAACTATAAAACCACAATCTGATAAAGCATAAAAGTGAATTAAGCTTGTTCTATCCTTTATCTGTCCTTATCCTTTATGTATCTTTACTTATGAGAAAGATCATATAAAGAAAATGTCAGATGAGTTTGCAGAGCAAGAAAATTGACATGATGCTTAAAAGGACCATCTGATCCCTAAAGTTCATGACACCAATGTTCTTTCTACTGGCCTTCTGAAGACCTATGATTACTTCAGCTTTCATGTAAGGAAAAAGACAAAGTGTTTCTGCCTTGTAGTTAGAAGAGAAAAAAAAAATTACCTTAAAGCAATATCAAACAACATATCAAAGGAACGCAAAATATTTAAAAAGAAGTTTGGAATTACTAAGATGGAGAATACTGTGAACATGATGGGAAAACTTAAACTAAACTCTTAGCCATATCTTAGAGAAAAATAATTTCTCAAAGAATTATACCTTAGACTGAACAATGAGGAGAAATTCTGACATATATAAAATCACTCATTGTTCATTTAATTTTATCATTACATATTTAATCTTAATCCTGCTACTATGTGTTCCAAGAAATTCATACCCTAGGGACTTTGAGCCTTTTTGCCCAGCTATGACAACTATGTCTGCTTCATCAGGAAACAAATATTAAGTAATGTTACTTACTATAATTAACACAACTCCATTTTAAGATTCAAAACTCCTTTCAACTTTTTACCATTAATTCCATGCAGTAACAAAATGTTTATAGATGTCCAATGTATTTAATGATACATTTTTCACCACAATTTCTTTGAGGGCTTTCTGGAAAACAAAACAAAACCCAACAAACAAATCTCTTGGAGAAAAAGTTACAATAATCAGCTCAAAAGCCATTGTGGAGGGAGTTCAATAAACCCAAATAATAGCATTAATGATTTGCGACAGCTTCCACAATAATCACTTCTAAAATTAATGTCCATACTTACAGAAATAACAACCTAAGGAAGAACATTACAGCTGTGTGCTCACACAACAAATGAAGAACTCTAGACAGATAGTGACGAATTTGAGCTAGGCAGTTTTAGAATGAAAATGTATTTTGTCTAGTAAGAAGCCCCCTGGTTTATGTGATTTTGTGATTACAAATGTGTTTAAAAGATGCTGACACTGTAATGAGTTGCCTATACTCACTATGTAATTAGGAATGGTATCTAAAACTATTAAGTAATACGTAACTTTCAGTGCATATGTGTAAGACCACGTCCAAACCCCACAAAATTGAGTATTTCTAAACAGTCTAAAAAAGCTATGTATATAGAACCTTTTCTCAGGGCTAATGCTTCCAACAACCTCTATGTAAATCTTTCTTGCTGAAGCATGGTCTTTAGCCTGCAGCTTTTACTAAAGAGCGTAGTGCCTTGATGCAAAATAGCTTAGGAGACCTTACCTACTCAGACTCATCTTGCCCTTAAGATGCAACACATATGTCTTTCACCTTTTCTACTCCACTTTCTGCTACTAAAAGGAAGGCTAGAACCTCCAAGGGTCTTGATAATTTCTGTTCCTCCCAGGAAAAGTTGTTCTTGGCCCCTAAGGGTACTGATGACTAGGTAACATGTCATCAATTCCTTCCAGAGTTAGTCAGTTTGACTGCCTTGTACACTGACTGGTTAATGTGTAGCTACATTTAAGCAAGGATGCACTGTAGGTAATGATGTCAGAGGTTCTTCCAAATGAATTAAACTGCATGATCCACTTAGGTAAACATCCCTTCTACATTCAGTAGAGATAAACTTTTTCATTACTGTCAGCAAATAAAGAGCAGCAATAACATGAATTCAGCACTTGGAACAAGTAGTCATAGCATTTGAAATAGTTTAACAAGGCTGTAATTTTCAATTGAACATAAATATTTACAGCTGAACACAGACCAAATATTTCTAAAATTTTTCTTTAACCTACAGTTACTTCTGTTGGGCAGAATTAGTTCAAATCTCCTAGAAGTGTTGTAGATCTACAGCAGACCTAGAAGGTAGGTGACCAACCACTAGTCAGCATTTTAGCAAAGGTAAACAAAAACACAGGAAGTTTTGATTTGACTTTTCAAAAAATACTAACTACCTAAAGTTTAAATTAATGAAGAAAGGTATTTTTTTCTATTAAGTAAAGCAAGACTGTATTTAAGATGGTATAAAAGCTTAACAGAAATGCCATGGTTTTTAACTCATATTTGGCTCCCTACTCCTCTTCTCTATGTCCACTAATGCCCTACTATCCCCTCTGCCTCCCAGTCATTTCTATCTCCTTTTAGTTAACTATCCTCATTATAGAACATGTCTCTTTGAATCTGGTTTGTCTCTTGTGCTGGTTTCTCTAACCTAATGACCTCCTTTTCTTTCACTGGTTTCTCTGTAATTACTTCTGTCATGCCCCACTTCATAATTCCCTCACTCTGTTTACAAGGACTATTACAATTTCCAGTAATTTTGTCACTTTATTGGATCTTTCCCTTATTCTCTTAGACAGATGTGAACCACTAACCCATCATGTACAAATTCACCCCTTTATCTACCCTCTAATAATGCCTTATACTTCATGCCCTTCTCAGTCCTCTCCTTTTTGTCCTTTTCTGTCTCTCTCCACATTTTGCGTCCAATGTCCAGAATGCGTTCTCTCTTTTCATTTCCTAAATACCTGACTTGCCTCCACATTCAGAGGACATGTTTCTAACCATAACTCTGCTTAAAACATTTCCTTACCTATGTCTGATGAACTGCAGGTCATAATCAGAAAATGAGATGTGGTATGCTGTAAAGTAATGGATAAGCATATCTTACTTCAGTATGTTTGCCTACATTATGCTGCATAGCACCAATTATTAAAATAAACTATACACTCCTTTAGCCCATCTGTTTCTTAGCTCAGCTTTTTTTTTTTTCCTCTGCCAACAGCCAAATCATAATCTAATGGTCATGCTAAGAAAAACCCACGGGCATTGCTGGTTGCCTCTGATCTGTGTTTGTTTATAATTAAAGCTACATGAAATAAACTGAACCTTGCACTTGCAAAAGCTAAGCGAATGCACTTTTTAATATGCAGATGTTTATTATTTATTTTCTGTCTTTAACAGTCAACTTTTAAAAAATAAGTTCTTTTTTATAGTTCATATTTTTATTTTTTATAGTTCACAAGAAGTCACAGACAGTACTGGTTTATGCAAATAAGGTCTTTGGAACACTTGAAGAAGAATTTGGTGCCAAACTCATAAATTACTTTGAAGTGAAAACTTTTTTAAAATGTAATTTCATTACCTTTTTTTTATCTTTTAAACATACAAATCAAAGTCATTTATGAGAACTACTGGGTGATTGTCCAGATAGAAGAGATTTGCATAAGCTTAGCATGAAGAATTTCTTATGTTTACCAGAATTAGTAGAAATTTTTAGCTTTTCAGAATTAAGACAGAAGTGCTGGAAGGCCAGGGAAGCCTTGTCAGATTCTTGGTACATCCTGTTTCCCACAAGGCTGTAAATAACACAAGAATGGCATTTGATCCAAACTGGATTTTGGCAAATTCTGTTCTATTTATGGAAAAAAATAGAAAATGTAAAGCTTTCCTAGTTCTAAGGAAAAGGAGAAAGGTAATACAAGCTTCTCTAAGAAAGATATACACATTAGGTCGTTAACCTCAATATTCTCCTTCCAGAAGGAGACAAAAAGTCCTATAGACTTATAGTTTAAAGAAAAACATTCTTATCTGTGTCCTTCTTCATAGAAGGAAGTTCTGCTTCCATATTCAAATACAAACGTTGAAGATGAAGGTGATTAGATGAAGTGCTTCATTAGTGTTTGAAACAAGTGGTAGGAAACAGTCTGACCAGAGGGAACAGGAAGCACATTGGACTTTCTGGTTTAAGTTTATGACTGCTTATTTAACTCCTGCTCAGATTTTGGCTAACACAGCTCACGCTAAGGCCTGATGGATGCTGGGAGCAGCGCCACTAGGTCAAAGCCAGAGCACCACATGGACAGGACAGGTGGCCAGACAGAGCCGAAGAGCCATTATGCAGCCACTGCCTCGTGCAAAATTGCTGTCTCCTGCATCCATCGTCTTTGCATTTTGGTTGTCTAGCGGTTTTGTTAGAATCCACTAACTTGTGGAAATGGTATAGACCAAACCTCCAAGCTGGAAGGTGTAAAACTCCAGCTTACCCACAGCTTTTGAAGTGGATCAAACAGCAGCTGGACTGCTGAAGCTTTTGTGCTTCCTAGTGTGATATAGGGGATGCCCACACTGTGACAAAGGAGGAAGGTTAAGCGTTCTCACCTTCAGCTAGGTAACTATCCTGCTTATAGGTGCATAAGTATCTTCTGCAAACTGTAAGTTATCAGTTGCGAGTTATAAGTTAGAGAACTTGCAAGTGAGAAACCTCATGACTTAAGTCATGACTTTGTGAATTCACGCGACAGGCTGGTCATGAAAAGGGGATTGACACCTTGTTTGTTGTGTTTGTTCCCTTTCTTAATGAGCTCATAAAGTAAAGTATAATTTGCAGGGTATATTGTCCTGTAAGTTTGAGAGATCCCAATTGACTGTGGCAAGCTTATAACTAGTTTGCACCTGTGTGACTGAGAAAAGCAAAAAGTCTGAAATGTATAATTTGTAAAAAAAAAAAAATATCAGTAAGTGAACTGGGTTGTATTAGTGTTTTTCAAAGAAATATAGAGATTCCACTCTAGAGTCAATTCAGATAAAAATATTGTAGTCAGATTAGTTAAAGTGAAGGAAGGTCTTGCTTATGTTTGTTTACATGATGAAGCAGCTTGTTTTCTAAGAGTTTCAAAGTGTTGAGGCAGTTTTCTAGACTTCCACTTTTAACCATAAATTTTATCATGAATTCTGTACATAATCTCTATTTTTTCCTTAATCCACCTTTTATAATAGATTGCTAATATTTACATTTTTCAGCAATAACCTTAAATCCTAGATCAACACAAGCAATATGACATGACATGAGCATGAAACTTCTGAGGCAAACAAGTTTCTCTGAGAGTTTGTGGTACAGAGAGAAGCAAGTATTTTTTAAATTCTATTTTTTGTGTCATAATACATAGCCTTAATGCTTTACCATAGATTTTTCATATATTTTTCTTGCTTAATATTTTTGTAAGGGAAGCGGGGAGGAGGAGAGAGACTGAGAGAAACACACACTTTTAAAAGATAAAAGATAACAGCCCAGAAGGATGTTAAATACTGGAAAAAAATAGCCAACCAAAGTAGGTGCAACATTTGTGGGAACGTATGTCTACGTTTACAAGTGGTGGAAATAGGGTGGCATTTCCATTATAAACATATCACAATGGGCATGGGCTAATTAGGACCCAATAAGGAGCTTAGGCCAGAAAACAGCATAGTGTTTAAGCCTGCATTTAAGTCCTACTGACTGCAGTAAGAACTTGCTGGTTTTGAAGCCCTTAGTTGACTGAAAAGAGATGGGTTGCTGGTGCTTAGTAGAATTGGGGCAGATTTTACAATGTGCCTAAATTAACTATCAATGAAAGGGACTAAGCTCTAGAAAATTTTCCTTTATATTTTCCTCATTTTCATCATTCCTTTATGTATACGAGGTTTTCTTTTTTTGTTATAAATCCAAAACAAGTGCAGAAGTTAGTCTTTTGTAAATTCATTTTCCTTACAACTCCCGTTGTTCCTTTCTGTAACTACCAGTACACTAAATTTAATTCCTCATATTTAAGAGAAAAAGGCTGATTTAATCAGCCTCCTTGCCTAAGTTTTTATTTCGCTATCATTTCCTCTATAAGTGGAAGAAAATCCAGTGGGAATAAAGGAAAGGAAGAAAATAATATTTCTTTTTATATTACTGAAGGTATAAATTCAAGTCAACTGAAGTAATTCATCATCCTCAGCTGAATGTAAAAAACTGTTTTCATTTTAAGAAAACCATTTTCTTCCAGCATCTTAATATAATGCTAATTTTACATTTCAAAATTGTGTTTCTTTCAGCTTGTATCTACATTTACTTTTGAATACCTAAATAAAAAATTCTGCAAAGACAAACAACTTGAAATAAGCTGTTTCTTTAATAGGACACCCAGCACCAAAAGTACTATGTTCAAAGACAAAACTTGTACTAGTTCACTTCAGCTGTTCACCATCAAGATAAAATATAGAAAGTAAAACAAACTCTCAGGTGGCAGTTCCATATAACATTGCTTGGTAGCAATGCCAAGCACTCTTTGCCACCTCCTGTGTTTGCAAGATTACACTGTGAACTGAATATGGGAGTTAACTTAATTTAAAGTGTTTGCTAGGATTTTCAAGGGATTCTCTCTGAAGTTTTCTAAAGCCATTTTGATTCCCAGTTTGATTGCATCACTCTTCAAAAAAATGGATATGCCTACCTGTGGGACAATTTTAAGAATGCGAACTGGAATAAGAAAGAATAGGAGATTATAAGGTAGAAGTAAAACTCTTATGTTGGTATTGCTGCTTAAGATAGCATATCACAAGTATATAGTCTTAGCTGTGTTCTGTTCTCACAAGGAAGACATACTGATCTAAAAGAATGGTTAAGCCTGCATCCAACATAAGCCCAGCTGTGCTGTGCATGGAATGTTATGAATTATTCTTTGTCTTATGGAAAAATGGAAAAATTACAAATAAAAATAAATCCTGAAGGCACTGCAGCTATTCAAGATATTCTGGTGCCAGAAGACTGGTTTTGAGCTGGGACCAAAAGCCTGGAAACATGGGATGTAGAGTTAGATAATGAGTATTCTAGGCTCTATTTTGTTTCAGTTTTAAGAATTAAATCACCTGACTTCTATATTGAAAAACATTGAAGAAAATAGCTTGAATACAGAATATATATCTCTAATATTTTTCTTACTTTTTTTTCCTGAAGGAGTTTGCTTAAAAGAGTTCTGTCTCCACTATTTTTCATTTTATTTTGAATCATAGAATCATTTAGGTTGGAAAAGACCTTTAAGATTGTCAAGTCCAACCACAAACACAACACTGCAAAGTCCACCACTAAACCATGTCCCTAAGTGTCTCATCTATGTGTCTTTTAAATACCTCCAGGGATGGCGACTCAACCACTTCCCTGGGCAGCCTGTTTCAATGCTTGACAACCCTTTCAGGGAAGAAATTTTTCCTAATACCCGACCTAAACCTGCCCTGGGGCAACTGGAGGCTGTTTCCTCTTGTCCTATTGCTTGTCACTTGACAGAAGGGACCAGCACCCACCTCACCACAACCCCCCTTCAGGCAGTTGTAGAGAGTGATGAGGTCTCCCCTCAGCCTCCTCTTC
>JAVJGG010000030.1:27228810-27250956 GCA_035590195.1 Aviceda cuculoides | reverse complement strand
CTGGTGACCAGTCGTCAGCCACATGTAGCCCCATTCACTACAACCCTTTGAGCTCTGGCCTTCAGCCAGTTCTTCACCCAGCACACTGTGAACCCACTCATCTCACAGTTGGACAACTTGCCCAGAAGGATGCTGTGAGGATTCTTGTTGAATCTAAGCTAGAAACAATTTATATCTGGATTACTTACATCTATTCACATCATTAAAGGTGGAGGTTCTATGTATCTTTGAAATAAAAGCTGCCTGAGTCAGTACTAAAGACAATTTACAATTTCATGAGGACATCTTAATGATTTCTCTCATGTCTGTCTCCTACAGTAAACATAGGTCTTTGCAGATCTTCAAAAATATTAGCATAGTATCTCAGAATCCTATGTTAGAAAATCTAAAGAAAAATAACTCTTGACTATTTTATTTTGGACCTCTTACAGAAACATATTTAAATTATTGTATGAGTTTTGTTGTAAAAGAAATATTGTCAAATACTGAAGTAATGTCTCACATTAATTGTTTCATGAAAATTTTTTCAGAAGATTAATTTTTATCTCACAGAATATAAATTAGTTCAAGTAGCAGATCTGGCACATATTTAGTATATGTGACTGTATCCTTGCCAATATTTAGCACCTCCTCCAAACAAAAGACACATGCTTTGAAATAGCTTATTTTGGCAACCTTTTAAATAACCAGCTGTGTTTGAAACAAGCAAATGAAATATACAATGTTTAGCGATTCAAGAGGCATTCATGCAGTGGTCATTCTTGTGTCACTGCCAGCTTGTAGGAGTTAAGCAAATAAGAACTGGTGATATAAAAGATTAGCCAGACTCCATCTATTTTTACATGGGGGAAAATAATATGTAAGAAGGGGTTCCCACTGGCAGCTCAGATACCATTCAAAGAGTGCAAACTGTTACTGGAAGGATTTTCCCCAGACGCTGGTAAAATGGTAGAGATTATAACAAGAATAAGAAGAGAAAGGCAGAGCAGAAACAGCCCCAGGATGTTCAGACAGTCGTACTAGGCAATTCCATTTATCCAGCTTCTTCAAATTTTACCCATGAACTTCAAAATGACTACCTTCAATTATCACATCTTCCCAGGTTTTCTTCTCCTTCTCCAATTCCTGAAAACTCTTTGACATTACACTACTTTCTTTTTTCTTTTTCCTTTTTTTTTTTAAATTTTATTTTCCTTTTTTGGCCTAAGGGCTATCTTTAGCACAGGTATTCCCCATAAAGTCAGCTGCCTCCTACAATTCTTGAGAAATCTTTAGTCAATTGCCCAGCAATAGCTTCATAAGTTTTATTTAACAGAAGGTGCTATCTTATCACTTTTATAGCAGGGAAAATTGACTTTAAGAGGAAGCTGAAAATCACAACTGAGAAACTATTGCTTCTTGAAAGGGATATGTGAATCTAAGATGGCTCTGGCTTTCTAACTCCTTAGCATGATCACTAAGTTACTGGGAAACTATCTTAACTAGTTACTTGTCTACTTCTGGCTTATGACTACTCAGTGACACATGGATTCGCCTGGAACCTGTCAGCAATGGGCACTTCCTGAGTCCACTTAACTGCTTCACAAAAGCAGATTAATCAATAAACACTTCTTTCTAAAATCACTGTTTGGTTCCAGTACCCTACTTTCTCCTCCCTCTTGTCAAAAATAAGACTTATAAAAAATGATTCGATGAGCATGTGTGAGCCTTGTAAAACTGTCAGACAACACTTGCAAATCCTTTAATTAGATCCAAAAAAGGAATACCAAGGTGGATCTGGTTTCTCAGTAAGTGTCTTCTGTTCAATAGGATTATAATGTTAACACTTTTCTTAGCAGAAAGATCTCTCCCTGTCTTCTGTTTGATCACTCAGTACCAGGACTTGTGTTCATAGTCCTGAAAAGTACCTTAAAAGGTCATTCAATCCAGTGGTTTAAAACTGCAGACTCCTAAGAATTTTCTGGTATTGGTATGGACCTTGATATAGTGAACTTAAACCTGCTGTCACTAAGGTTACTGCTGGCATGCTCGGTTCTTCCTGCGGAAGAAGGCCCACAAATGAAAACCATAATCTAGTGCAGCTCCTGCCCCTTTCTAAGTCAAAAGCTACAATTACGATGTTTGGTGCAAACAATGTTAATGTTAATTTTATATATCCTATGGTAACTTCACACCTCCCACTACCTCAAACATGATATGCCCTAGTAACTTCTTTTTTAAAATAGTGTAACACAACATCAGAAATTCTGTGACAAATCTGAGGATTCCTGCTTTATACAGAGATTCCCTTCAAACAAAATCTGCTTTTCACCTATGATCAGAAGTCAGTAATTAAGATACCATGCAAGGAACACATAGCCTTGGAAACAAAATTATCACTGGCTTACCAGCAGCTGCAGTTTTTCCAGGGAACTAAAACTCGTTTTGTTAACCACATTTACATTTTTAACATGAAACAATGCACAAAGTTTCTGCTGTAAAACTTATGATTGAAGCATGCAGCACTATAAAATGTGCAAATGTTATGTACAAACTACAATGCACTATGCTAACATGATTTTTCTTTTAAACACAAATAAAGTTCAAAGTGGGAACACCTTTCAAAATGTGATGTGCCATGAACTCAGTTATATCAATTACTTGTCCACTTTACAATGTGTGCAACGTGTTAGACTGCAACTGGAAAGTATTACCCAGAAAAACACAGTCAAATAATAAAATGCATTAACCTAATTCTTGTGGGAGAGACATAGTGTTTAAATATTAACTTGAGTCAACAGGAAAGCTGAGACTTGCAAAATTCGGGAAAGAGCCAGACAACAGATATCAACAACTCCCACAGTCCACCTGCTTCTCCACTTTAGGCTTTGAAAAATTGATTGCATATATCTGAAAGGATAATTAAAAATGCAATTGCATCAGGTTTGGGCACAGCAAGGCAACTAATTATCATGACTTCCCCATCCACTTATCTAGCCCACAATTCTTCTCAGCTTGGCATTGCTTCCAGTCAGTAAGAGGGAAAACCAGACTATCATGTGTACGTTTATTTTTTGCTAAGTCGGGAGGTAGGGATGAAGCCCATTATGCATTTACCAAAACCTTATATATGCCACTGTCCCACAGAAGGCAGAAAATGTTTCTTCTGCCTAAGTAGCACCAATAGAAACTGTGGCAATTAAGTCAACGCAGAAGCTTTTTCTATCTTAGTGTGACTGCTGTTACCCAAAAGCAGTAATTTTTCGAGCCAGCTTTCAATCATGCTGTTTCAGTTCAGCTTCTGCACTAAAAACATTGCCATCACTTACATACACTTCTTATCACCATTCTGGCAACTGATGTACAGTATTTCATGCCAGAGCCACTATTTATGATCTGCAAGGTGTGTTTAGAAATGACGAAGTTCTGGTTACACTTAAGTGATTCTATGTGTTTTGTGGGAAGCAGTAGCAGGATAGCAAGGTGTCATTCAACTAATAAGCTCAGCTCTCTAAGCACTAGGAGTTTCACTTTCATTGACCAGCAAACCTACAGAAAGCTTAGGAGACTGGTGTCAGAAATTGTTATACAAATGTATGTTTGAAAGTAGGTCTGAATTTTGTTCATCTTTTCAATGTATGTGCAAGAGCTGAGCTAAGACGAACACAGGAGTAAGGGAAAAGGCCTTCCCTAATGTTTTTTTAAAGAAAATGTTGCATACACCTATTTATATACCAGGTCGTACTATACACGTAAGCACATCTGTCTTCATTTATTTTGCCCCTATATACTGCAAGAAGTAGGGAAATGTATGTTCACGCCAATATTATCTAGTCTCTTTCATTTCAAACCACTCAACCTTCACAGGCTGTAAAATGAGCTGTTTCTCATTGAAAGAATGCATCTCGATGATGTACAGACTAAATACAAAGCTCCTAGCTTCAAGAAAATTGTTTACTCTTACTCCAACACAAACTACCCAGCATCCAAAAAATCATCTTAAGATCTTCCTGTCTTCTTTAGAGTCTGCACTATGTATTAGAGATTGGTTTAGGAAAGCAGTCTTTGATTCACAACTGTTCCCCTCTCATTCTAATCTAAATTTAAAAATCTAACCTAGTTTTGAAGTTGGATTTCTTCAGGAAAAGTTATCATTAGTATTTTACATGAGAGTTTAGTCCAGGTTGGTGATCTGAAAAGTGTGGAAAAGACCTAATCCTAGCCTGATTATACTGAAAATAACCCATGAAATCTGTTCTGTTTGAGAATTAAAGTCAAATCAAAATCACATGGAATTATACAAAAGGTACTGTATATCTACTAATTGTTTCATCTCATAGTAAAGGAATGTGACTTTTTGATGCCTGAGATTTTTTAAAAAGATCTGACATTTGCACTATAAAACCTTCCACATTTCAAGAATGTCGTTAAAACTGTACTACTGAGGCCTGTTACACACACTGAAAACAAAAATAAATGTCTGGCCAAAGTCATGCTATTGGGACATAGTTTTCCAACATGGAACAATGACACCCAACATACTCTTCTTGAATATCATGCCATATCCTGATGCCTTATATGAAGCAACTCTGGCAAGAGAGTGAGCCTCTTGAGTTCATTAATCTAATTTTAGATATGTGCAACACAGACATTTGCAGGTAAACTAGTACCCGCATGTTCTTTTCGTAGACGCTGGAGAAGAAAGCTGTTTTTAAAGTTTGCTGAATCCAGCTTCTCTTAGACAACTAGTTTATGATGCAAAGTATTTCCTCCTAGATCCCACTGACTATACTGACTTTACTGTTACTGAATGTAACATCGGGTAACAGGCTCGGATGTGAATGCCTACTTTGCAAAGATGAACTCCATTCTCAGTGTCTCACCATATTCTTCAAAGGCATCTCTATCCTACTGTACCATCCAAAGCAGGTGGAAGTCATCAACCTGACACTACAGCAGTCAAAAAATATTACCTCATTACCTAATACTAATTAACCACTTAACTAGTATTAGCTAAGTAATACTTTACTTGGATGAAAAATCAGAGTAGAGAACTAGTAAAGTGTCAGTTCCCAGTTAAGTTTCTCATACCATTACTCTCAGACACAAAAGTGAATTGCAATGCTCCAGCCAGTAATCATAACACTCTCATTTATATTTGATGCTGGTAACTACTAGGTTCCTAGACACAAATATAAATCCTATGTTGCATTCTTTTCATGCTTGAATGTAAGCTCATGTAGCACAGAAGTTCGTATGAAACATTATTAAAACTGTATTTTTAAAATGCAATACTTCTAATAGCAAAAGCTATTACAATACATTATTTTCAAGGCACAATGTCAAAAAGGAAATTTGCAAAGTATTGCAAATGTTTACATGAGCACTAAAATAATAGATACTAAACCAAAACATAATGTTCTCATACCCTGGACATTCAGTGTCTTTCCAAGAAAGTGTACATGCTTAGAAAAAGCAACATGAACAGCATCAGAAAAATCACATATATACACTTAAAACATATTCCAAAAGTAGCCTGTGTCCTCTTTACCATTCCAGACACTGTCATCACAGTCAGTATTCAGAATCCAAACCCAACGGGTAGGCATGAAACTCCTCTCACTCATTTCACCATGGAAGCCTATAATGCTAGATGATACATTCTTAGGCATAAGAACTAATTTCATAAAGATCTCTTAAAATTGCACATGCCATCTTAAGTGTATGGTTCTCAATAGAAGAGCATATGAAGGGGAAAAAGCAGTTGTAGAAAATGGAACTAAATACTTTGCAAATGCACAGTGCCTTGGATGCCAATTATTTCCTATTAAATCAGTAGTATTATAGAAAAGCTCCTAGTGCTACTGTCACTAAAGCAGAGATACAGCAATGTAGAGAACTGGATTCTGGATTAGAAATTGCTTCACTTGGTCCAAGAAGCCAGATTCAACTTTATGCATCTAAGTGAAACTCCAGTTTAGAGGTGGGGTTGTCCTTGTCTCCTGCTGTATTACAATGGCGGGCAGAATTGCTGCTGCATATGCAGATATCCTCTGGTGAAAATACTCCTAGTGCAGTACATACCATTGGAACGAATCCAGTCCTTGGTTATTTCCAATTCCTATAGAATGTAAGTTACAGTCCTGTAGCACAAGAAGTTGATAAGGAACAATACCACCCCCACCCCACCCCCAGCTGACTGTGGCATGTTAATCACAAGCCCGAACTACTGTGTTCGGCAGTCTAATTTCTTTTTTATTAGTAAGTATCTAGTAATCTTAGAAAATTCAGCTGTAAGAACACATATGTATGAAACTTCTACTTTACTGTATTCCTTATGATTGAAGACATAATCAATTCGGGATCTTAGAAAATTAATAAATATTGTAATAATCTAATCCATTCTGCTTTCCTTCCATTCATATCCCTTTCCTCACAGATGATCTAATCTTAACTTTGTTAGTAACAAAGTTACTTACACTTACTTCCAGGTTAGTACGATCAGCAAATGCTATAAAGATTTGATTGGGGTAGTTATTTGAAGGGGGTTCTACATCAGAAGGCTGTAGGTTTGTTAGTGTACTGTCTAAAGCTACTGCAAAGGCCATCTTAAAGAGAAGAGAGAAAGAGAGAGGAAAAAAAATAGAGAGGGAAGGAGGGAATGAAGGAAAGAAGGTAGTAGAAGTCTTGGGAAGAAAACTGCTGTGTCCCCAGAATCTATCAATGTGCTTTCAGACATGTGCCATTTTCTCTCCTTTTGCCCTGAATGCGGCTTCTCTCTACCTGGTAGATCTGGCATGATCAGACACATACATTTCTAGGGTACATCAATCAGCATTAATCAGAATAGAGCATGAGCTTGTCTCCCAAATATTTGCCTAGAATCCTCTTTGTAAGTCTATCTTATCTCTACCCCTCACTCAGGTCCCCAAATGGACACCCAAAATGGACCCCCAAAAAACTTCAATAGTCTACAAGAACTGTAACATCTCTGTTACATGTATCTGTAACATGTATCTGTATACATGTTACATGTCTCTGATGTATTTAAGATTTAGCAAAATAGCATATTTTTTAAGACCCTTGGCAAATGTACTGCCAGAGAACTTATCTTTATAGGCTAAAAACCATTTGCATCTCTAAATGGGTTTACTCAGTACTTCTGGTAATCAGGTTTTGAGTATAAAAAGAACTTAGAAAAATCCATAGCACCTTTTTAAAATTTCTTTTGGGGGAGTTTTGTGGCTTACTCTCCTGGAAGTAGATATATTAATTAAAAGATCTGTACTTTATAAAGATCTTTGTGAGTATGGAGGAGGAAAAAAAGGAGAAAAAAAACCCCAAACGCCAGACTTGCCTAGATGAATTCTTACAGGTCATTGATAAATGGAAAGTTCAACATGAAGTATTCTCATTTTATTTAATGACAATATTGAACATAAAACTCAGTATGTCCCACTTCCTCAATCACCAAGCTGAAACAAATAGTCAGTGTACTGAAGCCAAAAAAATCTTACCATCTATGTATATTGAAACTATTTCATTTACAAAGGGATTTGTTACTCTTTGCATGCTATGAATTTCATGGTTAGGTGCTAGAGGAATAAACAAGACCAGAGACGTGGATCCAGCAGGGACTTAACCCCACGCCCTCTTCACATAAATGTACTGGGATTGGAGCAACTCCTATTCTATTAAGCAGAGTATAGATCAAACATAGAGCAAAGTAAAAAAGAGAAATACTGTATGAACATGGGCTGCTGCTTCTGTTTGTGCCTCTTTCTCCTTCTGTAAGATTAGGAACAGACTTACTAGTAGGCTACAAAAATTTCATAAATTCTTATGGATTCCTTGGTATAACCTAAAGCCTAAGAGAAGTTCTGTGATTTTGTCTTTGGAGTGAGACAAAGTCTATATAGTTACTGTCTTTTGTCATCAGAATGAGCTGATGTCAAGATCCATCCTCACTAACACAAACAATTTCCATTAATGTGTGTTTTCTTGGTGACAATAGAAATGATAACTATAGAATAATCTTTTATAAAAACAGATTAAATGAGCATGGAATTCATGATCATGAGAACCACCTGTATTTCTCATTAAAAGTAATTTAACTGTCAAAGAAATTGCCATTAGTTAAAAAATGAGGGTTCAGCAAAGCTTAGAATATACATGTCCAACAAACTCGAAGTACAACAGACTTGGAAAATTAATTCTGTAGTGTATCACTGAAATGGATCACAAGGACAACAGACAGTGTGGATGTGTGCATTGGGAAACAATCAGTATGTAACTGAAAATAAGTCTGTGAAATAGTCCATATTTTGCAAGAGAAGGAAAATATTTTTCAAATTTCAGTATTAATTTTGTAAAGTCCATACTTCATCAGGGTCAATTAGCTGGATGATGAACACATAGATAATATGTATTTAGTCTGGTGACCTAAGAGACAACAAAACTTCTCAACTTGCACATTGTTTACTGCCCAAGACTGTGATACAGTATTTTTTAAAGACAAAAGAGCATAAAAAATTGAAATGGCTAATCGCAAACAACAAAAAAAGGCATATATAAACTTTGCCATTCATAGACATCTATGTATAGAAACCTCTCATTCATCTACAACCCTGTAAAATTTCCAGGCATGATGCAGTAGGAAAAGTTGCATCACACAGCTCACTCAGTGAACCCATATTTAAAACAACTTTTTGCTTCTTAGAGCTGTAAACATTTGCCAATATTGCAAAAAAATTTAAATAGACTTAACACAGGCTCTTTATTAGAATGAAATCCACTGCATCATATAGCTACTTGGTCAAACTTTTTGTGATTACTTTAAGATAGACATCAGGAGTGTATTTCTCTTTCTCTTTACAGTCAAGCAGTTCAGAAGTAATGAATTTCTCTGCTGGCTTAAGAATTCCTCCACTGGCTTAAGAAACACCAGGTTTTCACTTTTATAAAGATGGAATATTAATTCTGCAGTACAAAATATTAGAATTGTCTAAAGTTAGCAGCCAATACAGCAAACTCATGGTGTTTAAAAAGGATGCCTCAAAATGAGAGATTAGTTCAAAGGCAGAGTGCTGTGGAGCACTTATACCTTAAATTTCTTCTGAAGTTTTACAGTAAAAATACTAACCCTATACATTGTGTTCTCTGCAGAGAATTTTATACTCTAAAAATATCAAGGGATCATTAATACCCCTTATTTAAAGGTTACATTTTTGTTGCATTTTCATAACATAAAAGCATGGCATAGAACCACAATAAAACAAGAGTACAAACTGGCTTAACTTTAGGCAGGCCAACTATGCTTTCATTTAAATAAGGTTTCTGTAAGATTGCATTTGTCTGTAGTTGCATTTATGGACCTGGAAAGTGTCTTAGAGGAAGAACAAAAACATCCCTGTTGACTGAAACACAGAAGACATGTCAGTATTAACTGCATACAATAGTGGAAAAATGAGTAGCATTACAGTAAAATAAAACATGATGCTCAAGGGGACACCAGACCTACTATATTAATAAGTGAAAAGTAACTTCAAATTTATAAAGTTCTAGTCTAATTTTTCAGTAAAGTTCTTTTCATTAGGCATTGATATGAACTTACCAATTTTCACCTACTTAGCAAAAGTTGCTATTATTTTTTATTTTTGCTTAGTCTCAGTATGCAAAATTAATCAAAATAGCTCACATAAAAATTCTTGTTCTTTCTCCAGTGTAACTCATTATAGCTTCTAAAACTTGGTGAGTGTCATCAGTAGTTCAAATCAAAATAAGCCTATTACACCTAATATAATTTACTACTTTTTAATTCAGAAGTATTTGTAGGAAACACAAATCCAGAACCAATATGACAGCAGAACTTTCCATAAAACTTCAAACATACAATATGTCTTTAAGCTTAAAATTCAAAAAACAAACAAACAAACAAACAAAAAAACCAAAAAAAACCCCAAACCCTAATTTTTGTTTGAAGATGAGATTTGGCCATGGGTAATACTTGGCACAAGAAAGCAACAGTTGTGTACAAGCTTAGTGTACCTTTATTCCTCTATATCATGCCCTAAAAGCCTGATCATCTCTAGAATGTTTTAAAAAGAGGAGATCTGCCTCTGCTGTGACAAGTCAAAAAGTGGGTGAAGTGAATGAGAAAATAACTGACTTTTTAATGTTTTTCTCAAATATGTAAGGTAAAGTCTGTTCTGTGGCATCTTTGCAAAAATTATTTAAAGTGTGCTGAGGAATCAGCCAGCCAACTTTCTTCTCCTTTACATAAAAGCTGTGTGCTACAGTCATTCCTACAGTTAGGTCATCACCTCAGTCATAACCTCTTTTGATCTCTAACTGTTGAGCAGACCGGAGCATTACAGAACCCTGAGATTCACTGTCAGTCTAAAGGGGCATAATATTATCTTGAAATCATGTCTTCCACTGAGGCTGGAGATTTGTAAGTATTATTACCATCTATGGAAAGCAGACTATCTCATCATCACCTCCTTACCTTCCTTTAAATGAAGCTTCTATTGTCTTTGAGGGAGGGAAGAAGGGGCAGGAGAGGAAACTAGGCAATTCCTACCCTCTACCTTAATTCTTTGTCAGAAATAGCTATATGGAAAGGACAGGCAAGACTTTCCGGCTTTCTGAACATTCATAAAACATCTATTTTTTATATTGGAAAGGATGCAACAGCACCCTGGAATACTGGATACTCAACCAGCAGATACAAAACTGCACCAGCCCGCTCTGTCAGGGTTGCAGTACCTGCCAGAGCTCAGCTCGCAGCCATGCAGACTCCAGTTTCCATAGAACCTCTGTCTGCACAGCTGGTTTATTCAGCTCACGATCAGGTATATATTTTGTTTTGCTGAAAGATTTCAGCTACGCCAATCAAGTTTACATGGATATATGGTTGCAATGCCCCACTTAACCTCACAACTCTTGGTTTGCAGTGATACAAACAGAAGTTGCTCACCTAAACTTGACTCATTCATGTCTTCTTATCTTTAATCTTCAGTGCTCCTATCTGATTAATTAATACTATTCATTAGTGGCATTTTCTCCAGCTACTAGATACCTCTGTGTACTTTGAGTCCAGGCAGGTAAACAAAGATGACAGTTGCAACTCAAACTGTGTGGAGATGTTAATCTGCTCTGTAATAATGGCAATTTCCTTAGCAGCCACCTGTGGTACTGAAGGTTGTGAACTGATGAGTTCCCTATATTAGCTTGTTATGTTACATTATATTAATTATTACTAAATATTAAAAAAACCACTACCTCAATGTTAGCTTATTTTACACAAAGCAACACACCTTTGCTCCCAAATGTGCCATATGTAAGATTATTTCTCCTTCAGTTTGAGTGTATTTTGTGAGTAAATCAAATAGAAAACACTGTATGCATCCTGACAGATATACACTTACTGTTAAAACATCAGAGAATATTTTTTTGAAGTCAGCAATTTTATTTTGCTGTAGTTTTCCCTAGGCATCAAAGATTAACCTGAAGGATTTGGAGGTCCAGTGAGACAAAATACACAACATTTTATTATTTAACCAATTTTTTTTTCCAGTCGACAAATTTGGACTGGAGATCTGAACAGCATAGTTAATCTCACAATAGTTTCAGTATTCCTATCCCACCCTGCAAAATTTAGATATTATAGAAATGGTAAAAATAAGAAACAGCTAATTGTTTTTGTGTTTTGAAGGTGCTGTCTAGGGTTGACTAGCTTTGTTTCAAAGATTGGTCAAAACCCAAATGTTCAGAAGGTGGGTTTAGATCAACTGAAACATGAAACAGCACACATCTTCCTAGCTGTAAACAAGAAATAATCCAGAAGATATGTACTAAAGTAGAAACCACAAGTACTATTTTTAAGATGGATTGTACAGATTACGAGTGAGAGTGGCTTGGGAAAATGGATGTAACCTCATATTTTGTATTTGGAAATTTGCAGTTCTGTCCACGCTGAGAAGCCGAAGGGGTAGAGGGCACTACACGCACCATCCTGATAGTCTGACAGTTTTCCTGCCTTCTAGCTGCAGATAGTGAGAAAAGCCCTTTTTTTCATATAAAAAGCAGGAAACTGGACTGAGAAGGACTTGTGCTCTGCTCTAGTAGGCTGCTCTACTTGGTCTATCAGATGAATGCATGTGGGTCATGGACTACATAAGCCTGAAAGACCACCACAACATTGCGGACTATACTATTTATTCCTTCTGTAAGTGTTAGCTTGTTAAGTTGTTTATAGTCCTTCTGAGCATTCTCAATGCCTGGAATGTGATTGTAACACTTAACAGCTCTGCCTTAGGACACTGACTCTAATTAAATCCATTTCTCAAAGGCCCGAGTGGCTAAAATTTGGTCTCTGTTTAACATACCACCTCACCTGCTGCATTCTATTTAAGTGTTTTGGTTGGGTATTTAGGTAAAAATTAAAACTTAATGGTTTATGGTGTCCAAAAGATCAGGCTAGAAGAGACAATGCTATCATCTGACTTAAAGCTTTACAGATATATGAACCATTTAAGTTACTTCTCACCTAAATGGAAGACCTTGCTTCCTTCCCTTCCCCACATGGAAAAGCAATTAAATTAGAGCAGCTTAAAGAAACAAACAAGAAATATTAAAAAAATTCTCCAGAGCCATTCAAGGAGAAAATACCTATCATGTAATTCCTAGACAGTTTTTTGGGGTGTAAGGGGGAAGGTTAATAATACTTCTAAGCTGACTAATGTACGATCCCAATAGCATTATGGTTTATGTTTATTTGTCCTGTAAGGTCACTGCTTTCTATTTTGTATGTCTTTTCACATAATGCTTCCTCCAAAATACCTGCAAGTTAATTCATCTGTGTCCTACTTAAATGTTTAACTACTTCATTACCCACATTGAAAAAGAAAAAAACTAAAAAAACTATTAAAAAAACCCTACAATGTGTTTAGAAAAAAAATAAATTCAATGCATTTCTTATTTTTAAGTTGGTTATTAGTAATAGATTTAATTAATCCCTTATTAGTGTTTACATTTAAACTGCCTTAACTACTCTGACAAAATAACTGTGAACCTGCCTTTTCATTATCTTGAGAAGTGTGGTCAGAATGCTGCTGATGTCATTCATGTTCTAAACTCTAAGACTATTTTTAGGTACCTGTCAAATGCACCTTCATTTATGAGATGTCATTAATTCAGCTAACTGCAGCTGTACATTGATGTCAGACTTTATAACTACTTGTCTCAGAAACAGTGAAATTCAACTGAGTTATAGACAACGGGTGGTAAAGAGAAGTGTGTTTCTAGAAACATTAGAAATCTTAAATTTTCTGAATGTTTTTTTTCTGTATGTCCCACCTCTGCATGCCAGCAGATGGGAATTCGGTTTTACAGCTCTCACCAAGCACAGAGCCCGTTTGATAGTGTAAAAACCACGCTGTAATTCCAGCAATGACATTCTTACATTTTTGGAGGGCTGCGTATGTAAGAGTCTGGTGTTACACTGTCCTCACTTGTCTTTACACTTTTGCAAAGGGATTCAAACCTCTTGCAAATATAGGACAAACTTTCTAGTAGACTTAAAGTTAATAATAATTTGTAAATCTAGTGTGATATTGAACACGGTCACACAGAGTAGATAAAATTACAAATAGTGGAAATAAAAATGAAGTATTAGAACAAAAGAAAAAGAAACACTGCTTTTCTGAGGAAAAATAGAAAAAACCCACAAACATTTTATTTTGACTGTCAAGCCATTTCCATAGCAAAAAACATTGTGGTTAGAGGGAAATAGCTAAAATTGCAAAAGGAGTTAATAATCACAAAATAATGTCATCTATATTTTCAATAAGAATTGTAATTTAGTAGTAGATGACACAAAATGTTCAAATTTAGGAAGCTGTTGCTCAACTTTGCATGTTCTTTATACACTATATCATCTCCATCCTTAGCCACTTCATACAGCCTGCAGGATATTTACTGAGAAAACTGTATTTATATAATGTGAAATACTATTTTTGTTATCAAATAAGCAAATAAAATAATGTCATAAAAAAACCCACCACCAAAAACCAGGCACAAGGACTGTCTGCACAGTCTATCCCTATGCTGACTAATACACAAAATATGTGACCAAAACAAAAGCCACTCATATTACTTCCCTCTTCTGCCTTTATTTGCAAATGAAGTCCCCTGTCCATTACCTTCTGGTACACTGGCACATCCCCAAGAACTTTGCAAGTCATTTTGTCAGTCCGTCGTGCTCACATATCACAATATCAGAACTGAATGTTCTTCAAGGTTTGCTGAATTTGTTCATTTACCATAGCTCCTTTTCTTTACCACTAGATATTGATCTTTCCTGATCACTAGGTCTTGCATTTCTGGCTCCCTGTTAATACAAGCCTATTTGAATCTCATTCAACTTGTATGCAAAGATATGCTTGTGTAGGAAAAAAAAAAGGGGTGTCCAAAAAACTGGACATGCTATTCCAGACATGGTCAAATGAAAGATGAGTTAAGAGGAATAATCACTTCCCTTGATCTACGGAGGATGTTGATGCTGATAAAATGCAGGAATTCTTTTGTCTTCATTGCTGCCAAAATGCACAGCAGAGTTGATTTGGCCTACTGTCTACCGGGTCCTTTCCAGCAAAGCCACTACCTAGCCAGTCAGTTATTGGCACCACAGAGTTTCACAGTTTCCATTTTGACTCTCGCATGCACACACAGATGTATATAGTGCCTGCCAGAAAACTGCCCCAACAGTCTCTTGGTCAAAAAACAAAACAAAACAAAACCAACTATATTTTATGGCCCTGACTTAGGACACTTTTTAACTAATTCCTTGAGAGGATCATTTTTTTTTAACTATTATGTACTATAATTTAATGACTATATCACAAATCAGACCTGGTGTTTCTTGTCAAATTAAGATTATAAAGCAGAAAGCAAAAAAGCATTTTTGTAAGAATGACCACTTGTAGGAAGGGAACATTCCAACATTACATCCAAGGATGATAACTACTGGAGAAGGCTAATATGTATTTTACTGAAAACTAAAATGAGCCAGACGGAGATACAATGGATACGACGGCAGGCCAAGTGCAGTCCTATTGTCTGTCTGATCAGAATGTACCTGAAGGTCGCATGTCAATGTTTACAAAACCTTTAAGCAAGTCACTCCTTCTGGTTTCCCAAAATGCAAAACTATTTGCTTTTCAGACTTCTTTGCAGAAATTGCATTTTTGTTTGCGTTTTCCTTAAAAAACAGAAATACAGATATTTTAATAGTTTGGGATTCATTCTGATCTCAGTCCTTACTAATAAAACAACTTCCTTGAAAGAGGGCACATTGGTGTTCCTCAGTCAGTGCATTTTCATTGGTTTTTAAGGATTCCTGGTATTCCAGTTCTTAATTCTTTATTGCTATTTCATTTTTGCTTTGGCTCACCCTAACAGCTGTGCTTACTTAATTCTTTGCTTTCAGAAAAAGAAACACATTGCAGATAACTGTAAATGGAAATACAACTAACACATTCATTACATCAAAGCATTGCCACTGAGTGCTGTTAAACCGCTGATGGATTAAGGGTATATATCATTACATGCTTATACTTGCCTGATTTCAGCCTTAGTCATCTTACCTGATATATTATGAGGAAAAAGAAATTTGGTGCACAATGAAATCAACAGACAGGTAAAAGATTGACATATTCGTAAATACTGGCCAACAAGATTTCTAGAAAGCGGGTTTTGCCAAGCAAATTTGATTTCATATTTTGATGGGATTACAAATTCATGTGATAAAGATGAAGAAAGTGTATGTGAAATACTTGTATTTTGTAAAGGTCTTTGACTTAATGCTACATAGTATTTGGATTAAAAATTATAACCATAGAAACAATTAAGAAAGTAACAATGAAGAATATCTTAAATAGTTGGATAAATCTCAACAGAATAAAAAAATGAGGCAGCAAACTGAAATGGAGAACAAATGTAATATTTTTAGTGGGACTGGTGGAGTAGAAAATACAAGTCAACATTTTTATTCAGGGATCACAGTGTGAATATAAATAGTCCTGCTGGTAAACTTCTAGATGACATAGAGTTGTAAATCAGCAAAGAATGTGTGAAGAAGTTTAAATATACAATTTCTTTTGTTGTTGACTTGATGAATCAGATTGTCCAGAAAAAAATGTATTTTAGAGCAGCTAAATGGGAGAGCTTTAAAAAAAGACACACTTCCCACTCTATCTGAAGTTTTCTTGGCTGTCAAAGGTAAGAAATCCCATATTTAATGCTCTCTTCGGGAGGGCAGGATATTTTCAAATGTCTAAAGAAGGATCTTGTCTACACCTAAAGCTGGAATGCTACGTAGACCTTACAGGACGCATTTTCCCTTGGCCTTTAATATGAATAGGACCAATGTCCAAGTGCAAGGGCCTGCACCTGGGTTGGGGCAACCCCCATTACCAATACAGGCTGGGGAATAAAGGGATGGAGAGTAGCCCTGTGGGGAAGGACTTGAGGATGCTGAAGGATGAAAAGCTGGACTTGACCCGGCAATGTGTGCTCACGGCCCAGAAAGCCAACCGTACCCTGGGCCGCACCAGAAGCAGCGTGGCCAGCAAGTTGAGGGAGGGGATTCTGCCCCTCTGCTCCGCTCTGGTGAGACCCCACCTGCAGTCCTGCCTCCAGATCTGGGGACCTCAGCAGGGGAAAGACATGGACCTGTTGGAGCAGGTCCAGAGGAAGGACACGAAGATGATCAGAGGGCTGGAGCAGCTTTCCTATGAAGACAGGCTGAGAGAGTTGGGGTTGTTCAGCCTGGAGAAGAGAAGGCTCCAGAGAGACCTTTTTGTGGCCTTTCGTTATATAAAGGGGGCTTGTAAGAAAGACGAAGAGAGACTTTTTGCTAGGACCTGTAGAGACAGGTCAAGGGGCGATGGTTTTAAACTGAAAGAGGGCAGATTTAGATTGGATATGAGGAAGAAATTATTTTTGGTAAGGGTGGTGAGACACTGGAACAAGTTGCCCAGAGAAGTTGTCGATGCCTCATCCCTGGAAACATTCCAGGTCAGGTTGGATGGGGCTCTGAGCAACCTGATCAAGTTGAAGGTGTCCCTGCTCATTGCAGGGGGGTCGGACTAAATAACCTTGAATAGTCCCTTCCAACACAATCTATTCTATGGTTCTATAAATGTTGAGGATTTTGATGTGGCTTTTTTACATACAGAAATGAATTTTACATATAGAAAGGAATAAACAAATTCATGTTTATTTATTTTGATTGAGGCATTTTCTTTTCCTCTTTCCAACTGCAGAGACCCACACTATAAAGGAAGGTTATAAAATCAACTGTGCCAAGATCTGCCAGATGTTCTGTATGAGTGAAAATGCAACAAGGAGTAGTCGTCATATACTGAATGTAGATCAGCGGAAATCATCTCCCAGGTCTGGGATAGGACTAGAACTGTGAATGTTATAACAGAGAGAAAATTGCATTGTTCAACCCTCCCAGAGATATCAGCACTGATGCTGGCAAACAGGGAGACATGCTGACAAAAGCCTTCCCTCACGTGGTATAAATTTACAGAAGGTTGGGTTATTTTTGGAGAGTTCCCAAACACGTTGCTTAGGCATATTGTGACTTGTCAAATGCATACCTTGTTTCTTCTCTATCTTTCCATGGTGTCTAATGCAGCAGACAACTGCACTGGAATAAATTAGAGTTCATTAAATAATGCTTGTTGGTCTGTTTGATTGGGGAAATAATATGGCCCTAAAAATGAATGACTCAACAACTTAGTCTCTCATTAGGATAAATATTAATACCTCTGCAGTTAGCAGCAAATTGCCCAGATTTAAGTCTTGATCTGAGTTTAGAGATTGGCCACTGCTTCTCCAATTAATCTTTACACACCTTTATTTCCCTATCAAGGGTTTAAACTCTGTTCTTTTCTGGTTATAAATATAGCATTTTGCATATAGCACTGTGGATTTTGAGTTTGGATTCTGGGTTTTCTACTGCTTTATAGGATTTTTGGAAAGAGATACTCCATAGTATGTAAAATGTTTGGAAAAGAAAGACCTTCATAATAAATGTTAAAAAAAAGAAATAAAAAGTGCAATAGAAATTAGTTTCCCAGGAAAATTACTCAGTACTCACCTTTATTTTCCAAAAGGCCAATTCTTTGTTTGAAAGCAAAAGCAGACATGTAGAGAAATTAAAAACTGGATTTGGAATATTCAGAATAGATACTTTTACCTAAAACACATTTAAAGTTTATAATTAAATATCAATCCTATTTATCTAAGACACAAAGAAAAAAAGCAGTGGTTGACATTTGTCTATTAAATGGTTAACATTTATCTATTATTAGATAGGGTTTGCATTTATCATACGAGATCAAAACAAGAGACTCTTTTGTCTTGTTTCATGGTATCCTTGGTTGATATCCAAGGAAGATTAAGAAGGTGAAAAAACAGATGACAAAAAATTCTTAGTGTACCTCATCAGCAGTGTAGTTATTTTATAGATCTTGTTCTGAAGAAATGGGGTATGTCACATCTAATTTACAGAACCAATTTTGGATGGAAATTATTTTCCTCCTATGTAAACTGTCACTGACTCTATAAGGAGTGGAAGTATCAGTATCAGTAGTATTTCATCTTACCTTTTTCTAACTTAATCTACACTGAGTTCTATGTCAGTTAGACTTTTCAGACTCTTTTGTGTTCTGCAGGTTTTCATTTTAGAAGAGTAGAGAGGTAAAATCCTGGATTTTTTAGAAAAAGAATAAAAAAGAGAACAGAAATTCTCATATGAAGTGATTGCTGCCTGACTGACTTTTAGTTTATTTCAAAGAATAAATGATAATGTTTAAACAAATTACATGAAAAAGACAGATATTCTCAGTTAAAAACTTAGCAACTTAATTAATAGTGCTAGATGAAGCATTAGCATCTTGAAGATAAAGGTTTTAATATACTAATTGCAAAAGTGAACAAAAATGGAAATGCAAAAAGGGCAAGGAAGAGATTCAGAACTAATAAATATTGCAGAAAATCTTGCCAATTTCATTATAGTTGGTCTTTAAGAGATACTTCCAAATAAATGTTATCCAAACTTTCACTCATTTCCAGTTCTATAAGAGATTTAAATAGAAATGATAAAATTATGCAAATAGATGTGTTTGTATTCATACGTTCTTTGTATTCATGTATTCTTTGACATGCATGCCTGAAAACTTATTTTCTTATTTTAAAATAAGGAAATATGAAATGCTAAAGGAAAATCAGTTCTGTCTGTACAAAACTCACAATACGTTCTTAGCTATGATATACGCACAACAGTTGCTGATGCCTTGAAGCATGAGCTGAAATGTATCAGCTGTAAAATGTCATTTGCACTTTCTTCTTTCAATAAATAAATGACACATTTGTTCCATCACTTGAACTATTAATTATTTTTTAGAATGGCAAAAAGAAAGCACATTAAGAAAATGGTTAAATAAGTAAGGTTGAAATGAAGAGGACTATTTTTAAACCTTATCTTATAAAAGCATGTTTAGAATAGTAAGTAGTTGACAAGGGGTAATTTTCTCTGTGTCAACATCAAAAAATGCTAACATATAAAAAAAAAAAGATAAGATATAAACTTAATCCATTATTTAAAGCCACATAAAAGTAGACATATCAGTTTGTGACACATCAAATTTGTAGAAATAAAAAGCCTTACATAGAAAACATTTTCCCATAAGGCTTATAGCCTTATGTACTGCTTACATTGAGAGTGAGGAAATAGGTGCTTTCAAGTTGGGCAAACCAGTCTAGAAATTTTTTAAGTACCTCTTCCAATGACTGTTGATTTCTTTGAAATCAGCTTAGTCTTCTCCTTTATTTTCTAAGATTGTGACTGAGATTTCAAAATTGGGCAACGCAAAAACAATAAAGTAAGAAAATGTAACGCCTTTTTCCTCTGTTTCTCAGTATTTTGTCAATTTCTCACAATTTCATTGAAAATATTTAAATGTATTAAAATGCTTTTTAAAAAAATAAACAAGGATACAAATCATAAGCTGACTGAAATCAGAATGCATAATGGAAATGCATAATTTACTCTCTCTTGTAGAAAAAAAAAATTCTTTGATACCTTCTGTTTCATAACAAAATCAGTACACTTTGTTTTTGTTTTATTATTATGAATCATGCAGATATTCATATGCTTACACTTATTTTTTTTCAGCTATCTCGTCATGAAGTTATCTCATTACTTAAATGACTTGAGAATTGAAGTTTTTAAAAAAATCAATATACACTTTTTCAATCAGATTTATATTGAAAATAAAAAATACAACTGTAAAATTGGCTGGTTTTCAACTATTTCTTCATCACTTTACAGTTCCTAACCCTTGAACCTATGCCCATTAAATTCCAATGTAATTTCATTTTATATGTTTTACATTTACAGAAAAAAATGTGACTATGCTATTTCTGATTTTTTTTCATTAACAAAACAATTAATCCATACTCAAGAAGAAATCAATCAGCCAAATTCAATTCAGTAAAAGTGAAATGCAGAATAGTTTGTGCTTTCAAATTTTACTTGCTGGGGATTCAAGAATGCTGAAAAACAAAAATGTGGATTCTAGCTATACTCAAGGTCTTCAGTTTCAAAAAACAACTGCCCATCTAGAATGTTATATACATTATTCTTCTCAATAGAAACTTCTGGAGTTTTTTTCCCACGTACATTCATGTTACTTGCTACTATGTACAAACACTTTCTCTAGAAAGCAAATATGTAAGCACATATTTACCTTTGACTATAGATGGAAAATTTTCTGGAACAGACACAAAGCTATGCTAGCAGTTTGTAAAACTCAGCATTATTCCATACATTATTCTATTAGGAGAAATAAGTGGGCACATTATTCTAAAAATACTATCTACAAGTTAAGGTTAACTTCTTATCAATAACGAAAATTTTGGAAAAGGGTAATTTATTTTTTTTAGAAGAGATTAGTATGTTTTCTTTCCTTCTGTCACAGTTACAATTTAGCTTAATGTCTGTAAATCTTTTTTTCTAGTCCCCAGAGTGACATCTTAGAACAAAATAATTTATTAAGATTTACTGCAGTTAGCTGTGACAAAATCTCTCTTCCTCCAGCTTTTATTTGAATCTCTACCCATTTGTTATACAGGATGGGAAATTTATTTTAAAAAAGGGGACAACTGGTGGTAAACACTTGGTTGGAGATTCCCCACAGGATTGCTGTTTTCATCACATTTATACAGCTGAATTTGCTGCATGCTTTTTGTTTCTGTAAGACCATACAAGTCTGTAAGTCCATTGAAAGTGTACTTTGTTTAAAAAAGTTTGTTTAAAATTTGTTGACTTTGATTTCTCAGTGTAACTGCTTTGGAATTTTTAGGATCAAGTTCACTTTTATATGGACAAAAAATCAGTTCCTGTGTTTTGAGATGAGTAGACTATTGACATGGATGATACAGTACTTAATAAGCAAGATAAAATGAATTATTAGGGAAATGAGGTGACATTGGATTTTTCTGTTATAAGAAAGATACATAAAGAAAGAATTAATTTGTCATCTAAACTCTTCCTCTGAGAATTCTGAGCAATTACCATGTAACTTTAAGAGTTTCTCCACATTTCAAATATATTAAGAAAGGTATTTTTATAGCTTGTTTTTGGTTTGCTTTGGGAGGAGGGATGAAGAAACAAGGCTCAAAGGTGTTTGGTTTTTTTTTTTTTCTATCCCTCGTAATCAAACTTATATGCTCGATGGCTGTGTGATAATGATAAATCTTTAGACTAGAAAAAGAGCAACAATTATGCTCTTCAACCAAGTCAGTATTTTTGGTAACAAAGTACTACCTGAATATTGTCATAGTTGTTCCAGTATCATATAAAATTAGATTTACAACACTTCAGTTTTTGAGTAAGTCTTTAAGTGAATTTTTCTTAAATTTCTTTTATTTAATTAAGGGTATGTATTAGCCTCAGTAACTGAGATATCTGTTTTGCCTTGTGATATAATTCATATAAGTAGGCATAAAAGATGTCTGCTCTTTTGGCATGATGGACCCTGCTAAAAGGTATAATGACTACAGGAACCTAACAAAACAAGCAAACACAGC
>JAVJGG010000030.1:27202877-27215215 GCA_035590195.1 Aviceda cuculoides | reverse complement strand
ATTGGAATAGGCTGCCCAGGGAAGTGGTTGAGTCACCATCCCTGGAGGTGTTCAAAAAGTGCATAGACGAGGTACTCTGTGCCATGGTTTAGTGGGCACGGATGACATTTGGACTCGATAATCTTGAAGGTCTTTACCAACCTAAATGATTCTATGATACTGTGATCTGTATCAGCTTAAACTTCAGGCTCCTTATGTAACAGTTCAACCTAGCTACCCATGGATACAATTTTTGCCTAAGTAGCTCTCGAAAATATCCACTGAAAAGCCTTGCAATAATGGAAGAACAGTTCTCGGTCTTCTTGATTTTCTTCAAACAAAGATGACTTAGGGCAATGCCTAACATGAACAGGCATTAAAATGTAGTTGTTCAGGAAAGCAGAATTCCTTTGTGATTTACATAGGCAGTACTTACTAGTAAGTGGTTTGTAGTCCTTCTTCTAACCTCTGCACAGATATAAATATTGATGAGAACATAAATAACTGTGAACAGTGATTAGGATTTGAGAATCACATCATTACAGGTATGGCAAGTGATGCATAGTGAGAAGTTACTATCAAACCCAGGCAACATAAGCTGATACTTTTTTTTGCTGATTTTTAAATAATTTCTAGTTACAAGCACCCGATAATTTGCCCTTCTGTCTTGAAATTAGGACTAAAAATATTACAAAAAAGAAGCGGGAGGAAAAAAGATAAAACATAGTTCTGTGTTGCTTCATAACCTTCTGCAAACCTCTGTTTGTAAATGACACTATCTCTAATTTACACTAAAATCACAGAACTTGGAAATTATGATGTTCTGAGCTACTGATTCTGAAGCTTATCCTTGAACAACAGTGTTCCACACAACAAATCACTCTCAACAGCTCATCAACATGCTGCCACCTTCAGAAAAGTACAGCGACTATTGGAGCCTTGGGCTCCCATTCTGACCCATACACTTACACATACAAGCGCACATACATTCCTCCTCTACTGAGGCCCACCTGAAACCAAGGGGATCTCATCTACAAGTCAATTTCTACCTGGTAGTCCACGACCTTCAACAATGCACAGACCAATGCTTCTATTTGAAATCTCTTTAGGTCATAAAACTCTTTTTAAAAATGCCATAAAGCGTACAGCCCAATAGGAAGCCATTTCATCAAGTGTGTGGGTTCTAGTAAGCTACAGTAGTTGAATAAATGGATCCAAATCTAATTGCTGAGTTCATCTTAGATTTATATTCCCAGACTTTGTGGTTTCAGAATGCGTGCTGATTTAGAACAGATGTTTTTGTAGACAGCGTGGATGCAGTTCATTATGAATGGCAGAAAGGTAAAAGGTGTACACTAAAACACAGATAGACACTGATTTTTTTGGTGTGGTTTGTATTCAGAGAGGCTAAAGACACGTGGGGTTAATTGTCACCACCAACAACCGAGTTTAATCTGTGTATGGCACTTGCACTACTTTAAAATTTCATGTAACTTCTGTAGAATATTCAGGTTGTGGTAGATGAAACCTCCCACCAGTCTTAACTTAATTCTTTTAAGGCCATGAAGGAAACAGAATATATTTTCCATTAAACTGCAGTGGTCTTTCATAACAGAACTTGACAGTTATTTAAAGAACCCAGAAAGGATTTTTTGACAGATTATTCCGTTCCACTCAGAAGCTATAACTTTTGTCTTTATCCGCTGATAACAGCATAGAATTAGTTGGCTCTTTTTTCAATAGTCTGATGACTTACCTTTTCAATAACAAATTATGCTTTCAACATATGCCCATATGAAGGTGCCATTTAAGGATGTACTAGGCCAACTGAGGCTTTTCAGCAATATACAGACAAAGAAATACTATTTGATTAGTTCTGCTAACTGGCACTTCAAGGCTACTTTTTCTTTCCAAGGTCATCAATAGATTTATTTTCTGTCCTTCCATAACTCAGCCAGCACTCCCATGATCCCAAATATCAGTACTATGACTCTGGCTCTGATCAGGGCTCACTCTTAAACAAAGTACAGAGGTGATCAAGCTGTCCTCCTTGCCTTCTTGAATTGCTGTAAGCAAAAGCACATTCTGCACATAAAAAATGGTAAAATGTCTACTCTACATCTCAGTGCAATACAAACTAGCAAGCCTTTCCTCTTTTTAACACAGTGTACATATAACTAGGCATAAGAACATCTGTCCCAGGTCAGACTCAGGTCCACTTAGCATGATAATGTCTAATCACTGAAGAAGAACCCAAAGCTCTATCTCTAGCCCCAGGCTCCTCTGATTTGTGGCCCTGACTTTTCGCAAACTAGAGGTGATATTTTTGCAAATAATAATTGAAAGAAATATTCCTCCAACTCTGTTTGAATGTTTTCTGAAGCTCTGACAACTTCCGGTATTTAAAACATTCTGGCAAAGAGTTCCAGAACGTAAATATGCATTTTGTCTGTTTAGAGGATGTCACCTGCTACTTTGATTGGAGATTCTCTAGTCCTTATACAAGAAGAGAAAATGTACAGCTGTCCCTGTTACCTTCTCTACGTTTCTCTTGATTTTATAGACCTCTAGCACAGCCCCACTCAGTTGTCTATTTTTATAGACTGAAAAACTTGAGTCTTCTTTTTATTTATTTCTCATAATGGACACATTCCATGGTTTTGATTTTCCTTGACACCTTTTTCTGTACTATTTCCACAGATGGAAAGATGGAGACCAGAATTATTCCTGCAGTGTTCAAATAGCAAATGCAGCATGAATCTCTACCCTGGCACACTACTGCATTTCTATTTTATCCTATATTACTTTTCTACCAATTACTATCAGTTGATTTTGAGGGCAAAGGGGATCAGACTTAATGAAAATAGGGCTGTCATGTAAGCTTCAGCCTCAAGGTTTCTATCGCAAATCATAATAGCCAACTTATATTCCATCCTTGGAGTGAGTTCAAAACCGAGATAATTTATACATGCATATGGGAACACACCTCACTTTACATTTGTCCATATTAAACTTTTCTCCATTTTATGATGCAATTGCTAAACATTGTGTTATCTTTCTGTAATTGTAGTTAAGTGCCTTTTGGAATACCAGTTAGACTGTCAATGGGATGTCCTTTGCCCACAAGAGCACACAGTACTTTGAAATAATGCATTATTTGTGAGATACTGCTTCCCTTGTTCATTTTTCTGAGTCATATAATATTCTTGATTTTTTTTTAATTAACAATAAATCACCTACTAATATAAATTTCAGCATCCTTTATAAGAGTTTCTAATGTTTCCTGGATGTCAGAATTAAGGATTTGCAATTTCCAACACATTCCTTCACCACCCTTTAAGATCTGTCATTACATTTTGCTACATTTTAGTCCTTTGGCATTGAGGATATTTTTGTTTCAACTGTTGCTTCCTGCGTTTGTCTTAGAACTTGAGTCTCCTGTTCATTTGTCATTTTGTTCTATAAACTCCTCTGCTACACTTTTGATTTGAAACTGATCTCCAATATATCCCTTA
The DNA here is from genome assembly GCA_035590195.1 of Aviceda cuculoides. Lineage (NCBI taxonomy): Eukaryota > Metazoa > Chordata > Aves > Accipitriformes > Accipitridae > Aviceda > Aviceda cuculoides. Next base: position 27,211,721 of record JAVJGG010000030.1, on the reverse strand, counting down.
TTAAGATTAGATCCAATGGTCCAAGCTTCTTTGTAATGAACATAGATACAAAATAGTTATTTCCTTTTTTCATCTCTGATGGTTTCTTGTTATTCTGTAGGTCCTGTCAACTTTTCTCCTCTTAACATGTTTGAAAAGTATATATTGTTTGTTTTTCCTGCCTGTTGCAAGTACAAGGATTTAAATTCAACAAAGCATCGTTGAGAATAGATTTATTTTTTAAATTCCTCAGATTTGGCACATACAGAAATATTAACTGCCTTACATCAATTTTTTTCAGTTTTGTAAGGTGAAACTCCATTGCATGAGAAAAACTATGTTTCTGCTCTCACCTAGGCATGATCTAAGTAATATCTAGAAATCCTACATTTTGATTATTTTGCCATAATCATAATCTGTGCCTGTTTTAAAAAGGGGAACAAAGATATTGTCAGACCCAGGAATAGCTATGATGATCAGCTAGATTCTGGATTCTAAAGTGTGTCTTTCAAATAATACACTGTGTGGTTTAGAAGTGTTTTAAAGGCAAACCAAAATGCTTTTGTTTGACAGCCAAATATAGTTACTTCAGGTAGCTGCCCAAACTTGCTAATTTGTCTTCTTCTACATCTGGCAAAAAGGAAAAAGTGATTGGCATTTCACAAGGCAACAGTAGACCCAACACTATAAAACCAGTCACCTCATAGACAAGCATGAATCAATATGTACTCATTCAACAAGGTGTGACCTGAATATTCCTTTCTTTGGGCTTTAGGCTCCGTTTGCTGTTTTCTTGAGTACGCACTTGAGTACATCTGCCTGTGAGTACTGTTTGCCTGACAGGAATGGGCAAAAAGGAGAACTCAAACCGTCAAAATTGGTATCCTTCAAGAAGAGATCCTGCCAGCTGACAGTGTCAGAGTAAGAACCTTTCAGTGGGTTGTCCCAGCAGGTCACAAAGGTTTTGAAGGACATGAAATGATAAGATTTGTTTTCTTCCAGAAATTTGACTTTCTTCTTCCTTGATTTAATTTTCCCTAATTAAAATTAAAAACAATCTCTGCTTGTAAGTGGATTTTAGTAATGCATCAGGTAGAATAGCTTTAACTATTTGAAATATTATTGAATGACAATAAATTTATTAAGACATCTTATCTTAAATTTTTGTTCATAACTGTGATCTAAGTAACTCTGTTTAAGTATTCCCTTTTCTTCTTAGTCCCTCTCTTTTTAATTTCAGGTAGGGTACTCAAAGACAGTATTTGAATAAGTTCAAAACATGTCCCTTGCAGACAGCCTGAAATCAATCAAACACTGGTCTCAAAGATCGATTTCTATGCCAAATATGGCTTTATCAAATTTTACACTAAGTATCTAAAATTTCCATATGTGAAAATTTCTCTAAAGTCTTCTCTTTCATTTTACTCATCACAAAAAATCCTAATAATATTTTATATTAGTTTTATCCATTATGCTGTTTCCAAAGAGTGTTTTTTGATAATTTTTTATAATCTTTTTTCAATACTGCAACAGAAAACATGGAAAACGTTATAAAAATGGATTTTTTTAAATTATCATTATTCCATCAAAATTAAGTTATTGTAGTTTGGGTTTTCTAACATCTATGGAAGACTGTAAGCACCTTTGAGCAAAACCCTTTCCTTTTGCATTTCTGGAAATTCTTCAGATGCATCTCCAAATAAAAGAATAAACCACTCAGAAATGTTCTTCTCTTCTGTCTTTCATCACATTTTACACTAAACTTCATGAGGCTTGATCTTTTTCTTGAATTTTTTCTGTTCGTTTCTGGGTTGTTGGTGGTTATTTTTCTTTATTTTGACACATTATTTATTAAACGTTAAGTAGCTGGAAACAGAACTAATGAGCAAGTTTCTATGCAATTCCTGACTTGAATTTTTTTAATAAATTTACTCTGTGCAATAAAATATCATAAAATTGTTTTGAACAATTATTAGTTTTATTAAACATTTCCATACTCTAATATTAAGATATTTAAAAGGGGCAAAGATAATTTTAACAAAAAACACCTATTTTGAAATTATTGTAATGAAATGGTTGCTTACTCAGAAGGCTTTTTACCCTTGATACTAATCAGTCATAATGGGACATTTCTAATTTTTTTTTCCAGTTACAATGGGAAAATAGCTGATATTTAGAATATGACCACAGAACTAAACCTTCATTCCTTTCAGCTTTGCCATTATACTATTTGAGGCATATGTAAACTCACTCATTTTAATCTAAAAAAAATGATGCCATTTACATTGACAGAAGATTTACAGAAGCCTATTGCAGCAAGACTGTGTGTTTTTTCTCGACCATCTACTAACAAGTGAATGGTTGAAAGTGCTAAGAAAAACAGTTTGCTGCAGAGGCTGCCCTTTGAGTAATACCTGATACTGACAGCATAAGATCATATCTTGTATATCTCAATAGTCTTAATTTTAGTGTGGTGGAGAGAATTGAATAGATACTTAATACTGTTCTTTTAAGTTTAAAAAGTGCTATACATTAACTGTCTTTCTATTTGGTTCATTGTACTACTAAGAACATTTCATTTGAGATATAAAGTCCACAGTGTAAGCAAAATGCTTTTCATACAGCATGCAATAGATACCAGAGTAGTCTGAGCTTTACGTGGAGAGAGAGATGTTTTTAATGTGTTTTGAAATTCTTCTGGGTGAAAACAGCTCTAATTTGAGATGTTTATCATTATTATTATGCCTTTTTGCACTATTTTATGAACAGAATCATGACAGTTAAGTGCTTGTTAAACTGCACATTGGAATGATGAAAATCCAGTTATTGGAGACAGTAGCACTCTGCCCTTGAAAAGCCATCATTTACTCCTTGAAGAACAATCATTTATTAAGAACACAGGAGCCATTATCAAAGGATATATATTGCATTTCAGATTTGAGAGCTCTATTGAATCTAGACCCTTTTTAGTAATGAAATTCAACCAGTGTTGTTTCTGTGTGAAATATTTCGTGGTAATATTCTGTAACATGTTTATACTATGAGTGTATTTATGTCTGAGTGTAGTCAGACATCTAAACTTATGTCTGAAGTTACCTTGCTGTCTGCTGTGCTTTTGGTTTGGATTGATGCCTATGCTCTTTTCCATCACACTTGGATTCATTATGGGATAAGATCAGAATGCTGTTAATTTACTTTTTAGGATCAGAATTCTAAACACTTAAACTTCAAGCAGCATACTTGGGTCTCTTTCGTCTCTTTCCCCCTTTTCTTTTGGTAAAACATTGGAAAAGCAGTTGATTGCCAAGTAGGAAAATAACAAAATAACTATACTTCCACTACAGTCCCCAAACACATGGACATCTACCTGGAAAAAGAGACAGTTGATTGCCAAGTAGGAAAATAACAAGATAACTATACTTCCACTACAGTCCCCAAACACATGGACATCTCCCTGGAAAAAGAGACAATCCATTTTTAAAAGCAGAATTACACACGACTTTAGAAATTGTCATTGGTTTTTTGTGTTACTGTAGATTTTGTCACAACCAGCCAGAAGACACTAATACCAGATTGTGACAAGCAATTACAACCCATTCAAATTGCTTCCTTACTTCCTGAGCATTATACCTCATGAGCATTGCTCCTCATTTGAAGAACAGATTGTCCAGTGTAAATCTTGTTACTGAATTATTCTGGCCTAAACATTAGTCCTGAGAGAAAAGTCCAAGGCAAATATTTTTATTCACGTGCAAAGCATCTAAGGAATACAAAATTCCTTTCAGCCTGCATTTAGAACTCTGGGATGATGAAAAATCAGCTATTATCATTTAAGTCAGGTTAAGAATCATAGAATCATGGAATCACAGAATGGTTGAGGTTGGAAGGGACCTCTGGAGGTCATCTGGTCCAACCAGGTGGACTTAGACCAACAATGTACTTTGTGTTGTTTGTGGTGTTTATGTTGTTCCAAGCAGGTTTCGAGTTTCAGGAAAACTCTTGGCAAACAATCTGCTCAGACCATCCACAAACACACTTGTCAGAGGATTTAAGGGAAAAAAAAAAAAAAAAGAAAAAAGGCCAGTTTTCTACATGTCAAATAACTGTTGTATGTTGGCCATTAAAAAAAGGGGGGGAAAAAAGAAGTCAAATCCACCCAACACTCTATTCTTATTCCTTCTAACTACAATTTAATTATTGACTGGGGCTAGTTTAATATTGCTGATGGAAGTGTTTTCTGCTGCAGTTAATGGTTTTCTTAGAAAACAGTGGTTTAAAGAATTTTTTGCTGAAATTAATTTTCTTTTGCATTTTAACTACTGTTTCATTTAACTGCATGCTGAATAAATTATATTAAATAATGTATATAAAGATATTATAGGTATGCATATACTATATGCATGTAGACATACATAAGGTTTCCAAATTAAAGCACACTGGTGTTTCTTAATGAAAAAATATTGGAATTTTTCATTACAGCAAAAGAAATTGTGTTGAGTGGGGAGAATGTTTCATCCTGGAGAAGAAATATTTTTTAAAATTTTTCAGGAACTGAGTGACTGAATTTTACTTGAATATCTTGACAAATGACATATTCCAATATTTGGGACATGATCTCTCAGAGATTCTTTAGGGATTCTTTAACTTGTAAATAGAGCTTGCAGATTAGTAATTGGAAACGTGAAAAGCTGAATACCCGAAATGCTCCTATAGCAATCAAAAAACCATTAAACTATTTTATATAATTGCAGATCAGCAGTATTACAAGACAAAGTGTTTCCTTTAGTTACTTTTTGTTCTTAACCTTTTCATCACCTTGATATAAATCAATTCATGTGCTGAATTATCTGCCAGGCTTGTAGTTTTATTATCTTAACACCTTCATGAAAACTGCAGAAATTATAAAGAATTTCCTGCCCTGAGTTGCCAGAAATCATCACTTTATCACATACACATCACAGCTTATTTTAAAAATACGGCATCTTTCAAGCTGGTTATTGCTACTTTCACTTCATTTTTCAAGGTGGCCAGCCATGTCGTCCAATCTTCTTCAAAGGCCTGATTCCTCCTTACACTTTACAAAGCTATGCTCTACCTGGATTTAGGACTGCATGCATTTTTCGCTAGAAAGATCATCATCAAAGTGCACAATATTGTCTCAAAATGTTTTTTAATAGTGTGCCTGTAGTGAAAGTGTTTGACCACAAATATAATTCTGCATTGCTGAAGGGGGATACCTCGTACCTTTGCAGATACTTCTTTCCACAAGTCCAAGAGTGTTCCCCTCCGTGTTTTGTGATCAGACTGTCCTTCAGAACTGTACTGCACGTAACTACCAATTATTTTCTCCCCCTTGGCAGACAGAATAACCAGCGGGTTTTTTTTCTAAGTTTGGGCTTTATTTTATTTGGTGTTTTTCAGAACTCATGAGTCATTTGAAATCCTACAGCATTCAACCCTAAACCACATTAGGTATGCTTCCTAAGCAGTGACTCGCAAACACAGCTATGCTCCAAAGCACTGCCTGTATTTATCACAGCTCACTTTCACAATGCCTTGACTATTGCCAAGCTGCAGCTTCACATAGCAAGTCTCTCATTGAGACACTCAGCCATGGAGTATCTTGTACAAGGAATGAGCTTCATAATCCTCTGTAACTTTTTTTATTACTCTTATTCCTGTGGGAGTTTCACATAGCCTATAGTTTCCGCTTTGGAGTATTCCATCGTTAACCATACCAAGGCAGGAGTCTTATTTGATAATAATATGCACGCATTCCATATAAGGTAGAATTCATAGCTTTTTTAATTAAAAAAAACCAACAAACCCTAGTTAAGGAAAAGACAATGTGGCCTACAGAGTGGGACAGATATGTGCAATTTCTTTTACTAGTGGAATTAAAATCAGATAGCAATATATTTTACCTAAAGAACATTGCATGTGTCTGTAGTGACATTATAGTAGTGGTGCATTTCAGACTAAAGAGAATCACGAAGTGGTAGCAAGAATTCAAATATAAAATACCAAGATCAACTCATATTAGACATTTTTCAGTGTGAACTATGCATGAATGTGCTTCTCTCTTCCAAATTTGCATGGGCGGAAGGAGAAGAGATTGCAAGGTTAGTTCTTCCCTCAGCTCTCATTAACGTGAGGTCCAGAGCTCTTCCAGTGTTCTGAGGGAAAGCCAGCTGGTTGGCCTTTCCAATATATTTCATCATCAGTAACTATTTTGGTAGCAGCATGTAGAGAATGCAGCTGTTTCCTTTGTTTGTTCATTTTTTAAACAGCACAAAATGTAATAAAATATGGAGTTGTCACTTTCGTCTTCTCATGCCTTTCATAAGAACAAGTCCTGAATGATCCTCTCTATGCATCCTAACTTTTAGGGACTTCATGTTCATGTTACGATGCTGCAAAACATCAAGGTAATACAAAGTCGAATCCTAACAATGGCACCAAGCACTAATCCATTTCCATCACTTCGTAATACCTAGCATACACACAAACAAAATTTTGCAGTTTGGTGTAAAATGTATATGAATTCTACCACAAAGAACTTAAATATTTTAAGGATTCTTTGCTTCCATGTTGTCACAGAGGCAACTCAACGTGCAACACAATATTCGGGAATTTGGACAGAATCCTTAGCTTTATGGATTTCATAATATTCTTCACAAAACTTTGTTACCTTAACAAGAGGTCCAGAAGAAAAAGGAATGTTTAAATGAGGTACTGGGAAAGATGCTACAGGTTTAATGGATTAGAAACATTGGTTTGGGCAAGGAAATCTCATTGCTATCAGTATTTACATAATTTTCAAGGAAATGGGGAAAGAGGATGACACTCTTAAATCTGACAAATAAAATGCACAAGTAGTACAGAACAAAAATCAATCTCAAGGTTTTATTTATAGGTAATTATAAATTCAGTGTTTTAAACACTGAAAGTGTACATTGTTGGGAATGGTGGTGAGAGTTCCATCTAGTGCCATTCAAAAGAGAACTGCAAGGTAAAATAAAAGTTTATAAAGGAAATGCCAGTGATAACAGCACTTTCAACCTATGCAATAACCTTTGTAGCTACTACAAATTTTTCCTAATGTATTTTAAAGGACTTGTGATCTCTACACAAACAACTACCTGTGCATTAAATTATGCATTTTTTAATATCCCTCAGTTGAAATGTCACTTTAATCTGAAGGCTGGTCTTAATGGACAATTTGAAGGGAAGGTTCACAAATGACAAATGTGGCTGGCTGCTATTTCTAGATTACCAGCCTAACCATAATTTATAACAAGTCAGTAACAATTCTAATTTTTCTGGTACAAGTTTGTAAGCAGCTATGATTATTTTATTCAACACTGTTTCAGTAAACTTAAGGTAGCACATTTTTATATGCAGAAAATAGGACAGAAATCTTGTTCTAGCTTGTAGGGCATGCCTTGCATATGTTCATAAGCAGCAAAATAAACAAAGGCTGGATTCCTAGGGATTGTTTCCTACTCTATCTCCTTAGATTTCACCTCCCTTGCAATATTGTCAAATCTAACCAAAATCCATAAAGCCTTTCTTCCTTCCCAGTACATCATCCAATCTACCAGGATTAACTGTGTCTTCTCCTCACCCTTCATATACACATAATATGGTGATTTCAGAAGCCAGTCTGACAATCATCTGACCTCACAACAGTATACCAGCCTGCCCCACTAACCAGCCACCATGTTATAAAACTGGAGTAGAGTGCCTTCAATGTAGCTTTAATATTTGCCTTTTTTTTTTTTTTTTTTGTCCTGCATTGACACATATTCAATGCCTAGAACGAAGCTTACACTAGAACTGGGTTAGCTGTAACTATTGCAAGAGTTCTTTCCCCAGTTCATACAGCATCTTTACATTCTCACCCATCTTGATTCAGTGAAGCTGATTAAACTTTTTTGGAGTTTGGTGGAGCCAGATTAGACCTAACATTATGCTTTGCATTATTTAATTGTGTCATCCATAAAAGCACAAGCAAGGTTTAACATTGAGAGGACATTCAGTTCTAATCATCTTTTGCTCTCTGTCCAGATACTTATATATATGTAATGATTCTTTCCAGATTGACTCTGCTATGAGGACCACCCAGAGGAAAGAAAAAAAAAAAAAAAAAAGAGTTTTTGAACTGATAAAGACCTCCACACGTGTGTGAAGGAACTGAAATTATCTTAAGAGTAGAGCAAAGAACCACAGCTGTGTTAGAATGATATTGCAATACAAATTAGATTCAGATCTGATCTTAGAAGACTTCCAGCACACATGTGAAAAGGAAAAAAAAAAAAAAAGACTCAGTTGAATACTACTGTAGAAGTATTGACAGAGTTGGAGAAAGGCTCATGGACATCTTCAATATTGACATACCTTGTCATTAATATACATATATATTATATGCATGTCAGTGTGTGTATGTGTGTTTGTGTATGTATATAGGTAGAATAATAGAATCATTTAGGTTGGAAAAGACCTTCAAGATCATCGAGTCCAACCCTCATCCATGCCCACTAAACTATGTCCTGAAGTGCCTTGTCTATGCGCTTTTTGAACACCTCCAGGGACGGTGACTCCACCACTTCCCTGGGCAGCCTGTTTCAATGCTTGACAACTCTTTCGGTGAAGAAATTTTTCCTAATATCCAATCTAAACATCCCCTGCCACAACTTGAGGCCATTTCTTCTCATCCTATCACTAGTTACTTGATAGAAGAGACCAGCACCCACCTCACTACAACCCCCCTTCAGGTAGCTGTAGCGAGTTATGAGGTCTCCCCTCAGCCTCCTCTTCTCCAGACTAACCAGCCCCAGCTCCCTCAGCCGCTCCCCATCAGAC
>JAVJGG010000030.1:27180482-27201300 GCA_035590195.1 Aviceda cuculoides | reverse complement strand
CCCAGTACAGGGGAACAATCCCCTCCCTGCTCCTGCTGGCCACACCATTTCTGATACAGGCCAGGATGCCGTTGGCCACCAGCCTGATGCAACCCCATTTACTATAACTTTTGGAGCCTGACCCCTCCACCAGTTGCTCACCCAATGTATTATGGACTTGTATAGCTGTGTGCTGGATATTTTTTCCAGAAGGATACTGTGAGAGAGACAGTATCAAAAGCTTCACTAAAATCGCAAAACCCACCACATCTACTAGCTTCCCTTGGTTAACTAGGTGGATGACCTTGTCATAAAAGGAAATTAAGATGGTTAAGCAGGACTTTCCACTCGTGAACCCATGCTGGCTATGACCAAAGACTGCATTGTTGCTTTTTAGCATAACTCTCAGAAAAACCTTCTCCGTAATTTTACCTGGCACTGACGTGAGACTAACAGGCCCATAATGACCAGAGTCTTCCTTCTTACCCTTCTTGGGACAACATTCACCAGCTTCTACTTGACTGGGAGCTCTCCAGACCCCCAAGCCCATTGAAAAACAATGGAGAGAGGCTCTGCAATGACATTGGCCAGCTCTTTTTAGTACCCTGGGATGAATCCCATTCAGACCCCATAGACTTACGTGCATCCAGCTGGAGCAGTACGTCTTGAACAAGTTCAGAGTTGGCTGGAAGTTTATCACCCCCCCCAGTCATGGTCTTCCAACACATGGCACTGCGGGGGTCCCAGGGCCCTTCATTGATATTGAAGACAGAGATGAAGAAGGCACATCTCCGTTTTGTCTACATCCCTATTTGTGAGGTGACTGACCTCATCAAGCAACAGACCAACATTATCTCTGATCCTCCTTAACACATTTAAAAAAGCCCTTTTTGTTGTCCTTCACCATGCTGGCCAGCTTGAACTCTAATCGAGCTTTGGCTGCACAGATTTTCTCCCTAAAGTGGCAACCAGCATCTCTGTAGTCCTCCCATGTCACCCGTCCTTGCTTCCAATGTCCATAAACTTTTCTTACCCACCTAAGTTCTAGAAGATCCCTGCTTAGCCAAGCCGGCCTTCTGTCCTGCTTGCTTGACTTCTGACACTTAGGAATTGCCTGTTCCTGCACTCCTAAGAGATGGCTCTTAAAAAGTGACCAGCATTCATGGATCCCAACACCTTCAAAAGCAGATTCCCAGGGGACCTTACTAACTAGCTCCTTCAGCAGCATGAAGTCTGCTGTCCCCATATCCAGGGTCGATGTTTTGCTGGCAGTTTTTCTCCTGTCACCAATGATTTGAAACTCAACTACTTCATGGTCACTGTGACCAAGACAGCCATCAATCACCACTTCGCCCACAAGTTCCTCTCTGTTTACAAACAAATCTAGAAAGGCACCTTTCCTAGTCAGCTCCTTTAGCACCTGCACCAAGAAGATGCAGGTATCATATATACATAAATATATATATAAATATGCAGATATACAGGCCTATGCAACATGAACTATTTAACTCACATTGAAGAAATTATGAATTCTTGTTCTGAAGTACAACTACTCTCAGGAAGACATGCTTTCTTTTAAAATGGGTGAGGTGTTTGGGCTGAACAAAATGGGGAAGCTACTTTGACAGAAACTATGTCTTATAGATAAGACAGAGCTGAGGTTCATAGCACCCTTAGTATGCCATTCAATTAATTTACACATAGATTTCTGTAGTTATACTCTTAAAGAAATTCTTACCCATTTCAGGCTAGCTGAAAGAACTTCAACAAAATTGAGAAGTCAAAATATTAAAAAAAAAAAATCTGAAACCTACTCTAGTGCACAGTCATATTTATTGCGTATGTCCTTACGTGCTTTTAGAATATTCTAGACATATGCCTAATCTTAACTAGAAGCTTTTTTGCTTCTGCCTGAGTCAAAACAGATGGAAGATTATGTCACACTTACTGAGGTGCTGCTCTCAATAAGTCCCATGAGAACACCCTGACTCAATACTATAGGCCATTCCTGTTATTTGTAGGAAGTCGCTTGCTTTTAAAATGTTCTGCAGGAGAGGAGGAGGAGGTAGTGCTTCTATTTTCCACTGTAGATATGAATACACATCTGTACCTCTCCAGAACGCTCCAGCCAACAGGTACTTAATTAAATTCCTTAGTTGTGTACATATTTGTGTAGAGCATTATGACTAGATTCCTTGAGTGTTATTACTAACTTAACCTGTGGAGAAGAAAACACCACTAAGCAGAATAAAGCAAGCAAACTCCCCCTCCTCACAATATCTCATTCTATTACTCAGTGTCGTTAAAGAGAACTTCAGAATAAAATCAGAGTGGCTCTCTGCCTTATCACTGTGACCAAAGAAAGACAATTGTTTTGTTTTTCAAGGACAAGCAGTGATGTTAGGTCGGAATTCTTGGAAAAGAGATTCAATCCACTATTTTTCAATGACTAATGAATTACAGTATAAATAAAATGAGTCACCCTGAACACCTTGACTATTTCTTCTGCAACAGAATATCAACTTGTGAGGCTCTAACACATAATGCCTTCAGTCAGAGAGGCAAGACTGATGCCTGTTCCTCCATATTTATACACACAATGGCCCAAGTTTGGGAGTAAAGAAATCTCAGCCTACATATTAGTAAACAATTTCTTGCTTGAATTATTTGTGATAGGTCACTGGTTATTTATGCACTGCAATATAGTGAAATTTTGCCAGCAATATAACTGCAAACAGGAAAGAGTAAATAGCAAAAAGAAAATAATAAGTAGCAATTGAGATGTGCCTTCAAAAAAATTTCAGATTAATTTAACTTTCAGATTTTGGATAAGTCTTTGCATGAATATTTTAAAGCAAATATAAAAATAGACTATTAGAACACTAATGAATGAAGTATGAATTATAAGCACTGAAGTTATAACTTAAGGGTGAAAACATAATTAGAAACTGTTTGGAAGAAACCTGTATGATGTTGCAGATCTAGCAAGCCAGGGCTAGGGAAACAACAGCTCTTTTTCTACCTCTTACATCTTAGATACATTATAATTAGATGTGAGTGTTACAGAATAATTTAGCTTAGTCATATTTGCAACGAAGTTAAAATACAATATAGGAATGTTAAGACTGTTTAATTATATTTAATCCATTTTAACCATACTGTATGTCAGCTACTAACCTCTAATTTCTGAGACTTTGGAGGTCTGAGATTGGTCTGAATGGTCAGCCTTGAATCAGTGAGTTTCCATTGTGGGGCCCTCTACTTGTCTTTATAGTAAAATACAGAACTACAATAACAATCCCAAACTATGTAAATAATATTTCAAATGCCACTTATGTGAATAATGTTCCTTATGTTTTTAAGTGCAATCTGGGGACTTACTTTTAGATATGCAGTAAGGTACAGGGCTAAAATAATAACACATAATAATCAAATGGTAACCTAAAGTTGTGTAAGAAACCAAAAGCATTTCTGTAAATAACAAGACAGCTAAACAAAGATTTGGTAATTATTGCATTGGGAATTAACAAATATGTTCAAACATCAGAGCATTCAGGTTTTTCTAAGACATTAACTTAGAATATTTGCTGCTGGATATTCACATCCTTTTTGTCATGGAAAGGCCAAATCGTTATGCAGATAAATTGCAAAACCAAAACTTAGTTTCTTTTCCAGTCAAATCACAGTGAAACTTTTGCAAAACCCAGTACATTTCTGTCTGAATTTGAATTGAAAGTAGTTACATCCCTTCTCTTCAAGGATGCTAAATGTGTATAGCTTCAACAAAGTATGTTGTTTCCCATGAGAGTACTGTATAAAAGTTTATGGATTGAAACTTGACCAGTTCATTACATGAAGACTTTTGAAAAGTCATTCATTTTGAAATATTTGAAATCAGTTTATTACCACTGTTTCTTTCAAAGGGTTGAAAACTGATTTTTATATCAAAATAGTGTTACTTACCTATCATGGCCAGTGCTTAAATATATTGGGCGATACTTTGTTACTGACACCTTGCATGTAATTTTCTCTCCACTCTAAACACCAGTGTTCTCTTACACCATACACAGAGGAGAAGAGTTTGAAACACAATATTTAAAGAGCATGGCAGATAGGTTACTGCCATTATTGTGCCAGCAGACTGGACATGACTCCTATCATAAACACAAACATGTTGTGTGTTTCTGTTTGTAGGGAGCCACACTGCCAATACACACAAATCACAGCTTCTGATTTTGAGGCAGGTCAACCACCAAGCCCTACCACACAAAAGATGAGCAGAAAACCTTAGACTGAGTTTTCTCAGTGGATAGTCTCATCATCCCTTCCTCAAAGCCTAAAAAGACAAGTGTCTCTGTATAACTCAACAAACTTAGCATAATTTGCACCTGAAAGAAGGGGATAGCAAACCAACACAATATATTTGCAGTCTGGTTGTATATTGAGTGAGAAGACTGATGAAGGCTTTCCAGCACTCAGAGAATATTGAGGTTTTCTATAGCAAAGATCACCATTGTAAATTTTATTAGGCATCCAGTGTCACTCCAAACTCACTGATGTCTGGTTTGGAGACATCTTGCTTTGTAGAGAAGCACCTGCACAGTGCCATGCCCAGCCCTGCTTAGCTTCCAGCTCACACCAAGATGTAGCCAGAAGGGCTATATTCATTCAAAACCAGTAAGGTTCATCTGCCTGTTAGCAGATTTTGCATGATGCTGTGCTTCAGACTTAAACAATCCAGGCACAGAGCAGCTGTAAAAGCTGCAAGTTACTGTATACAGCAGCAGTCATGCAATGCAGCCAATTCTTTTAAGGTTATTTCCTTCACAAAATCATAGAATCACAAACTCACAGAACGGTTTGGGTTGGAAGGGATCATTAAAGATCATCTACTCCAAATGGCCCTGCCGTGGACAGGGACATCCTTCACTGGATCAGGTTGCCCAAAGCCCCATTCAACCTGATCTTGAACACTTCCAATGATGGGACATCCACAACTTCCCTGGGCAACCCATTCCAGCATTTCACCACCTGCAACATAAAAATTTTCTTCCTTGTATCTTCCTAAATCTACCCTCCTTTATTTTAAAACTGTTGCCCCTTGACCTGTCACTGCAGACCTTGGTAAAAAGTCTCTCCATCTTTCTTTTAATCCGCCTTTATATAATGAAAGTCTGCAATAAGGTCTCTCTGGAGCTTTCTCTTCTCCAGGCTGAACAACCCCAACTCTCTCAGCCTTTCTTCATAGAAGAGGTGTTACAGCCCTCTGATCATTTTCATGGCCCTCCTCTGGACCTGTCCTAACAGGTCCACGTCTTTCCTGCACTGAGACCCCAGAGCTGGATGCAGTACTGCAGGTGAGGTCTCACCACAGTGGAGTAGAGGGGGAGAGTCACCTCCCTCACCTGCTGGCCAAGCTTTTATGCAGCCCAAAAGATGATTGGCTTTCTGGCCTGCAAGCACACATTGCGACTCATTCAAATTTTTCATTCACAAGTATCTCCAAGTCCTCCTCTGCAGAACTGCTATGAATCCATTCCTCCTCCAGCCTGTATAGATGTTGGACATTAATTCATTGACTGTCACTCTTTGGATGTGGCCATACATCCAATTCCTTATCCACCTAACAATCTATCCATTAAATCCATTCTTCTCCAATTTAGAGGTAACAGTGTTGTGGGGGACCGTTTCAAAGGCCTTACAGAAGTACAGGTAGACTATATCCATGGCTCTTCCCTTGTCCATTAATGCAGACACTCCATCATAGAATTTTACTAAATTGTTCAGGCATAAGTTTCTCTTGGTGAAGCCATGTTGGGTCTCTCTAATCACCTTCCTGTGTTCCATGTATTTCAACATAACTTCCGGGAGGATTTGTTCCATAATCTTACCTGGCATGGAGGCTGACTGGTCAGTAGTTCCCAGAGTCCTCCTTTTTACCTTTTTTAATAATGGGTGTGATGTTTCCCATTTTCCAGTCACTGGGGACTGGCCTTACTGCCATGATGTGACTTTTCAAATATGATGGAGAGTGGCTTGGCAACTACATCAGCCAATTCCCTCAGGACCATGTGATGCATCTTGCTGGACCCCATGAACTTGTGTATGTTCAGGTTCCTCAGGTGGTCTCAAACCTGATCTTCTCCTATGATGGGAAGGACTTCATTCCCCCAGTCCCTGCCTTGAGGTTCAGGGACTTGAGAAACGTAGAAAGAGAGATTATTATTGAAAACCAGGGCAAAAAAAGCATCGAGTACCTCAGCCTTCTGTGGCTGTGGTAAATGTGTTGTTATCAGTTCTTCTGTCTTATTTACCAGGGTGGGTACATTTTCTTTAATCTTCCTTTTCTGGCCAACATACTGGTAAAAGCCCTTACTATTCTTCACGTACCTTGCCAAATTCAGCTCCAACTGTGCCTTAGCTTTCCGGATCCCATCCCTACACATCCAGGCAGCGTCCCTGTATTCTCCCCAGGATACATGTCCCTGGTTCCACCAACTGTGCATTTCCTTCTTACACTTCCATTTGACCAGGATGTCCTTACTCAGCCATGCTGGTCACCTGCCTTCCTTGCCTGATTTCTTACATGTGGGAAAGGAGAGCTCTTGTCTTTTAAGAAAAATGTCCTTAAAAAGTGCCAGCTCTGTTCAACTCCTTTGTCCCTGAAGGCAGTTTCCCAGAGGGTCTCATCCACTAATTCCTCAAACAACTGGAAGTTTTCTTTCCTACAAGTTTGCTCTTCCAATGAATACTTTTTGTTATTGGTAAATTGGTTGATATTTCTCAATACTACATTCAAAATTCCTTTTGAACCGCTTGAGCCTAAAAAATGCTTTTTAAACAGCTTTTACCTATTTTGCTTTCTTGAAAGTGTGTAAATCAACAACATCTAGTACAGTTCCACTGCCATAATAGAATATTTTAACTTTTGTTTTGGCAGCCAGGTCATCAATGATGTATCAATTCAGTAAAAAGTGTTCTTTCAATTAATATGCTGAACTAGTTAAGCATTGCAGTATCAGTATCAGTTGAGGACTATTACTCTTACATCATGAAGCAACTAAGGAGCAGACATAAATGAATAAGACATTTATTTGCATACTACATGCAACAGAATTTTTCTATGCTAATTTTAAATACAAACCTGAAATCAATTATGTAATAGAAGCAGCTAACTTCCACAGTCAAGCTTACAAAATAAATGAAGCCTTCCATACAAAGTCTCCTTTCCCTCAGATCAATAGAAAAAATTTTAGTCCCTATAGCTGAACATTAATTTAGTTATCTAACTATGCTGCTAAGCTCATATATTTGCCTTTTCCCTCATTGTAAAGGTACAGGTCGAATGAAACACAGAGACCTTATACTCAGACCTTTGTTATTGGGGTAGTTCTCTCTACAGCTTGGCTGTCCTCTCTTTCCTCTGTTTACCCTGTTTCAAAGCTGCTCAGTGGTGTCATAGCTTGGTTGTAGGACTTCATCCATCACTGCAAGTTTCATTTGTATGTCCCAGACATTCCATTTCCTGCTTCTTGGGACCATTTTTAACACTATCTAAATTGTCAGCTCTTTCACCACTCTTTCACTGTGGTCAGAATGTGTTTCTTAAACCTCCCTGTAATTCAGCACAAAGCCACTACTAATCCTTCCCAAAATTTTTATATAGGTGGTTATTTTGTTGTCCAATAGCTCTTCAGCATGGTTTGGAGAATATATTTAAGGAACAGTAAAGTGAAACATTGCAATGTGAGACCCAGACCTGCCCATAACAAGGAAACTGAAGGTATTCCTTGTCTCTGATTACAAAAGCAAGCTAGAAGAGTGAGCATAGTATCAAAGTTACTTTTCTCTTCCCCTGCTCCTTATGAATTAGTTATGAGCAGAATTTTCTCTACAGTCATGTTGAAAATGCTTGCAAAGCTCTAGTCACCAGAAATGTAATAAAAATCAAAAACAGATGTGGCACTTCTTAAAAATATTTTATACAAAGAAAACTATCTGTGTTTTTCCAAGTTAAAGTCATAAAGAATTCAGAGATATCAAGAAAGTTTGAGAAAATAATGCAAGTAACATTGCAGTGCCATGACAATTTTGTAGTATGTGAGTAGCATATTATTTCCTGGTTACACTGCCTCATAAAATAATATAAAATCATAGAAAAATAATTGGTATTATGTTTTTAATAAGCTTGACAAGAATGCCACATGGGAAAAAACATGATTTTTACTAAGCAAAGACATATTACATAAAGTAACAAATATTACCAACAAGGTAATTTATTCTACGTATTTATTCTTCTCATAATAAAAACAGGTATAAGAAATCCTGCTAAGAAGAAATGTAGCCCATTTGTCCTGTGTAACTTACGAGTACAAGTCGTCAAAGATGCCACAAACGGAGCAGGATGCAAAACGGAAAAGAGAATTATGAAACTAATAAAGATGACCTCAATGATACACAGTGAATTAAAATACAGGGATGCTTTCTCTATCACACTGTCCAGCTTTGCTGCCTTCAAGCATAAGGACAGGCAGTTCATTGCCATTAGTATTAGATAAGCAGCTTCAATAGCATTGAAAAAAGAGCTATCAGAAATAGCTACCTAACTTTTGTGTCAACTGCAGTTAGAAACATTATTTCAAGTGCCAGTTTGCTTTTCAGTCTCATTTATTGGACTAAAGAAGTTAAAACAGGGAGTGATGGAAATCTCCATAATACAATAGATTGGAAATTTGTGTTTTGTGGGTTTAACTGTAAGACATGTATGAAATTCGCAAAATAAGCCATTCCATCTTTAAACTTTTTTTTTGTGTGTAGCATTAGGCCTGATGTGCCAATATAAAATTATGCAATATAAAATATGCAATTTAAGACCTAACAAATGGATTACATTCAGCAGGATGAAATTCCCTCAGCAGCCTGTTTTTCTCCCTACATCCTCCACATTTTTTCTTAAGCAGCTTGAAAGACTCTACACTGTGCAACTTTACTTTTTTTTATATCAGTACTGTGTCCTTCCAAAACAGGCAATTATTTCCAGACAACTTCAATCTGCAAAATCATAATGTAGGACTGAATCCTCTACTAAAGTCATGTAAGGACAAGAAATTAAAAGTGAATCAGTAGCTTAGCATGCACTTGCTTTGTGTTTGCATTTTGAACATGCGACTCATTCCATTCCAATATAATTCGAATGCCAGGCTTCCTGCAGTTTTAAACAGATGTAAATTTTGTGATAATAATGCAAGTCTAACCTGGGCGAGTGTATTAATCAGTTTACCTAGTTTACATTTACATCAAGGTGCATGTTGATCAAGGAAACTTGTCAAGGACACAGTATGGTATGTTTCATTTCAGCATGAAATGGTGGGTTGCTTTACAGTTCAAGCTGGTTTTTCAAAACACTTTCATTTTTCCACATCAAAGTAAAAGGCAGACTAAAAGGCCTCAGTATGAGGCAGTACAACATTTTTGCAGAAACTTTTTCCAGGGAGTGAATCTGCATTATACCTGACTTCTTAAAATAAACCAATTATTCTATAATATATTGTGACAGAGAAAGTAACCAAACATATTTTCAAAGACAAAAAAGGAGAAAACATCCTACCCCTGACAATAGTTATAGGAGATGAGGGCCCAGTATTTTGAATACTAAATCTCTGGTTTTGGGTTGGGGTTTGTTTGTTTGTTTGTTTTTTGTTTTAATCTCGTGAAAATACTGCTGTCAGCAATCACCAGCTGATCCTCTTAGGCTTGGTTTCACATACTGCTATTAACACATGAAATAGAGAAATGTTTTGGGTTTGTGATGTGATTTCTTTTTTAAAGAAGCTGCAGCAGACAGACTAGAATTTGTTGCTTATCTTTGTCATCTTCACATGGAAAGACATTCTGAAGCCTCAAATCAAAGCAGGTATTTCTAAAAAGAAGGAAGTAATTCTCTGCCTGCTATTTATCAACACTAATGTTCAAAGTTTAGTGGGTATAACACAAAATAAACAAATTGCAGTAAAGAAAGATAGGAAAAACTTGCTTCCTCAATCTCTTTCTTATTAGGAAAACAATCTGCTTTACTCAGTAAGTTGCCATCATTCCAAAAAAGGTGACAATTCTGAGCTCATGAGATGTGATGCTCATTCTTTAAACTTCTACTGAAGATGAGACATTAAAAGCAGCACTGTAGCATATCTAAACTACATATTTTATGTAACTGTTATTTATACAGCCAAGTCCTTCTCTGAGGGTAGAGATCCATAAAAAAATAACTAAAATGGTTTGCATTTGCAAGTGAGTGTAAGTTAAACAGCCCTGAATGTCAAAAGAAAAAAAACAACCCAAATCAAAAAAAAACCCAAACCTCAAGCAACTCAGAGCTTTGGCATGCATAATACAGAGTAAGGTCCATTCTTTATTGTAAAATCAGGGATTGTATTTGTACTTACTAACAGATTTAAACATATATAAGGAGTGGTTCGGGGATGAAATGCTTGATCAGTGACTCATTACAAGTCTAAATGTCATCTCTAATATTCTGGCATGTAGAGTAGTCTGGTGCGCTGTTCTGTATCATTCCTGAAGGTATCCATCATGCTTCTTGTACAGGTGGGCCTGCTTCTACCTGGGCAAAGTCAGCAGGATTTGTTACTGTTTCAACAGATGCACAGCTATACCCTTCCTCTGGTATAATGCAGTTTTTCCCATGGGGATTCCAGCAGCTTATAAATTCCTTTTACAGCTTATCATACTCAAGGTAATTTGAAGAAAAAATTATTGTAAGAAGAGATGTCCTTCAATGAAATGTTATTTCCTTTACTCTCAGGATTGCTTTCGTAATGACACCAAGTATCAAAATTTGCATGGCTTTTGCTAAAAGGATGATTTTTGCTTCAATAACACCTTAGCATGTCCTCTGCCACTAAATGCTGATCTTTGACAGCTTATTTCCTTTTTACTTTTATGGAAGAGTAGTATAACATCACACTTTCCTCTGCTTTCACCTTCTCTGAGAAACCTGGTGCCATATTCAGGCATTTAATAGTGTAATTTCTAGGTTACCTGTGAGTTTTACGTAGGGAAGGGAAGTATCCTCAACCTCATATCAGAAACAATTTGAAACCTCTACCTTGCCAGCCTCTCGCTGACTTCAGTTTCCTTAGCCAGCTGAGACTCCACTGGCCTCACTTTTACTGTTCCCACAGAGCTGAGCTGCTGTGAGGCTGGCACTTGATGAAAAGAAAGGTCTTAAATACAGCATGGGTACATACTGTTTAAAATACTGTACTTGTCTGTTAATAGAGCTCACTAGCATTACCATGCGGTGGTTCAGTACTAGCTTCCATTTGCACATGAGTTACCAAGAATATGAAATCCATCGTGTTTGGCTAATGAAATTCTACAGCCCTGTGGTTGGCTGCAAATTCTCAAAACAGTACCTTCTTGGTACCTTGCAGGGCCAGGCATTCATCCACCACACTCTGTAGCTGCTTATTCAGGGTACAGCAGAGAAACTCAGCTAGCTGCTCCAGACAACTGGGCTGACAAAAATGGAATGCCGCAACTGCAGATGAAAATATTACACTCTTCCCTGGCTGACAGGCAGACAAAAGTCTTTGCATTATGTAAAGTATTCACAAACCTAAAGCAAGTTGCATTAGCTAAGCTCCAAACTCAGCAGGGAAGAAAACAAGGTTCAGATTCTTCCCATTGAAAACAAAAAAGACCATTTTACTGTAATATGCCTGGACACTGAACACATTCTGTCTCTTCTCTAAGAAAATTTTTGATGTCTCAAAGTTTCAGAAGTGTGACTTATAACAAAAAAAAACCAGAAACCCAACAGTTGAAGCAGAAGGGTTTTATATACAAATTTGTGTTGTTTCCATGGAAAATCTGAATGAAACTCTCAGGAACTACTGTACCTTAATACATTAAATCCTAGGCATCTTTCTTTACTTGCATAGATGGTATGAACATTTGTAATTTTTCATGGAATTTTTGCTGGTCTATGCTAGTCTTTGTTTTCCATACCCAATACTAAGAAACTGTACTTTGGTGCTAATTCTGTGTACTCTGAAATATCTGGCATCCTTAAGAAATACATTATTCCTTATGTGAATCATAACTAGTGTTTACAAACAAATGATATTTTAAATAAATACGGTGTCCATAGAAATTTCCAGTCCCAAAGCTAGAACGTGGGACTTGGAAAGCTCATCAATTAAAAATGACAGGATGAGAGACAGTCCCCACTGGGCAAGACACCTAGACAATGCAGTAATGCTGCTTCTGGAGTGCGATATGCCCAAGGCTTTTATTGACCTGTTCTACATTTTTTGAGCTCAGTCCTTGAAGCTGTAAGGTTTAAAGGATAATGACCTTTTCATTTCAGTAAGAGGGTTATAGCTTTAGACTAACCTGATGTCGACATTAATAAACATGCCCTGGGATCAAAAAGCTATATTTAACATTAAGCATGTATTAGCCACTGATTTCAAATCAGGTACTTGGCTAATTGTTGCAATTGGTTGGAAGTTAAGCATGGACATGAACTATTTCCTGACCTTTTGGTCTCTTTCCGCTTTATTTGCTTTTACTCTTCTTCAGTTCTGATTAACTGTTGCTTTAAAATCTGAATACTAGTGGTAGTTGAAGTGAACCCTTGATTTTATGGCATGGGAGTGTTATAAAGCTCAATTTGTAATGAATTTTGGCAGCCTTTTTAAACAGCTTGGCTATAATGATTA
Source organism: Aviceda cuculoides (assembly GCA_035590195.1). Classification (NCBI taxonomy): domain Eukaryota; kingdom Metazoa; phylum Chordata; class Aves; order Accipitriformes; family Accipitridae; genus Aviceda; species Aviceda cuculoides. The sequence goes on along the minus strand of JAVJGG010000030.1, from coordinate 27,188,578 downwards.
ATAGTGGAGATACAACTTAGTATTTAATTTGTACATATAAATACGTGCAAATCCCTCTTTCTTTCTTTTAGTAGCAACTTACATTCCAGCAGTCATGAAGAAACTTAGGAGGACTAGCAATTCAGTGAGACTATCAAAACCACCAAAGTGTTTTTTAACAAGTTAAAATGAATCTTCTCAGACATTTCCAAGGCTTAATGGTTGTTTCTATATCATTTTTATGTCATGTTAGATCACTATCAGTCAGTGGAGAGTGATGTAGAACAAACCTGATGATATCAGCTATGCTCTGGCTAATGTCACAAAAATGGAAGAAATACGAGACTTTGCCACTTAAATACATTTTACAACACCTGAAAAAAAGGAATCAGAGGGGAGAAGAAAGTTTGGAGTTTCTTTTCTGTAAGAAAATTTAGACTTTCTTTAAATCACAGCCTCTGACTTGGAAAATCACCAAGCCACCGTCCACTAGAACCTGAGAAAATACACAGCAGGAACTCCCTTATCAGCTTTTTCCTGTCTTTTAACTCAAATAAAAATCCGTTGTTAGCCATTCATGGAGGGAGAGCACTGAGCTAGAGGACCCCCATCCTACATTGCCTTTGTTTAATCTGAACCTTATTTGAGAAACAATGTTGCAATTTATATGTTTTGAAGTAATGAGGTTTAGATGTATTTTAGTTTGGGGAAAATGGGAATAGAAGTGTCTGTTTTCTTTCTATTATTTTAGGCAGCTTACCTTTTTATCATCTTACAGTAGAATCTAAGAATGGACATTTCTACAATACTAAGAAGTGTTCTAGAGAAAGAGCTTATGGAATTTGTAGTGAAAGTCACTAAGATAGCCTGGGTCATGGTAATGTAAACCTATAGTATTGGCTGAAGCAGGTAAGATGCTGTGCCAATATGAGATTTTGCTGTATAGACTGATGACACCAATAGTGATAATGCTGATTCTGGTAGAGAAATCTTTACCTTGAGTGATTGCACAGAAAATCTGCATTGTATTGAAAAAAGCTGGCTTACCGAGTGGGAGTGGACCTACAGATTTTAAACCTGATCTTAGGAAGACCATTAAAAGTTTCTGAAGAGAGAGAAAAGGATGAGGCTGTGCATTTTTTTAGAATCTTTGAAAAATGAATTTTGATAGGATCTTGATTCTCAGGTAAAGATGGGTATCTGTTGGGGGTTTTGTGGGTTGGGGGGTTTTTAGCTCTTTGTAATACATAGGATCAGAGAGTTGCCTCTTAGCCACACATAGTACTTCCCAGTGTTCAAGATTACCTACAGTAGTTGATTAAATGTTAGCAGAAAGCATTGTTCTGAGAGGGAAAAAGGTCTGGAGATTGTTCTCATAGTTCTACTGATTCTTACCCTGAAAAAGATTAGATATGTTGTAATCTGTCTAGTCTGACATTTTTTTCATTGTTTATTGAGGTTGCCATGGTGGGACAGGATCATTATGAACAATTATTGGATAGAACCAATCAAAATATTCTTCCAATTTTAAATACATGAAAATACAGTGCATAGTTTGTCTGGGCAAAAGGTTGACCTTTCAAAAAGAAAAAACAGTGCGCACTGGGCCAGCTTTAGTTTAGGTGCTGATCCCAGTGAAAAGCTGGGCTTTGAACAAACCATCTGCAAAAAACCTACAAAGAGAACATATGGTTCTGCTTGCCACTAGTCACTTAATGGTGAAACATGGTATGTGAAATTGTTCAACAGCTCCAGCTTACAGTAGATGAAAAATCTTCCCAGACATTACTATCTCAGAATGTTCTTGTATTCTTGCAAGACTTATTACCAAAAGCAACCAACCTTTTAATACACCAGACAGTACCAAACCATGTTACAACAAATGTGAAAGAATTACCTTTGTTATATCAGATCCTGCTTATTGGACACCAGTACATACATCCTAGAATGCAACATTATGCAATGCATCATGGAAACTGTGTGTATAAAATCATGTCACCAGCACCAGAATTATCTCATTATGAAGCGGAACATGTTTTTTAACACAGTATTTCCATCTCTGTTTCAGTTCTAATGCTCAAGGGGGAATAGAGTTCCATAGATACTAATGCTTATGAACACAACAGAAACAATGCTAACAGACATAATGAAAGCTGATTTAAATAAAGATATTACACCCGACCTACAAAACCTATTCTCTCTCAAATTGTGACATCTATTAGAGTCACAGCCACAATATTATTACTTTTTTAAGTAGTGAAGCCACAGATTTGACTCTTGTAAATTATCCATACCAAAAAAAGACTGTTCAAACTAGTTAGTTTTACTGACTAATGGTGAGTTGACTGCAGGCCACTAGGTTTGAATATGTTTGCTCATTTCAGTGGTCCATCTCCCAACTCATTTTAGCTGACTTCTGCTTCCTGCTGGCTGACACTCTTTCCCTTCATAAATTTGGTGAGGTGGGAAAATAAGACCCAGCCCAGTCCTTTGCTGGCTTTCCTGCAGACATGAATAAAAACAACTGTGTTTTTGTAGCAGCTGGACTATAGAATAACTCTTGCTTTCCTCATTTCACCTGTTATTGTCTAATAGCCCAGGATCATGCCCAAAGAATGCCCTTATCTAGGATTTCCTAATGTGCTAATCCCACTCGCAGACAACCGCAGACACTTAAAAGGCATATTTCCTAGTCTTGCTACGAACACAGCAAAGGCTTTCAACACCTCACTGATACTAGACCACAACATTTTCAGATGATTTTAAGACATGTATGTGAAAGAACTAGTTCCGATAGACCCTTAGAGATGAGCAGTAGAAAACCAGCACTATATAAGAAAGAAATGATGCTGAAAAGAATGTAAATTAATCTCAATGGCTTGAATCTTTCTTTGAGAGCAATTCACAGACCAAAACAGAAAGGCAAACATTTTTCTTAACTTTCGTATTTGTTCTGAACATTCAAAGAATTTTCATAGACACTTTAAAAGATTTGCTTTTCCAGGAAGACTAAGTTTGCATTCTGGTCTTCAGCTGGTATAGAGGAAGAGAACTGACAAAGACTTCTATCTCTGCAGCAACTACAGATGTGATTGTCTGATACAGAGACATAACCAATTTGACTTTAGTTTGATTGTCTCAGATAACATTAACAATGAAGCCATGAACATGAGAGGCTCAGGATAACAACAAAAGCCTGCCAGAGATCCCAGATGCTTTCAACTCTGGCTAATCTTCATTGAAATCCTTGACAAAACATCTCTGTCTGTGCTGTTAGACTTACCCAGATTAAGGCTTCTAAGGCTATGTTCATCTATAACATTCAATTCTCTGACTGATGCTAATCACTAAAATACTCTATGTACCTGAAATATTCTAAGGCATCTTATTTCCCCCCTTCTTCTGTAAGAATATTTATCTTTACTACTATTGAAAAAAAAGCTGAAAGAAACAAGTTTTGCTTTCACTTTGCTGTTTGCTGAACAAGAGGTCCATAACTGCCAAGTAAGACTTAAACCATCAACTAGAACTATAGAAACATAGAGTGGTTGAGGTTGGAAGGGATCATTAAAGATCATCTACTCCAAACACCCTACCATGGTCAGGGACATCCTTCACTAGATCGGGTTGTCAAAGCTCCATCCAAGCTGACCTTGAAAACTTCCAATGATGGGACATCCACAACTTCTCTGGGCAACCTGTTCCAGTTCTCACCACCCTCACCATAAAAAAAATTCATCCTTATATCCAACATAAATCTCTCTTTTCAGTTTAAAAACATTGCCCCTTGTCCTGTCACTACAGGCCCTAGTAAAAAGTCTTTCCCTGTCTTTCTTTAAGATCCCTTTATATACTGAAAGGCTGCAATAAGGTCTCCCTGGAGTCTTCTCTTCTCCAACTCTCTCAGCCTTCCTTCATAGAAGAGGAGTTCCAGCCCTCTGATAATTTTTGTGGCCCTCCTCTGGATTTGCTCTAGCAGGTCCATGTCTTTCTTACGCTGGGGGCCCCAGATCTGGACGCAGTACTGCAGGTGGGGTCTCACCAGAGCAGAGTAGAGAGGCAGAATGACCTTCCTCGACCTGCTGGCCATGCGTCTTTTTATGCATCCTGGGATGTGATTGTCTCTCTGTGCTGCCAGCACATATTGCTGGCTCATGTCCAATTTGTCATCTACCAGTATTCCCAAGTCCTCTTCTGCAGGGCTGTTATGAATGCCTTCATCCTCCAGTCTGTATTGGTGTTGGGGATTGCCCCAACCCAGGTGCAGGACCTTGCACTTGGCCCTGTTGAACTTCATGAGATTCACACAGGCCCACGTATCCAAGTCTGTCAAAGTCCCTCTGGATGGCATCCCTTCTTTCAAACAAATCAGCTGCACCACTCAGTGTGATGTGATCCACAAACTTGCTGAGGGTGCACTCAATCCCACTGTGTCGTTGATGAAGGTAATAAATAGCGTTGGTCGCAGTATAGACCCCCTAAGGACACCACTTGCTACTAGTTTCCACTTGGACATTGAGACATTGACTCTAACTCTTTGGATGCAGTCATCCATCCAATTCCTTATGCATCTAACAGTCCATCCATCAAACCCATATCTCTCCAATTTAGACGTAAGAATAAATAAATTCCTTCTTCCCTTTCTAATACTTGTATTGCAGAACAGAAAGTCAGAAGGAAGAAATTCCTTAAATTAGTTGCCTTCATTCTTCATTCTGCAAGTGCATGCTTGATTTTCAGCATTTCCATGAGACTGTATTTGAATGTCTGTATAAATTAGAACCCATGTGGATAAACTGATTTGTACAATACAATTCATAAATCAGTTCTACATGGCAGTCTACCACCAACATGAAAATTAGGTTGTTTTGTGCTACAGAAAAAGAAAGAAATAGAAGACCTCTTTCACCATCCTGTGGTTCGTAAACATATTTTGCAGTAAAATAGGGCATAACATTAGTCCAGATGCAAAGTCAGACTAAATCATATTACTTTAAGAACAGAGACTTGACCAAACCAGCAAGTCCAAGTTATGACTATATCTGAATGTAACACCACATTTCCAAGCAATGAGGCACACCTGTAAGCTAACAAGAAATGCCTGATATCTTTATTCAGAGGGGCTAACACACACACACACACACACACCGCCTTTTCAGGGAAAGGGAGAAAAAGGAGAGTTTAGGAAGAAGGCCAAGGCAGAGGATTAAATTGTCGTTTGCTGCCAACATCTTGTTCTTAGTGCTTCACTGCTGTACCCAGCAAACTGAAGTATTCTGGTATGAGGGCCTACCATGCTGTTCCTCTCTTTAGATCCCTTCAAGCTGCTGCCATCATGTCTTCCACAGCGCAAGACCCTCAGATCTTCTTTGTGTGTGACACCAACGCCTGCTAATTTGGCACTATCACATTTGCCTTCAGTTTGGTATTTCCATTAGATGGACAACCACCACCAATGTGTCTTATCCCCACATTGGAGAGAGCTCAGCTTCTCCATACTTGAATCAGTCCTGCCTAGAATTTAAAGTTTGTTGGGGCAAATATCATTTATTACTTTGAGCAGGGTAGTACCTTATGTGAGGATATGTCATTAAGCTATGCTGAAACAAATATAACCACTAACAAATCACCTTTTTCACACAGAATTTAAATTGTTTTAATGACATTCTTGTGCAGGTGAGTTTCTTTGCAAACAGGTCAGAACCAAAAACTTTTCTATTCCCTTGGATTCATCTTTCTCAAAGTAAAAAGGCGAGAGTGGAGGGGTTGTGGTCAGGGAGGGAGAATCACCATAATCCTTCCTAAACTCGGCTTCTTGTAAGGTTTCTTCCCCAGGACTTTGATAATCCCACCCTAGTTCTCCAGAGAGCCATTCATGCGCTCCTTCTGGGGATTTTTTTAATCATAACTAGACATTTTGGTATATTAAAGCACACAAGTGATGTTTGTGGGATCAAACATAGTTTATAGCTCTTTTCCATTAGTTCAAGATCTGATGATTGAAGTAGATCATTATGTTTGTAACAAAGCCAAAAGCAAAAGCATTTTGTTTCTATGAGAGGATAAAAGTATTAATTCTCTGAGGCAAGAGAGGTATGAAGTACTTCTCTCTGTAAGAAAGGTATGAAGTATACTTTGAAAGCCATTATGAAATAATCTGTCATTCACTGCTTCTAGATTCTCTTTTATCAATTTCCTCACAGTGCTTGTGCTTTCACACTCTATGAAAACTATGTTCTACCTAAACCCAGATGAATAATAAAACAGAAAGAGGTAAATGTTATATTACAGTAGACAAAAGTTTAGTCTGCAAGCAGAGAGAAAACAAGATGAATAATGTTTACCAAATGATTTCTTTAAATAAAATTTGATCAAGAGAAACCCAGAGAAGAAATATAGGCTTACACTAAGGCATCAGACTAAGATGCACCTTTTGTTTTATTGCAGTTTTCAGCCTAGGAAATGTAAACAGTGATTATTCTGTCAACTGTCCTTTGATTACCTTGTATATAACTCTTCCTATCAGTACCTGTAGGTAGGCCTAGCTACAGCGGATGCATAAAGCGATTTGGGTCCCAGGCACTAACATGATATAACTGAGATTTTATCAGGTTTGCAATATCCTGTTTATTGTAGGCAGTACTTAACTAAATATACAAGAAAAAGATATTAAAAACTAACCATCAGATTATTCAAGTAGTCTTCTTAATATATTAAAGTAATAAAAACATATAAATTAAGATAATAAATTTTAAAACCCTAAAACTAACTATTACTGGTAATTTGTATCATATCCAATTAAGATATTCAGACTGGAGGGACAATTAGCATTCAGAATTCTTTGTTTTGCCTTTACTGGGTCTAGGGATTACACCTTAGTGTTAGATCTCTACATTGCTTTTGGAACACAAATTTGCTGTTTACTGCAAACACACACAAGTGTCCAGCTAAAGTCTTCCTCTAATCTGGTGGGAATTTATCCCACCAGGAAACAATCAGCTACTGAAAAATTGTAGCGTCATCACTAGTTTTATATATTTTTAGCCTGTGGTCACAAATGCTAAAGTTTTAATTTGTCTATATGTACTAAAACAGGCTCATTAAATACAGCTTTTTGTTCCCTTTTAATGATAGAACCACAGAAGAAGAATATCTTAAGATCTGTGAACTAATAGTCTCTTGTCCTAATCTCTGGGGGAGGGGGGTGGTGGTGAGATTACCCCTGTTGCTAGTAACCCAGACAATGTCTCGCATTAAAAGCTAGTTTCCTGTGTAAACAATTATGAAAATACTAAAGTGTGATTAACATTACCACAATTTCACTCTAAAAGTCCAGTCTTTTTGCTATCCCTATCCCATCCACAATCTCATTTGTCCCATGATTTGCATAATCCAAATAAAGAAAAATAAATGGGCTAATTCAGCCATAAGGGGGAAAACACAAAGAATCTGATGAGATGAGAACTTTACAAAGCTGAAAAGTTTTTTTGGGTATACAACTTCCAACACAAACCTACATTTTTTAAATGTGCATTGAGGAAATTCTGGAAACTCCCATGCAGAATGTGGAGAGATAAAACTCTGAGAGAGTTTGAACAAGTCAGCCTGGGTACAAAGAAAGGATTTTAATACTTCACTTACCATAATGCTCTGTTCAGACCTGTCAGCCCTCCTGAGAAGGCCGAAGTCCAGACTAAGACAGTTTGAGGCTTCTGTTTTTTGCATAATACTGCCCAATTTACATACAGAATGTATGTGAAAGCACTACAAAGCACTATATGCTTTAGTACAAAAGAACAATACACATATTTCGAAACAGGAGGATTTACAAAAATGGCTCCAGTAAAAGAAGGGGAAAAATATCCCCCCAAAGTTTCCTGAAGGAAAAACTTTTCCCCACCAGTTCTACCAAATACTTCATAAAACCCTTCATGGTGGTTAAATGTAACAACTGTTTTACAGAATTATTAATGTGTGCCTTGCTCAAAACTGATTTGCTCTCTTTCTCAGACTTTTATGCAGTTTTGTTTAATATCTGCAGTTCTGTTTAATATCTTTATTGATGATTTGGATGAGGGGATTGAGTGCACCCTCAGCAAGTTTGCAGATGACACCAA
>JAVJGG010000030.1:27136388-27160421 GCA_035590195.1 Aviceda cuculoides | reverse complement strand
GAGCACTGCGCATCATTTGTACATTCCAATCCTTTCATTATTATTACTGTTGTCATTTTATTAGTGTTATCATTATCGCTACGAGTTTCTTCTTTTCCCTTCTATTAAACTGTTCTTATCTCAACCCACGAGTTGTACTTCTTTTCCCGAGTTCCTCCCCCATCCCACTGCAGGGGGGCAAGTGAGTGAGCGGCTGCGTGGTGCTTAGTTGCTGGCTGGGGCTAAACCACGACACCTTCTAACTTCAAGTGCAAATTTTATAGACTAGACAGGTCTTTATCAGCAAAGAACCCAAAAATGATGAGGAAGAGAATGGAGGATCCTTAAGGGTTGTAATAAAACATACAGATTATAGCCCTGAAGTTATAATAAAGTAACTTTTACAGTTCAAGATTTTTAAGTCTAGTTATTTGAAAAGCATCTCTTCCATACCTTGCTACAAATCTCCCATCTGAAACATAACATCTTTAAGTGAACACTTGAGGCTATCTTTACCATGCTGATACCTATCAAGATGTACGCTTTCACAGAAAAACAACAGAAAACCTTGCTTAAATAAAAACACACTCAGAATGATAACTTAAAATTATCAAAGAAAAAGTTCTGAAAAAGAGAGAAAAGAAATAGGAACTGGCTGAATTATGATATCAAAGGCTTTAAAAAAATAACTGCAAACAGAGTTGCAGATCTCTTTTTGTTATCTTACAAAGGAAGAACAGAGTGACTGGCGATCATATTACAAACAAAAACATATATAAATAAATAGCTTCCTCCCTATAAAAAGAATATTTCATTTATGAATGGTGAATTTTGTAAAAGAAATTTGGTTTGGTTTTCAATAACGCTGTAACCTTGCAAGTTAGACAATATACTTAGTGACTTAATTAAGCTTGCAGCACAATATTAATCGTTAATTTTAAGGGGCAAGGTGAGGATTTTCTCCTCCTTCTCCTCCCCAGGACACAACTGAGCTGGCATTTTTTAAATGCTGGTCATAATACTTTTGCCAAGTCTTTCATACTGATGGCTCAACACCTGGCATGATTTTTCTGTGTATTTCTCCACCTCGATATTACCATATGACTACTGTACATTTTGCCTTCCACCTAACAAGAAACGAGCAAACTTCTTTTACCATGTCTCACAATAGCTGCCTCTACTTTTGCCTCAGGGAAAGCACAGAATAAAGGAGAGGTAATGTCACTATCTAACAAAGGCCACCAAAACCACCTTCTGTACCAGAAAGCCATTGTAATCACTGAGAAAGCAGGGGAAGGATAAGTTAGAGAAACATCACATGGAACAATAGGGAAAGAAACCAAATGAATATGACTTTCAGAAGTCCAATACAGTCTGGCTGGAGACTGTTCTATATTGCAGTGGATATATCATGCAGCTAATAACCCTGGAACAGAGAGAGATCAAACCTTCAGCTGGTAGCTGAAGGAAGACAGGACCACACACTACGTAACTGTAGTTGTCCACTCCAGTATCACTTACATTAATTAACAGCTTACTGATGTAATTGTCTTTTTACATATTGTAGAAACAAATTCTATACTAGTTATCTTAAAATAACAGCAAAGCCCCAGATTCATGCAGTTAAATGGTTGTAAATACTGTGGTTTTCTCACCATCCAGAATGTTAGGTATACGAAAATGATCCTACTGAGTTCATTGGTAAGGGCCATCCTCTTTTGCCTCAGGTATAGCAGGCCACAGAATTAAATCCTCTGACGCCATATGTAAGATAGGGTATTTTCTACAAGATGGGCTTCAACTGTTTCTTGCTAAATTTTTTTCTGCTTGCCATTAAAAGAAGTGCCACCACTTTAACTAGAAGTTGGTGGTCTCGAAATGGTAGAAGAGGCTCCCAAGACCACATGCATAGGATGATAATGGAGACCAGGATAACACAGGCACACACTGATTCAAAGGCCCTGGTGGTCTAAGTACTGATCATAAATGGCCAATTACAGAGCACTAAAGGGATGCAACTTTGAGAGCCGACTCTAAGTGGTTATCAAGGGAACAAAGAACATGTATATGAGCTATGCAAAACATTCTGTATATGGTGAAAATATGGAGGAAATTATGAGAAGATGGTTTCAGTCTCTACAAGAACAAGAGGAAAGAAAGAACAGAGAGAGAACTGCTCCAGTATCTTCTCCCCAGCTAAGGATGCTGTACCTTAGCGGTGCTGCTACCTATGTGCAGCAGTTTCTCCCTTACCTTGGGGAAAGAGAAAAAGCAGGCTTTTTTAATTTTGCCATTCACCACATTTTGATACTGATGACTTAGAAATCATAGGTAAAGTTTTACATTCTACTACAAAACTGGTTTAAGTAAATCAGAACTTTAAAGAGCAGTGTGTGAGTGTGTCTTCTCTATAGGTGAGCACGGATACTGCAGCACAGAGCTAGCATAAACACAGGTGAAACAGGAAGAAGTGTAGGGGGAAATGTCCCACTGCAATCACTTGGAGCACTATACTATTTGAGCTGGTTTTTTTCTTTGTAGCTGCTTGGTTCCCTGCTTCTCAAACCCTTCCTCCAAAGCCTATTATTTCCTAAGAAATCAGAAAACACTGTTAGTGTAAACAGACACTTCTGCCCAGTCACAGACATTGCAAAACCCCAAAAATGTGCAGGATGCTCCTATCTTAAGGTTCAAAAGCAAAATTCCTGTTCTAAGCAAGAATTAAAAAAACCTTTGCTCATGCAAACTGACAGTTCACTTAAGTTCAAATGCTGACATACCAGTTTATAACAGAAGGGTATCTGTTGTTATATTTTAACATGTTGTTGTATTTTAATCTTCTTCTAAATGAAGAAAATAATTTTACTATTACATCACTAGCTACCTTACTGGTAGCTTGGGTCAATGGATAAGAAGGACATTTTATCATATTCACAATTGTTAGAAATTCGTTAGGTACTTCCAATAGTAGAAGTGAGAAGAGGCTCAATTCCTTCACTGTTCAAGTGCCTAAGTGATCTAAAATGAACAGGTCATAGCTGACTCTTACTTTTAAACTCAGAGTGAATTATTCTTTATTTTACACTAAAAATACACTCCTCTGAAAACTATTTACACCTTTTATTGTGGTGTGATTGATAGATTTGTCAAGTAGAAGGATTCTAGTGCCATCACTCACCATCAAATGCTGTTAAGTGGTTAGTTTTAACTTTCATAGATTAGATCTCCCTTTTTTTAGCCTGCTTTTTTCCACCCTCTATCCAGGAGCTAAAGTGATATTTGCTTGCTATTTGTTTAATGTACGGATAGTAAGTCCTGTATCACTTTCAAGACTGAGATCATCTCAAAGGAGAATGACCTCAAAGGGAGTTAACTGCCTAAAGTATTTTAAAAATCTTAGTCTAAGTCTTGGTAGGGACCAAATACATTTCTCCGTCCCATCTGTATGTGAAGTGTCATCATCATATTGGTAAAGGAGAACAGAAAATAGACTCTGTTTTTCCACATTCCATCATGTCAAGCACGATCTATTGTCACTGGTCACATCTCTTAGAGAACTAAGGGAACTTTTCTACACACACTGCAGGAGGAGTGCCAAGATAATTAGTAGCTACAGCTGCAAGTGTTTGTGAAAAAGCTTTTCTTAGAACCATAATTAATAGAGCTGTTCTGCCTTTTATGCATTTAGTGAAGCACTAGACGTTGAAGCTTGCACTTTACACAAAGTTGGCTAATGTCAGTGGACACAAATGTGTTCATTAAGTACACTGAGGTTACCCTTGATATTGCCATTTGTTCTTTGTAAAATTTGAATTCAAAATAATAAACAAGACAAATTTACAGTTTCTGACATCCAGTGAGGTTTTCTTTCCTCTAATCATGAATATGACAATTAATGGTCTGCATATACATACAAACACATGTATGTACACACAATCTGGCAATTCCTTAGACTAGCAAGGATTCGCAGGAAAACACCAACAAAAGGTACTTTGGGTCAATATTCCTAGAGCTGTCCAACATTATAAAGGAGTACTAGCTGAGCATTACGTGGAAAAGGGCTTTCTATCCCCTTTATCCTGCCCTTGAGCCAAACTGATCAGCCTGGCCTCAATTTCTTTTACAGATTCAGATCAAAATTCAGAATTTGAAAAAAAAAATCTCTTCTTCTTCTTCTTATGCACATTAAGGAAAAAAAAAATCACTAGGAGACTAGGTTGTTTTTCAGTGCTCACTAAAGTACGATGACGTGGGACTAGAGAAATCTTCCATGTGCAAAAATGCTTCGGAAAGTTCCTCTTGAGTGTCGCATCTTTACTTTTCTAATCCAACTTTAACTTTAAAATTCATTGACTTGAATGCTAATTTAGGTCATAGTTTTCATTAAACAATATAAATATACATTTTTAATAATACCCCTCCAAAAATAAGTCTAACATTTAACGGAATAGGTATTTCGCACTCATTAGTAAATGAGAGCAGGTAAATCAAGTCAAAATATTTATGGGCACTTAATAAGAGTCATGAAACAAGTATGGAGCATGATAAAATGCATGCAGTCAATATTTCCAGAAGTCAGAAGTGCTTCAGGCAGAGTTCTCAAACTCATAAATTTTCCTCAGAGGTTTGCCTGGGTGACTCTAAGACAAAAGATTTGTGGTGCCTGCAACTGCTGACATTATGCGATGTCATTAGATGTGGTGTTTTAAACAATTTCTTTTTTGAGTAACACAGACTACCCTTTTAATGAGAAGCATTAAAGTACCTCAAAGTAGAGAAATGAGTTATGAGTAATAGGAAATCACTGAGTCTGAATTCAGAGTCTTAAAGTATGATCCGAAAATAGAAGAGCAGAAGGACTCCTTTCTGTCCCTTCTGTTTGTTAGCCATTTCCCATCTTGAATTCCTTCCCAGGGTAGCAACAGCTTTTTGATTGAAGCACGCTGGAGCTGTAGTTAAGATATGATAAATATTGTGTATGCAACATACAGCAGAAAATATGTCCCTGACAACAGTTGCCAATTTAAGATTGAATAGAAAAACCCATTATTCAAGGGGAAAAAAAAAAAAAAAAAAAAAAAAGCCTAACACTGAATCTTAACAAAACAAGAAGAAACAGAGACAATTATTAGCTTTTAACAGGCAAACTCTACACTATGAGCACATTTGGCATAATTCCTGAATGACATTACTGAAGAATGCACACCTTCGTATTGAAGCTGTCTGGAAGCTAATGAAGAAAGAGCAGCATCTACTCTGTGCATGAAAACAAGAGAGTCAGCTTACTCAATTGGCTACTGTGAAGTGAGCTTACCACAAAGAAAACTTAAAGCAGAGATTATGGGACAAGAATGTGTAGGAGGTAGGAAAAGGAGAGATTGCCTGATGAAGTTCAAAAAGTCTGTGCAATCATGTAGCATGAGGCTGGCTGCTACCATTCTTTTCGGATTAATAATTTTCCTGCTTTTTGATGTTCTCACTACCAAAAAAACCCCAAACCACTAGACGTTTCCTGGTAAAATATTTAATACTGCTGGTGTTGTTACTTCTGCCAAACTTTCCATTGCTTGTTTTTAATTTTTATGTTCTATCACATGCTGATACATCCAAAGAATTCACGTCATACCTCCCAACAACTCTCTCTAGTAGTTAACATGGAAAATACACCTCTCCACACCTTTAATAAGAGCAAATTGCTCTTTTAAATTGAAGCTACAATGCGCTGCCTGGCAGGCTAGCATACATTATGGTATGACATCCAGAAGGAAAAGACAGGTTGTGCTTTGTGTCTCTTCCTCTCCTGTTGTTCTGTTATAGCAAGCTGTATTTCCCTGCTAGACTGTACGAAAAAATACCAAAGCATCTGTATGAAGTTACAGCCACTGAGCGAGAGACCCGTACAAAACACCGGAAAAAAAAAGAGCAAAACTATGAGAAGATTGAGCATTGAAAGGGACTTGTTGCTAGGTGAAGAACAGCACTGTTGTCTTACAAGCAGTCTTTTCACTTAGGCCATTCCACAGCACCTCCAAAGAGTGCTAGATGTCAGCAAACAGAAACTTCTTGTGATACAACTAGAGTTGTTTTCAATTATTTTTCTCAGAAAGACTAAAAAAAAGAGTCTTCCTTCCTTCCTTCCTTTCTCCTTTTATGTCCCCTTGTCGTGGTTTAACCCCAGCCGGCAACCAAGCCCCACGCAGCTGCTCACTCACTCCCCCCCCCTGGGATGGAGGAGAGAATCAGAAGGGTAAAAGTGAGAAAACTCATGGGCTGAGATAAAGACAGTTTAATAGGTAAAGCAAAAGCTGTGCACGCAAGCAAAGAGAAGCAAGGAATTCATTCACTACTTCCCATGGACAGGTGTTCAGCCATCTCCAGGAAAGCAGGGCTCCATGACACGTAACAGTGACTTGGGAAGACAAATGCCATCACTCTGAATGTGCCCCCTTACCTTTTCTTTCCCCCAGCTTTACAGTCTCAGCATGACGTCCTATGGTCTGGAATATCCCTTTGGTTAGTTGGGTTCAGCTGTCCCAGCTGTGTCCCTTCCCAACTCCTTGTGCCCCACCAGCCTTCTTGCTGGCTGGGCAGGAGAAGCTGAATAATCCTTGACTTAGTCTAAATATGACTTAGCAACAACTGAAAACAGTGTGTTATCAACATTCTTCTCATACTGAATCAAAGACATAACACTATGCCAGCTACTAGGAAGAAAATTAACTCTATCCCAGCTGAAACCAGGACACCCCTCAAATATATTCCTTAGCTAAACTAATTTAATTGGGAGATGCTTTCTTTGGCCTTCAACACTAGCCAAAGATTTATTCCTTATTTTATGCTTTAGGAATGGTTTTGCTGACTTCAGTGAATAAACCGTCTTGATTAAAACTGTAGTCAGCTAACACAGATTAATGGATATATCCACAATCATCAGACTAGCAAGGCCTTTTATCTTATAGGATGCTTAGTCAAGAAGATGAGAGTGGTTCTGCCTACAGAAGCATTCTAATTTGAGGATGGTTCGAGTTTCAAGCTGAATTCAATAAAATGTTTCCTAGGCTAGTCATGTTGTCATTCTGGTCTTTCTCTGTCATATCTGTATTTCTTGCCCTATAAACATAGGGCAATCCCATTTCTGGTATCTCTGAGGACATAATTTCAGCTACAAGGCCTTACTCTTTCACCCATTAAGAATTTTTTCAATGTTCCCACATTTTGACCAAGGTCCTGGTATAAACACTCACCCATGGAAATTAATTATTTTTTTCACAAGAAGAAATTGGCATAGCACAACCACAGAAAGAGAGACTGAAGAAATACCTGAAACAGCTATCAAAAGAAGAAATAATCCCAAAGTCCTATCAGTATCTTAGAGAAGATGTTACAATTAACCCAGATCACTCTCTCTTCTATAGCAGGAACTACTGTCCTGTCTAGGCAACAAAACGCCCTATCTGCCAGGCAACTGCTAAGGATTATAAAACTCACCCGGGTCTGATTAAGGGTGTGGCTAGATGATTGGGACACAAAAAGGAATAACAAACCAAAACAAAACTTCAAACTTACTCTGGGAAAACTGCCAGGAGAGAAAATTCAGTGTATGGCATAGGTCCAAGTGGGAAGACTGAAAAACCCTAATTCTAAAAGAGGATGGGGGCAGGGACAGAGGGGACTGGTTAATATGAACAGTTTAGACTGCACAAGAAGGGGAATATTGGGTTTAACAATTTCTCAATGCTTAAAAAAAGAAGAAGAAATTAGATAGGTACCATGTCTTTTAAAGTTGGATCAGTCATTCATTATACCCCTTAGAAGTAAGAACTGATGTTAACCCTAGTTGAGAGCTAATGAATCAACAAATACAAATTCAAGAGATAACACCTTAAGATATATTTTTCTTTGTTATAAAAAGAACCCTGAGAGAGCTTTATTTTTTTTTTAATCTAGGTTTAGCCACGCTATTTAATGCATCAATTGTCTTGTATTAGTATTGCTATTGATTCAATTCTGTAGTTCTTCTTGGAAAAACAGAGTGAAAAGGCAATCTAGCTATGCTTATGAAGACAAGCTTTCCTACAGCTATACTGCAAGTTTTGCCTAACAGCAAAGCAACAATTCATTTTCTATTCTCTGTGCTTTAAGTAATTTATTTTTTCTTTTTTTTTTAAATTTCATTTTGGCCATGGTTGGTTATTTCACAGTTTTTCATTTATTTTCTTTAAACTATTAGGCTCAAAAAGAAAAAAAAAGGTTGAGGTGGTGTTAGTTGTCGTTCTCTGTTTTATTCTAGTCATATTCCTGTCAGTTTGGTTCATATGTTAGGAGAATTTTCTACCCAGAACAACAACTTGCCCACATGTCTTTGGAACACAGTTTAATTTAATGGTTAATTTATTTCCTTTGCATTTGAAATTGCCAAGTGAACTTAACAAATCTAGAACCTACTAGATTCAGGTCTTTAGAAAACATGGGTCTGCTTTGTGAGCAAATGGTCTAAGTAATAACATTAATATTCCAGAAAGAGAAACACCTCTTTCATAGGTACTCAAGTAGCTGAAGCTATCATCAAGTGTTCTTCATATTCTTGTAAGAATCGCTGCCACTTGCGGTCACCACAACCAATGGTTGAATAAACAGACTCACTGTAAACATTGGATTTAAAGTTTAGAGAAATTTTGAAAATGAAACACATGGAGGTGTTCATTAACTACAGCCCTTCAACAGCAAGAGAACTCAGCTGTCAAGTCCTGGTACATTAATATAAAGGCCTCTAGGCTGGATTGTCATAAATTCAGATGATGGAACTAAATAAAGAATACTTCATTGTTAGGAAATGTCAAAGCAGCACAGATTTATAAATTAAACAAACAAACAAACACCAAACCCTAGATAAAATTGACTGTATCTTCCCAAAACTTTTTATAGTATATTTCCCTCAAGTATAACTAGCAACAAGTATTTCCAGGCACAGGATGATGCAAAATGATGAGTTCAAGAGTAAAACTCTAAGTATCCTAAGAAACTGGTTAAATCCTCTATTTAAAATAAAATTTTATGAATATGAGCTTTCATCAAATTATTATGAATTTCAAGAAATACTAGTAGATGAAGGTGGATAAAAGTCAGACCTAGGATCCATGTCCATAAACATTTATAGCAGGAAGAGGATAAAAACTATCATATTGTTAAAAGCAAGTGAGAGAAACTACATACTTCCTTATTCACTACCCAGGTCTTCCTCCAATGCTGGAGTTTTCTGACTCTGAATTCTGGTCAGATCCAATTAGAGAAATCAGACTACGCTAAACCATGTGGATGAAGGATCAAGAGCAGAATAAGGAGGATGGAGTCTCATTTTCTGTGTAATACCTGGAACAATGTCCCATAGAATGTCAGACAACTCTGAGGATGTGTATGAATGTGCATTCTTCTGCAATTCCCACTCCCTTTTGTCATAAAAAATAGATATTATTCAAAAATAGTGTCAGAAAGGAAGTATTCTTTTTTACACCTGGTTATATTTTTTCAGTTTTTTTTCTTCAGCTATGTTATCAGAACACTACCAAAAACATTTTCTTTAATATTCTGCAAACCGTTCTTCTTACTCTTCAATACTTTTTAAAAAGTTATATTTTTTTAACTGATTTTACCAGAAAAATAGTATATCAGCATAATTATTTCCTCTCGATTATTCAATTTGGCTAAGATTTAATTTCAACAACTCAGCAAATTTGAGACAAAAAAAATCTACTTAACTTTAATTGTATCAATATGTGGTTAATTTATTCAAGATATTATGAAACTTCACTTGCTCAGTCATCCTTATTCAGTTTAGAGTCAGAATCCACAGATTTTTCAAACATTAGATTTTCATTTTCCCTTAGTGTTTAGGATACTTAAAGATTAAATACCAACTACAAAATAAATATATATTACTAACTTTTCAAAAGTACCACTGAATGCATTTTATTAAAAACAAAGAAAAAGAATCCATGTGACAGATTTTATTTTTCATGACTGAGGGAAGAGGGAGGGAAAGCTACTTGAAGCTAATTGTCCAGACCAAAAACTAGACTTAAGTGTTGCCAAGGAGAGTCTCCCAAGCCCTTATGCAATATACAGGGAAGAACAGAGCGTTCCTAAAATAAGATTTATTACAGCCTGCATACTGAGTACCTCATATGAAATGCGGAAGCACAATGTAGATCTCAAGTCCTAATGTTCTTCTTTCTCAGATTCAATTTAAAGCCTCACTGTATCTCATGGAGCCAGTTGCTTGAAACTATGAGCTAGCCATCTACATCCAATCTTATAAAGGAGTGGCAGAGTTATAATAACTGAGGATATCTAATTCACTCACTCACACACTCACTCACTCACTCTTAGTCTCTTTCTTCTCTAAGTACCACAAAATACAAATTGCATAAACAACCTCGGAAACAGGGACCACAATCTATTTCCCATTCATTAAGATCAGAATCTATTTCCCAGTGTACAAAGGGGGCTAATAAGAAAGACAGGAAGAGACTTTGTACCAAGGCCTGTAGTGATAGGACCAGGCGCAACAGTTATAAACTGACAGAGAGTAGATTTAGATTGGACATAAAGAAGAAATTTTTTATTATAAGGGTGGTGAGGCACTGGAAGAGGTTTCCCAGAGAGGCTGTGGATGCCCCATCCCTGGAAGTGTTCAAGGCCAGGTTCGATGGGGCTTTGAGCAACCTGGTCTAGGGAAAGATGTCCCTGCTCATGGCAGGGAGGTTGGGCTGGATGATCTTTGAGGGTCCTTTCCAGCCCAAACCATTCTATGGCTCTATAACAGCTGAATGTCCTAACTATGGGGCTCCAAGGTGTCATCTTGTGCATGACAACTCTTAGCAGACTAAGAAAACATAAACGCTTATCTTTATGGTATCACTTTCAAAGGAATGGAAAATTTACCTGCTGCTTGAGAGAGGTATTCTGGAACAGAGTTACATATTTTTTTCTTATTTGTTTACTCTAAACAAACATGTATTATCAAAAATGCATGCAGAACCCACCTCCTGCAACTGTCTTTTTAAATCATAGTGAACAAAGCTGTCATGTTTTGTGCTGATCCCAAGGTTAATATGACTTAAGAGACTGAGAACACAGTTGCCATATTAGACCTTCCAAGAATCTAAGCGGAAAATTGGAAAATTCTGTGTCTCCTCTGAGGTCTTAAACACAATGTGTGTGCTCAGTCCTGTCCAGGTGGCAGTCCTGCATACATTCATACATAGGAAAAGCCTATGTGTCTATGGACCACAAAGTGCCTAAGTTCTGCAGGTGGCTTAAATAGAACATTAAAAAAACAGCATTAAATTATCAACATGAACACCAACATTAAATTATAACTCAGATTCAAATTATGGGCAAGTTCATTTACAGATTTGAACCCTACAAATCAAATTCTTCTCATTGCCCAGTTATTTTATTTCTATATCTAAGCCTCATGGATAGGGCAACACCTCCTTTTTCTTCTTAGCAGACTATTCATCTCATTCTGTGTGTTTCTCTTATCTCTTCACTGCACACCTCCTCTTTTCTCTCTAGGAAAAACCAAATGCTACTGATTTCTTAACTAACTCTTTCAAAAATACTGTTGAGCAAAACTCTAACCTCTGAACTAGTTATGAAATGCCAAGAACTCTTCACAAAGATTGCATTAGCATACTTTTAATTAGCTGCTAATCTTTAAAAATTATTTATAAACACTGTGTACTGACTGATGAAATAGAAAAGCAATGGAAAAAACACAGATTTGTAGAAACTATTTTTGAAGTTCTGTAACTTTATCACATAATGTGCTTGTTTTACAGCAGAAATACAACTAACATGGTCAGCTAACAGCATAAGCAGTACAGATTAAACTTTTCATCTTCCTGAAGACCAAAACCTTTTAAATAAAAAAAACCCCATGCAGCTAACAGATTAACACTGTATTAAACAAAAAGTATGCTAACATACCTTAAGTTTGTCACGTAAATCAACCCCTTTCACCTAGATCGCCTTTCAACTAAATCCTTCCTTTTCTGCACCATTGGTTCTTCCCCTAAACATCCCGTAACAAGTCCTGCGCAATCCCAAAATGTTCTTCCCCCGCATCCCATAATGTGCCCCGCACCTCTAGACCCCCTCAGTCCAACAGGTGCTCCAGCATTGACTCATCGCCATGTCGCTCCTGGACCTGGGGATGAGATTCTCCTGAGACAGCCCTGGGAGGGACTGGACAGGGTGTCAGTTCCTTCCTCTGAGCCTGCAGTTTGGGTTTCCACCTGCCTTTGTGCCTCCGTGCTCCTCTGGGCTTGGGGTGACGGGCCTTTTAGGGGCTGATGGCTCCTGTGATGGGCCTGGGAGCAGCAGGGGCAGGGTATTATTTAGGCTCCCCCTGCCCACTGCCATTGTCTCTCTGTGCTCCTCCGAGGGTGTGCAGACGTGCTTCTATCACATAACCCGACATTTGCCTCCTATGGTGAGATTCTGCACCTGGACACGTAACCAAAGATAACCTTGACCTTTTGTTTTGCTGTTTCCACAATTTCTGAGTTAATTGCTTTGAGAATAACAAAGCCATTTTACTACCCTCAGTGACCAAATTTCATCCCAACCAAAAACCGTGTCTACCAGTGTCCCAGCGATCATCCAGTACCACCCTGGAAAAGAATTAGTCACTTCTTAATTAACACATATGAATAGTATTATCATTCTCTTCATGCACTTCTCTCCCAGCTCTTTCTGTTATGAAATTATTTCCAGATGTCACGGCCATCAGCATTTGGTTTGAAATACTACCTGCAGAAACATGTGACCTGCAGGCAATAACATTTTAACAGTCTCTCATCACCACTAACCTTGTTCACTTTATTTCTCCTGAATGTTCATGTTAGTTTTTCTCCTCTCTGAGACCATCATGACAAGCTGAGCTTTGCTGTGATTTTTTGCCCTTGGCAGAACTCCAGCTTCCACCACAGGGATCCTCCATCCTTACCCTGCTTTTTCCTTTGGCACAGCCAACTGCAGTGGACTATACACTATGTCAGCAGTCTAGGAGTCGTTTGTCCTCACCCAAATCATATTCAAGCGTTTCATTTTCTACTAGATAGCAAAGAAAGCAATCTTCTTTTCAGTCATTGCAGAAACAGGAACAATGTGATAATCTGCAATGAAAATTCATAGTCCTGAAAACTGTAGTTTTCCTTTACAAACAAAATCAGCCTATATTTACAGCTACCACAGCCCTCTGATTTAGAAGAACTTCAGCAGAGAGATTTAAATGCCACCTTCTCTTTATGACCCTCTTTACCATATGCCAACACAGGCATTCTGCAAATAATTCTTCCCTGCTTTTGTATTTTTTGCTAGCTACAGCCTAGAAAGAAACACAAACTTTATATTGGGAGAAATCATCATGGGAATTATGCTATGGGTAGAAAGAGAGGAAACAGTTGTTATATAGGGGGGCGGGGGGGAGGAGGGGGGCAGCGGGGAGGCTGTAAGAGTAAAAGTTGCTCTATTTTTCCTTTAAAGTGGAAAGACAGTTTTAGTCTCCCTGACCTAATACATATAACTTGCTTTAGCAATCACCTGAAATGCAGGCCTTTTAAAATAAACTCTCTTATGAATTGTGATAGCTAAGAGTAAATTTAAAGAACTTCAGTTCTTGGAGTATTGTACTCTGATCATATGAGGGATGATTGTACATGTCCATTCATACAAAAATTCCACACTAGCAACCTCTACTGGGTTTCCTAGGTGATACAACATTCACGTGTAAGCTTCTTCAGGCTAAACATATGCCAGACTCAATATAGGATGACAGGGCAGTTAGTGCCTTACACTACTTTTATCTTACACGCTGACAAGCATCTGCAATTAATAATAGCTTTACTCTTCTTGTGTGCATATCCATGTGCAGGCGAGACTGGCTTAATTTGTTGTATAGACAGGAGGTTAATGAAAAACAAAAATGCATGCACAGTAGAATAGAAGATTTGGTTTCCTCTCCTGAGCCTAAAACTGTATTAAATGAACTAAACATTTGTTAGTATGTAAATCTCAAACCTTCTTTAACCTTTGTTATTCTGTGTTGTTGTTATTGTTTCTACCATTGCCTCCAGCCAATTTTTTAAAAGTTGGTTAATAGGAACCTCTATTCAGAAAGCCTATTGAAACAACATGAACAATTAAGTCTTTTTCATGCATTACAAAGCAAACATTGCAAGCATTGTTGGCCCTCACCATATGTACGGTAACAATACCATTCAACAAAGCTGAGAGCTTAGGTAAAGCAGAATGACATCACCGAGACAGAAAGCAGTAAGGGATAAGTAAAATAGACACATTCCTAAAGGCTGATTAGCCATTAAAAGGGCTTGAGAAAATATGGCTAGGAAGAAGTGTTAAGCAGTCAGGTTTATGCATTCAGCTTCTTTTCATCAGCCTTTCCACAGAGGAGAAAAAAATATGAGCTACTGAAGGAGGAGGGGCTGCATTCAATTTCAGACTAATTAAAAGTCATGAGTGACTGTTGACTAAGGCTTAACCATGGAAGAAGATACAGGGAATAGATTGAGGCATTGTCATCAGCGATTAGAAACTTCTATGGCCTTTGAGCAGCAGGTTCAGTTTCCTTTCAGGAGGACAGAAGAACTATGAAAACGTTCTCTGAAACTTGTATATATGGCTTGTGGTTCTATCCTCCATTCAGTAATGCCCAAGAAGATACTTTAAAGGTTCTTTCGCTTAGTAGAAACTGGCAGAAAACAGAAATCTCTGAATTGTTTTGTAAAAAGTAAAGAAGCTGTAAAGAGCCTGTTGCAATTTTAACCCAGAAAATGCTACTGCTTTTGAAGAGCTTTAGCTATTCTATAGCTTAAGCTGTTTTTCTCCTTCCACTGTGGCCTCCACCCTCGAAAGGTGCTTTCAGCAGATTAGCATGATCTATAGCAGGAGCTTGAAAAGTTTGAATGAAAGCTGCAAAACCCTAATTCTGCTAGCATGCATCATATCTAAGGTCATGATCAAATTTGTTTTCAAATACTGTATACGCTTTTTCCAACAGTGGGAGATGGGTATTTTTCAGTCAATTTTGCAATGTACTACTCCGGGCAAAGGCCCTGAAAACCTTATAGTTGAGTATACATATCAGCAAGAAATTATGAAAAATGAAAACCACAGACTGAGGCAGATAAAGTGATCCTGGAATGAACAATGAAAAATACACTATGAAGGACAGAGTTGAGAAACAAGCAGTTTAGCCATCTGCAGCAGATTGAAATGGTGCATCCTAAATGGGACTAAATTATCCTTAACAGAAAGGAAGAAAAGAGCCTTCTGAAAAGGCGAACAAAGAGATTAAATAAAATTAAATTTAATTTCAGGAGTGAGAACTTTATTTTTAAATATTTAATAAAGAATTAAACTTACTGTTTCTAATAACATATTAAATTTCTTGATTAGTCACTTAACCATTAAGAGAATGGTTCCAATCATAAGGAACCAGAAAAAAACACAGAAAGATATGACACCCAAGCTACTAATAAGCTGCAGTTTATTCTCAGCATAGTGCTGCACATTGCAGCACGTGCCGTTAGCTTGATAACAAATCCATGTGCCTACCTGCGGTCATCCTGCTGCTGGGTTTGGATTTGTTAGTTTTGGTGTCTTCGTATCTCAGATTAATGTGCGATGCCCACATACTTGCAGGCCCATTCTCCAAGAAAAGCCTAAAGGCAGTGGTTATGAGGAGGCAAACTCATCGCTCAGGGGTATTCCAGTCACAGGCGTGCAGGGCCGTGGTCAGGGCAGCTTTAGCAGTGGCTGCACCAAGGGACACGGCAGCATCCGCGTGCATTCCCATGCTGCTCTGGCTTTGGTCTATCCTTTCCCTGCCAAAATTATGAATTGCCTAGGCCAACACGACCTTCAGTGCACGTGTGTAAAAGAGAAATTTAGGGTATGGCGTATTTGAGGCAGTGAAAATTATAGATTTCTGTAACATGTTACTCAGAGGGAAAGGCAGAGGCTTTTTCATGGCTTGATTTCTTCAGCTAAAGACAGGGCGTTTCTAGACTTTTTGTTTTAATCAAACTGCTAGACCAGGTTTGATCACTCTATGTATGAGATTGGAATTCATATTACTCCTTAGTCCTTTAAAAAACATGTCTGCAATATGAGCAGAAGAGTTACCAAGCAAAGATAAAACGAGCTTTCTAGTATGAGTCCAAGGTAACAAAATTATTGAAGAGTTGATATGTGTAATCCTTAGATAGGAACAAAAAAAAAAATCTTGGAAGAGGAGCATATAGTAGGAGTTAGTCTTGTGAAATTCAAAACTGTTAATGGTGGTTGGTTTCTAATTAGTCTATGATTGTTCGGAAGCTGCACATGGAATGAATTGTTGCTGTGATTTAGAATAAAATCTATTACACTTCAACTCAGTGCTGGATTCATTCCAGGAAGAAGAGTATATAAAGGAGAAATCCACAGAAGATCCACAGTGGCATGGTATGCATCATAGAGAGGTAATAGCTGCTGCTACTACTAAGAGTTACATCAGCTCTTTGATTTTGAAACATGGCAGGGAAAGTTGTTCAAATAAAACAGCCTGTCTTTTACATTAGAATACTACAAAAAAGAACATAACCACCTATAAGAAAATTCATATTTCAAAACCAAAGATCACATATACCTTGTAGTACTTTTGAAGGACTACAAGTCTTAGAACTTGGTTTAAAAATATGTTGGAGAACCAAGAAACAAAAAAATTATGAATAAGCAGACAAATGATAGGAAATTATTTAATTTATCTTAAACAGAAGAGTATCATAGAGTCCTCAGAAATCTTTGTGGACAACTTTTAGTTGATATCCTTTCCTGAATGTGAAAAGATGTGGGTCATGACTTTAAAAGACAGAGAATCGTGGAACTTATTCAGGTTAAGCTACTAGTTTTAACCATTGAGTTCAGGCAACCTACAACTGGATAAATTGCAAATTATTAAGTCTGTATCTGTGTGCGCATGCCCATATACATATGTGCATTTTACAGTCATTTATGTTTCAAGGACTTGGAGATGACAGCTTAGTCAACGTAAGTAAAAAGTCTAACAAAGCAGCAGTACAGAGGAATCACTAAAAGGCTCTTCAAGAACCTCCCTCTACTAGAGTTAATATCCTGGCCATGGAAAAGGAGTAAAGTACTCTTTGAAAAGTTTATTCTTAACTAGCTATGAAGTCAACATGTACATAGCAGAATTTCTAAGTAAAAATAAATGCGTGTATATATGGATAAACACATGCAAACACACATGCTGGGTTGCACTTGTTCCAAGTTGGAATTGTCAACACTCCTTACTATTTCTAATTGCACTGTAATATTAAATTTCTGTCTGAAGAGTTATAAATGGGGAAAATTGTCTGAAAAGGAGATTGACCTTCTTGTTCCCATGTATTCTTCCTCTCTAACAATACTCATACTTTTTGGTTACTCTCTTATCCTCTCTGTATTCAGTGTTGAGCATTCTCAGATGTGAATGGCTAGCACTGTGCCTGGTTATCCCATTTGTTCCATTTGGCCGCTAAAGAACCACTACATCTGACAGGAAAAATTACTGTAAGAGTCCTGGCTCAGCCAAGGCCAGAGCATTCACTGCAGTACAGAGGGTATTTGGGGAGGATTTAGCCGAACCATTCCATTAAGGCTGCAAGGATGTGCAAAGATGTTTTCAAAGTCTATTGCTCAGCCATTTCCAACAGAAAGACAAAATTTCTATAAAGACTTCAGCCTAAGTAAATTTACCCACTATGTAAATTAATGCAGACATGATATTTTCTTGCAATGTAGTTTTAAACCTGTAGATGGCTTGAGTCAAGGCATTGAATAAAAATAATTTGCAGTGCCCTAGAGCATTACTGCAGCCGAAAGGAAGAAGATTTCCCAGGGAAGACAATTTTTAATAAGTAGAGAAAAAATTTCATCTCATTGAGATGCCCTGGCAAGGTCTGCAAGCAATCCTGAGTCTGTACCTACATGTTAGTACCAACTTTGCTGGCAAACAGTTGGCTTCAGTCTGAAGTGCTGTCAATCCTTTACCTTTACTACCACTAAAAAAAAAAAAAAAAGACTACTGTTTTCCACAGCTTCATTATCCTGGTCTCCATCTCCCCCAGAAGATGTTCTAGCTATAAACAAATATATTTGTATCTATCTGAAGCACACAAAAGCATCCTGATATGGTTTTTCTATTACAAAAGAAGGTTAACCTTGATGTTTGGTTCAAATGGGTGAATTATTGGGTTTTTTTTCTTTTGGGTAAAAGTATCATTTTAATTCACAAGGCAATTTTTGAAAAAGAAAATAAAAGAGCAAAACAGGGAATATCGAATCATTACTTCACAAGTTGGATTTCCTTTATGAGTGATTCACGGAGGAACCAAAGCCAATATGGCAAGAAGCCATGTGTTCTTCTGGGAAAAAGTATAAATACAAGCCATAACTGGTTTATGAAATTTGCACTGTAACAAAATAGGCATTTTCCCAGCCATTTTCTCAGTTATTTAATGAGAAGCATCTAGATAGCACCAAGGATGATGATAATGATGATAGAGTAACATTTGTTTAGAGCTACAATAAAACTTTGTACTAAAGTTAATATTAAGAAAACTAGGTTTCAGAAACAGATGCTTCAAATCATGAAGATTAGGAAACCTCAGAGACATTGTTTTTAAAGGTTTCCTTCCCTTCTACTACTTCTAAAGTAATGCTGCACCCAGTAAAAAGAAATTTCAGAATTCATCTCTTTCATTTCAAGTCTATTTTTTTCCAGTGCATGTTATAATGAAGACTACACAGAACAACATAGGAAAATTTTCATCAAGTTGGCCACTTGATAGGCTACTACACAAAGGTTACTATTCAAAGCTCCTGTTTGTGAAACTTCCTTAGTAAAAAAGGTTCTTTCTGAGGTAAAATACTACAAAAAATATTTTTCTTTCTGTTACTAAAACTTTTAAAATCACTCAGTTCGCATATGCACCTGAAACTTTCCAGAATATGATGACCACCTGCCATTGACTTAACAGTATCTTAGTTCCCCCCACCTGCTCAAAACCTCCTTGGAGGTTTTCCAAAGAGGATCCAGCACCAACTGCAACCTCTTTCCGCTTATACCAGTTATGGTCAAAACTGCACACAGACGTCATCAAACTACTCTCTGCCACTCCATGCCTTAAAGGGACTTCCTCAGAACAAGGGGTTAGTCTTGCACCATAATCACCTAGTTCTTTTTAAAATAGACAACTTTTGTAATACTTGTCTACTAAAAAGATATTTGGTTTCTATCACAGGCTATTGCTGACAAAGCCTTGTGCATTGGTACTGAAGAACTATACACAATCCAGTAGACATACTACAGTTACGCAGACAAATACTTCTTAAGGGATCTGAAAATATAAAAAATCAAGTGTATCACATATATGTGTGTATATACACACATACACACAAATTCTTTGCTAATGCACAAAAAACTTGGATGTGTAATTACACTGTCAGTTCTTACAAAGATACACTATTAAAATGCCTTCATTCATGCAGTTTTTGCATTACACCTTTATCTCTACTACCACTGATTATTACAGCTGCTAAACAGATGTCAAAACAGTAGTACTGCTTCAGTCAGTAAAATTCTTTCTTTTTAAGATCATTGATCACTAATGATACTAACTGCTATCTCCAGCTCAAAACAAAAGGTTTGAAAAAATACAGTTAGGTACAAAAAATTTCTACAAGTGTGAACCAAAGGCTAGGCAATATTCTGGGAAACTGAATGCCCATGCAATTTCTATGAGTTTATAAGAGAAGTTAAATACTCAGTTTATTGACCTGTCATTCATGTCATTCAAATGCTATGGTTTGCATGTGTCTGTGCAGAGTGTTTGCTTTGTTTTTTAAGAATTCCACTATTTAGGACAAGCTAAATAAGATTCAATATCTATTCGATTCTGGCTGACTTGTTCTAAACGACTATAAATGCTAGTAGTACATATCAACATTTTGATGCCTAAGTTATCAAGCAATAACTGTGTCAAAAGAGATGAGGTCTCATTAGGTGGATCAGTAATTAATTGTACTAAGAGACTAGTTGTAAAGCACAATTAATCCCATATGGTAGACTTAGTTGTGAAAACAAAGGGATAATTGCACAAGCAGGTGTATGTGTCTGTAACAACACGTTTGTGTGAGAGAAAAGAAAATCTCTTTGGATTGGTTTTGTTTCTTTCTGTGCTGTCTGTTCACACGACCTACTCCCCAAATAGATTAATCCTTTTCATGAAAGTTTTTCTATAATAAAACTTTTCATATCTGTAAATACAAAAAAATGCACTACCACCTGCAAAGAGTTTTGACTTCTCTAGCTTCTAACTTTATTTTATGGAGACATACAACTCTTTACCACTTTTAAAAGGAAATATTTGAAAGGAGCTCTTAGGAAAAATAAATAGTTGGAATATGCTCATCACATGATTTAAGTACTAAAAAGGTAGATAGAAAAAAGACGGGGGAACTAATAATAATGCAGCTCCTGTAGTGTTTATAGCACATGCAATTCAAATTCTCTTTCAAAGGCCTACTGCTGGAAATTCAGTCTTATTTCAATTTAAGTCAGTGACTAATCTTTAATTGACTTCAGATGCAAACAAGGCTGAGCCTACAGTAAAAACATTAATTTAAGAGGAAATAAAGTGAGATGAAAAATCTGTTTCCACAGAGCATCTCCCACCAAAGAAGGCCTTTCCTCTCAGCGGATACAGACATTGTTTTTAAAAGAGACATATGGTCATATCAAACAAACATTCTAAATATAGTGTTAAAGGGCAAAAGAAACAGGAATGTATGACCATTATGTACTTGTGATATTTTGTTTTGTTGTATTTTTTTCCTCTTTGTGGAGGAGATTCTAAGAAAAAGAACAATGTTTCCTGTAATTTCTTTGCAAGCGTAATGTGCTGTCTTCAGTTGCACATGACTTTGTCCTCTGCAGCTGCAGTGTTAAGGAAAAGGCAACGATCACCCAGGCAAACGCACACAGCCTTGGAAGAAACACCTACTTAGAACAGCTGTTTTATAAACAACAACACTAACTTCAAAAACTTAGTGACTTGCTTTGAGAAAAAATACACCAAAACACAGCACGGACTCTGCTTCTTCCCAAATGCTTCAGCGCTACATACCATACCACTGCTAGCCCCATGCGTTCTGCAAAGCATCAGCCTCCTGACATCAGCTTTGCTCCTTTCTTCTTCCTTCCTATAAAGAAGGCCTCATGTGACTTATGTATCTGTAATTGGTAGAAATGTAAATAGTTTGAAAGCCTGCAATTAGACATGAGCCTGGGTCACATCATCTGGATATGGATTTTCCCTTTGATCAGGGAACGGGGGGAAATTGGATCCCAGGCTTTGGTTTTGGCTTGTCCTGGAGTTAATGATAACATTCAGAGCGGGGGATGAGTTCCTTCATAGCTCAGGTGTGATGACACTCAGGAATTTGGTTTAGTTAGGAACTGAAAAGTAGGACAGAGCAGAACATAACAGTTATGGCCTATCAAATCCAGATTCCTAACCTCCATCAGCCCTAGCAAACGGCTTACAAATTATCAAAAATTACATTTGAGAGTGTCTTCAAGTGGCAAAGCAAACTTGATGCTCCCCTGTTCCGGGTGAGCACTCTAGCAGCCAAGCTGCCATGGGAAATTCTGAATTTTTGGACTGAAACATGCTGCCACCGTATTTGCATGAAGTCTGACCGTGGGTGTAAGGATGAACACCACGCCAAGACTCTTCAAGCAGACTGACAAAGCAATGAGGCTTGAATGCATATAAGCATAAGATAAACACAATGCTGGTCAGCAACACTGAGAAAAAAAACATTTCTAGCACAATTTTGCATGCCTGAGGAGCTCTGAGGTAAACAACAGTTGTGTGAACATCAGAATAAATAAAGGCTGACTTTCAATAAAGTTGTTGAATGACTTTTTAACAGCACTGTACTAAGTGTGACCTCACCCCTCGTTACAGATCAAAGAATTCACGTGGGGAAGAAACACTGCAAAGTCCCACCCACATGAAAAGCTGTTCCATGTGAATTCTCCCATGTCTCATAAAGAGGAGAGCTTCTAATGGAGCCTTTCCTTCAGAAGAGAAATTGCCTCCTACTTTCACAAACATCCTGAATTTGTTCATGCAGGGAGGAGGGTACAGGAAGAAAAGACTAGGAAAAGAATGTATCACGTAAACTTTGCTTCCATAGGAAAACAAACTAAAAACTGAGGCCCTAATGGAGATTAGACTCTTCCAGAGTTAGGTGGTACTGGAGCAGGCTTATGCCATGAAATCTAGCTCCAGATACATTTTCAAGTACAAAAGACACCTTCTTCCTCAGAATTTCAGCAGTGAAAAATGGTGCTATAGTTAATAAAAGTAACACTACTAGACCATCTGATTCTTAACATATCTGAGAATTCCTCAATTAGTTAAAAGAACCAAAAATGCATTAATAAAAGGACTATAAACAGAAAGAGCACAAAAATCACCATAGAGAATTAGAGCTGTTCAGGAAGCTTCCATTTAAACTCTCTGAAGCAAAACACACTATAATCCATTAGATGTTACCAAAAAGCTCATTATAGGAAAGAACAAAATAGGCACTGGATTTCATCTGAATGTTTTTTTAAAACATGACAAAAAAATTATCTTTTTTTTTTTTTCTAAGAGCTCTATAATAAAATGGCATATTGGTTGTGTTCAAAGCAATTCCACAACAATGAAATATCATTTGTATAGCTATATTTTCAAAGTACACCCACCAAAGTTAGATGATTGTAAGTCCTGCTATCTTCCCAGCAGAGTCAATAGAAATTTTCCTAACCCTTAAAAAAAAGCAATATCGTTTGGTTTTATCCTTTGCGCATGATATAGCATGTGGCTCCATGCATGTATTGAGCTTTACCATTTAGGACTGAAAAATGCAGCTCAAATGTAGAAAAGGAGATTTATTACAATAGCAAAATTACCACACGTATAATTTACATGCATGATAATTCCTTGCAAATACCCAGTTGTGTCAGATTGGATACATGTGTCACTCCTTTCAGGTACCAAAACCAAACCATTGACAAATTTCATTCATTTTTACCCCAAATGACTGCATT
Organism: Aviceda cuculoides; assembly: GCA_035590195.1. Lineage (NCBI taxonomy): Eukaryota > Metazoa > Chordata > Aves > Accipitriformes > Accipitridae > Aviceda > Aviceda cuculoides. Next base: position 27,137,209 of record JAVJGG010000030.1, on the reverse strand, counting down.
CCCTCAGACCAAATCAAAACTGTGACCTAGGGAAAGGCATTCTTAACATACTAAATATGTCACAGCATCACATACCTTCTTCTAAACAAAGAATGCCACTTTATTACATTTATAGATGAATATGCATTCTGCTTATAGAGATAAATTAATAAAAGAAACATTATTCCCTTAAAAAATAAACCCTTTCAGTGACTTGCTTTTTCAGTCAAGGTTCTTTCATCATTTTGCAGCTGTGGTATATCGTATCTTTCACTTACTAGGAAATTGTTACTGTTATGTCAATACACTTGGACCAAAAAAGACCTATATTCCAATACAGTTCTGTCATAGGCTTCCTATGTGATGCTGAGCCTTAAGCTAACATTTCTTAAAATCATACCTATTCGCTATATTGGATGTCAACCACTAGAAACCAAAATAATCCAAATATTTTGTAGCTACTACTGCACAGCAAAACATAATAGTTCAATCAACTAAGCAAAATGGCTGGGATCTTCTTTTAACAATTATTTGTCTTTTTTGATATGAATTGCTTTTCACAAGGTCTAAGGGAAACAATGAATTGAATGTGATACAGGATTACTTGGACTTTAATAAAAAGAATATTATGATTATCAAAAAGTCTAAACTGGACATAGTTAATTCTACACTGAGGCTCAGGTAATCTCCACCTTAGGTCACATGTTGTATGTTAGTACTGTTATACTGTGATTCATTTTATAGCTCTCTGGCTCAGTAAACTATTGTCCTGGTTTCAGCTGGGATAGAGTTAATTGTCTTCCTAGTAGCTGGTAGGGTGCTGTGTTTGGAGTTCAGTATGC
>JAVJGG010000030.1:27119237-27134999 GCA_035590195.1 Aviceda cuculoides | reverse complement strand
TGGGCTTGAGAAGCTGAAAAGTCCTTGATTTTAGACTAAACACTGCTCAGCAACAACTGAAAACATGAGTGTTATCAACATTCTTCTCCCACTGAATCCAAGACATTACACTTTACCAGCTACTAGAAAGCAAATTAACTCTATGCCAGCTGAAACCAGGAGAGCTGGGTTATGATCAGGGCAAGTCTTTTTTGTCAAAGGGCAGTTCCACTTTTGAAGAATAAAGAACATAGAATTAGTGTAAAATGCTATTTGTTTAACAAATGCTCAGCAGCTGAAAGTGCCACAAAGCAGAAGCCAAAGCAGCAGAATAAAAGACTTGATAGAAGAAACTCAATAGCTTCTACTTCTCTTCCTTCCAGCTTTTTTCTTCCTGGCCATATTTCAAAAATCCAAACTTGGAGATTAAAACATTCCATCACGGCAAAACCAATGCACAAGAAAATTCACCAGCATGTCTAGATTATAGCTATCAAGCGTGCATAGAGTACCAGGCTCAAAAGCACACCACAGGATATGCCCTAGTCAGCTAATCTATTCTCTCCTCATTTCAGTTTTTATTTTCCAGTGGCACAAATGTGACAAGGCAGCAGATAAGGCATTTACCCGCACTGGTCTTCTGGACTCAAATCAGTCCTAAGGCCTATCATGGAAATATCTGCAACCACTCTAGCAGTGACTCACTGAGTTTTAAAGGTTAAAATCCTTCCAATATAACAACAACAACAACAACAACAAACTGCATATGCCACTGGTTAAAGGGATACATTGTTCTCACCAGGCTGTTCTTAATACATCAATGATCTTTCCTCAAAGAGAACATGTGGAGTACCAGCTTCAATGAACAAAGTTAGAGGCTAGAACTGGGCAGGAAATGGTTTTACCAGTCTACAAAAACAGCAACATTTCAACATTATTCCATTCAGCATCAGAATGGGACCAACATCATTAAGGGTAAGCAGGAGAAGTCCCAGAAGGCCAAAGAAAGGAGAGCTGAAGTTCTTTCCTACAACTCTGAAAACGTAACTTAAAAGCCCCGTTCTGCCTGGAAAATGGGTTTCTCAGTCTTAGGATGAAGATAACCTACAGTGGTTGGTTGCCACAGCCTCTATTTTCTCTTTGCTTTTTAAAAAGGTATATAAATGAAAATCCATTCATTGTTGCCCTGAAAAACTTTATAAACCAGGCATTTTCCTTACCAAAAAAAAAAAAAAAAAGAAGAAGAAGAAGAAAGGAAAGAAAAGATCAGAGAACCTATCAAACATATTGATGTTCCCTACAGAAATCATACCCAGCTCCATGCTTAATGGCCATGTGGGAGATGTATATTCACAGTAGCTGTACTCACAATACCACAAAAATACAAAGAAAACCCACCCGATTACAAGTTAGTCTATGCAAGAACTCAGTCTGTTTTCAATAAAAAATATTTTCAAGTATAATTTTTTCCTCATGGTAGTTATTGTTCCTTATAGCTTTTCTTCATGGATAAATGAGGACTTGAAAAAATCAGAACCATAATGCTCTCTAATGTAAAAGAAACTCATTTTTGGTTTCCACTGAGGCAGCTGGAGTATGAAATGCTACCTAAACTCATCTGCGTATTTCATTTTAAAACAGCTATTAAAACTGCATTTAAGTCCTATGAAATTAAGCATTCATGCCTAATTGTACAGTCCTAGTGTCTGCTTATGGGTGATATTTTACAAAGCTTAGCTATAAAAAGGTCAGTTTCTTGGGTCAGACACTGAAATATTACGCCCTTTCAAATACTCAGTTTACGGTACACCTGCCACTCTTCATTTCAGTACTACTGTTGTCAAGTAAAGTATTACCCAGTCTGATTTGAAGTACAAAACTAAATCTATTGGATAAAAAGGCAGTGGGAGGAAATAAACATTATAATAAATGTTTGCAACTTTCTATTTAAATGGCTAATGCTTCAGCAGAGGAGGACAGAAGGCTGAAACCTTGCAATTGACAGAGTTCTTTGGAAGTTTATTGTGACCCAGCAAAAAGATTTTCCATTTAGAAAATTTTATGGAGTCTGTTTTAACAGGCTTATAGAAACATATACTTTAGTAGGAGTATGTAAAACTAACCTCCTACATGGCACTGTATATGCAGGTGTCTGTATATTTAGATTGTTAAATCAATTTTGAAAGATTTTTTCTCATGTGCTGAATTAGCAAATAAAAATAAAACAAATCATAAGAAATAACTATGGCTGTAAGTGATTATTTTGGAACATTTTTTTCCTTAAATTTTTCAGAAGCAAATTACTTATTACATCTCCTTTTGTACTTTCAATTGAGCTGATAACCTGGTGATACACTATTGAATTTGAAACTAAATACGCAGCATATGAAGAAATCAAAATGACACTCTAATTGAAGAGAAGGAAGGCAATTTTTGTTTATTTATATTGAGGGTAGAGTGAATGAAACAGATGTAGCTTCCCTAGAAACATCAGAAAAGAGTAACAAATTGGTCTGAGAGCTGAAAGTGCTAGAATTAACACCTGTTATCTGTGGCACAAAGACTTCCTATATCCCCTCTCCAAAATGTTAGTCTAAAAGTTTTTTTAAAACTCTGCAAGGAAATTTCCCTTTACTGAAAGAACATTTCCCCCCTCAAAGACTATGACAGCAACAATGAAGCAGAAGATACTTTTTCTGTATGTAAAGGGCTTTCCTTGCTCAAGAAATTGAAATCAAACTCATTTTTGGAACCCTAGGATTACTCAGCTGTGTATGTGTGACTACATCACTGAAAAAAACCTCAGTGCATTCTCCTTCCCCTTTACTGCCAGAGACAGTTGTCAATAATTACAATTCAAGCTCAGTGTAAAGTTTGTTTCTGAATGAAACATATACTTTAAACTGTTGTATGGTCCTTTTCAGTTCAGTTTCAAAGGTATAAAATTCAGTTCCATGATTCATGAAAGAATTGACAGTAAAAGCCTATATAAATACATTTTAGTAGATATCAGGCTCAGCCACAAAGACCCACCATTAACCACAAGGTCTCTGTTAGGCTCATTAGCTCTGAGTCTTGTTTGGAATTCTCTTTGAGGAAGCTTTGCCACAAAGCAAGCAGACTTTTCTTTGCAGATGTATTTTAAGGCGGAGATTACTTGAGCTAAAGCCATTCCATTGTACAACATGAGTTAACCTGGAAATTTTACTAAACCAGGTAAGAACAAGATGACTCCAAAATATTTAAAATGGATTGGGGGTGGTGCTGGTGTATATGTATATATGAAACAGTTATCAACTGCAATGACATATACGCTTAAAATTTATAAGTGGTAATAAACATACAGGAGACAGCTGTTAATGGTTAAATTCCATTGAAAAATTATTTCGTACTCATTTTTAATTTCTGAATTTTCAAATATTTGGTGTTTTTCAATTATAAAACTATAAAATTGATTGAGATATAAAGTCAGCACAGACATTCATGTTTCTACTTTATGCCAAATTATAAAGAATAGAAAGCACCCAGCTTCCTTAAGTTACTTCAGCTTTGTTGTGATCTAGGTGAATTTAGAGTGGTTGACAAAACCATTACATGCATTCATATAACCACTGAATGCATATATATGTTATTTTTGTGAAAACAAGCATTTTATTAGCATAGAAAGAATACAAAGTCATTCAACACCCCACTCCCTTAAAAAAAATCCCTGTTGATACTAAAGTTACACAGGTAAGTAGCCCAGCATAAGGAACTGTAAAAGGCTCACATGCATTCTCATCTGTTACAGATTCTGCTATAATTGGAAAAAAATAAAAGATATCTGTTCACAAACACGAACTTCTAACACCAAAGTGAAAAACAAGTTGAGAACAATTTCTCTACGATATGCTGTTTGATTGGATCGTTTGAAAGGAAAGGAAGTTGAGATCTGCTAGATGGCAACTATTAGTAATGAGAAACATGATAAGCTGCTTATCTCCTCTAGGACAAGAGTCATTTGTTGTTGTGGGAACATAGAGGGGCTAATGTGGGGGCAGATTTGTATGGTTCTCTCACAAGGGAGATAGGCTTGTATCAGCATCTATTAAAAAGACAACCCCGCAACAAATTTTGCTATATCACAAAACCTAGAAGAATACTGTAGGTGTGAATGTGTGTTACTAAATATACCATTTCCCATCTTGGTTTAAACTTTGTAGTAAATTCATTACATGCAGTAAGTAACTGCATACTCAGAGAGATAAAAGTTGAGGCAACAGAGGAATCTGCAGGCCACCTCTGTGGATCTCCTGGGGAAAACTACAGGTGCTCAGATGCACAGGAAAAAGTGAAGGCAGCTAGAATAACTGTATCTAGTACAGCACCCACTTCAATTATCAGCAATAGATTTCTATTCATGTAGTGGGGAAGAAACACAACACAGATGCCACTCACAAGTTACCTATGCGGGCATGATCCACATCAATCAACATCAACTTTGCTGAGGTCTTCTTCAGGCTTACAGTCTATGTGTGGTCTACTTTACAGAGTCCTGTCCTGCTTCTTCTACGAGTGCTATTAAGAAATTCTAACGCTCTTCTTACAGAAATCCAAGTTCCTGAAGATCATAACTGACCAGCAGATTTCATTAATGATGCCACGGCAGCACTGCAGGCCTCTGACTTCACTTCCAAGAGTCTAACAGACCTTTTCACGAGGCATGAATATCCATAGTGTGACACCTACTGCTTCACAATGTACATTCATACCAATAGTGTTCTGGATAATTATCTATACTATACTGTGGAGTTAGTGCACATGGTTTCACTTTATATCTTCCTTCCCTGTGCTTCTGCGTGGCTTTTGGCAGGCTCATAAAAGATTATGACTCACCCACTTAGCACAATTTTTATGAGCTAAGAATAATTGATTAGGAAGCAAGCTTGTCTCTAAAGTAAAAATTTAATTGATTACTAATTTTTATAGCATTGTGTTTGAAGTGGGGTTAGCAGGAGAGTCCACTAAGTTTCCCAGTAATTAGGAAGCATGTCTGCAAATCCTTAAAGGGTTCATGAAATCATCTATACATACAAGTAATTAAAACAAGTTTCCCTTGCTTCACTGGTGACTAAATTTTTCAACATCCTACTACAAAAATGAATTTCTTTTTCTTACTTAATTTAAGATCATTATAGATTTACAATAAAATGCCCAAAAGCTAACACCAAAAATTATATTCATCTGGACTTGGTGCTCCATAAACACAGGAGAAAGCTTACTTTACCTTTAGGCTCCATTCCTTCATGAATGGTTGTCCTGAAGTCAGTAACTGAGATGTACTTAGGATTAAGTACATGAATACCTGTTTAGAGCATTGGCCATTTTCAGCATTTGAAGGCAAAAGACACATTTACCATGGAGAGGATTACAGTCAGGTATCTACTACTTGTATATATTTGCAGTGAAGTACAGCAAATTAATTCTCATGCACTCCCAAACTGTCATTACCTGGCTAACTTATTTGGCAAAACAATTGTACTTTAGTATAAGAGCTTTACGTTAGTGAGACTGAAGAAAATTTTGTGATGACATATGAAGTTCTCTATCCTGTTTCCCAGAACAACTGCTTTTTTACTCCATATTCTCTTGTGCTTTGACCACCTTAAGGCTGACCACCTTCAATATTAACATCACCTGCAAAAAAAACCTCCATTAAATTACACAGCACTAATCAGCAGAACAGTTCTTTCTTAATAGTATAATTCCAATACAGCTGTCCTACAGCTCTGACAACTGTTATAGAGTTGGATCAATCTCAAAATCCTGTTTGTGTAACTTGCGCTAAGCAGAACATTCTATGCTTTGTTTATAGATGGATAAGGGATTCTTTCCATCTCTATTCAAGATGATGATGATGATGATGATGATTATTATTATTATTATTATTTTCTTTTAGAGGGAAAAGAAGATCACAAAGTCTCTGCCTATTCTTGGTTCACTATTACCTCTTCCAATAGCTGCTTTGGCACAAATATCTTTTGGATGCTCAGAGAAACCTTACTATTTTCTCAAGCCATAGTCTGTGTTCCATGAACGTTCTCTGTGATTCTACATGAACCACTGTCTGATAGCTAAAAATTCCTCTTTCCAAGAGCATTCCCTTCCAACTAGCATATCACAAGATCTGGTTTACATTAATTGTTTCTCAGTCTAGCTTCAGTATAAATGAATCACCTATCTTTACTGTTCCTTCCATTGCCTCATTTTTGCCATTTGCTTCAAGTCAGGATCTAACCCAACTCCAAAATTTGGCAGTGCTCCACTCTGTAGTCACTTATTAGAAATGGTTTTCTTACCCCAAATAGGCAATAGTTATTCTACCACAGCCTAATGATTACTTAAGGGCTCAAGTGTACCACAATCATTACAATAGCTATATCAGCTGAAAAACATATATTATATGAAGATTTATACATTCTCTTTCCTCACACACCACTGCCTACCAATCTGTCTCTAAATCTGATCTATTCACTATCTTGTAAAATTACATTTAGACACATTTTTCATTAAGATAAATGGTAACACAATCCGTATGCTTCTATATGTGGCAGAGACATCTCAAAATATGTGTATGTATTCGCTGTAAGAAAGGAAAATGCTAATATGGTATTCATCAGAAAACAAACAAATGTTGCCATGTTTTTGTTACATGTAATTTCAATTAATGAAAGTACAATGGTTTCACTAGGTGGACAATTTTGGGGTTGGTTTCTTTTTTAAAACTTTAAATTTTATTTTAAAAGGCTTCTCTCCTTTTTTGTTGTGGTTTGTTTTTGTTGTTTTCCTCAACAAACTCCCTTCCACACATCAATTGTATTTTCCAGGACTGTATGTTACTAGCTGGGATAGACAAACCAATTTAAATACGTAAAAATTAAGGAATGTTGCATGAGGAAAAAAAAACTCTCTCAGCACTAGTCTAAACAAGTCCTGCACTTCATAAACAAATATTTCTATCCACCTCCCTTTTGCTATTTTGCTTTCTAATATGGAACATATGTAGCTAGCTTTGAGACAATTAATATGAAGCCTGTAAGCTGCCTGTCACTACCTATTCTGATTCAATAACCTCATTATTGCACACCAATCAATTTCATCATGCTACTTAAATATATCAAAATGTAATGCAAGACAAAATTTGTGAAATACTTTAGGAAAGGTGTAACTATTCCTGATGCATGGATTTACATTATGCAGAAATGTTACTCTGTCTATAATTGGAAGGTTACTTTGTATTAAGAAAATATTTTTACCCTCTTCACTTCTCCTGTCCCATCAGCCTTACTGATGGGACCTAAACCCCAAGATGATTATTTTAATATTTCTTACAGTTATAACTGACATGGTAAATTCAAAGTAAATTGAACATATGTTTTGAGAAAGAAAGAATTTCACAATTTCCTAAGTTTTGGAGTTACGACACATTACTTGGATCAGAAACTTTACGTTTGATTTACATTACTAAGTATCATGGGAGCTTTGTGCCAGTTTATGGCAAGCTGCGAAGGGAAATGACGAATTGACACTGCCATACTCACCCCCCTGTGAAATACCTCCGCATGACCAGATAGGAAGTGGACCACTCCAAACATCAGATGCCCTTCTTCTTGCTTCTTTTGGCTACTTCCACTACCTCCTCATCCTGTAGACCTGCAAGTCCTTTTCTGGCCAACAGCAGTAGTGAGGAGAAATTCAAAGGTCCATACTTTGCACTGAACTAGACTCCTGTTCCAGGCTTTTATTCTGGTACCTGACAAATCAATAAGAAGACCACACAATGCAAATAATCAAAAATTCAATAGAAAACTGCCTAGGGGAAAAAAAAAAAATGTTAAAATTCTTGAGTATAATTGCTGAATGGAAGATTTGCCCTTATTTTTCTCCCTAACAGCATGTTGTGGGTTTTTTAAGTAGAAGTAGGATACAGGATATCCTATACAGGAACAAAAAACTTCATTATAGCCAAAGCCAACTGAAAATAAAGTGGCTTGAAAAGCTGACAGTGTTTCGTGAGATTTGTTTCTGATCACCCTCTTCATACAACATATGTAGAGAGCAAGTACATAAACCATGGATTTAAGCACAAAGATATCAGAATTTTGCAATACCATGCTAAGCATTATAATGTCCATATGCTTTTTCTGTTTCAAAATCTGGATAATACTTCCATAACTTAAAGGGATTGTAGAGATAGAAACATGGAAGATTGCAAGGTGCTTTAATTCTGTGATAACATGCAAGAATCTAAAAACGCTAGCTGATGAATACCACTCATTTCAATGTTATCTGTTTCAGACTGTGATTACTTTTGCCCCTTCATATGCTTCGATATTTAGGGTCATTCAGGCACATTACATTTTTAAATTTCCTAGCTTTCAGGTTATGAGTTATTTTACAGGGTTTTTTTGAAAGAAAATATTTGTGTAACAAAGAAAGCCTCTAATATGAAAAGACACTACGCATCAGTGACAGTACACAAGTGCAAGATTTTTCTATCATTGTGACACAAACACCCACAGTAAAGAACGTAGGTTTGATGTTAGTGCTTGATAAATGAGAAGGAAAAAACAGAGTTCATTCACTCAAATATGATAGTGCTGCATGGTTTTAGTTAACACAGAGGAGTAATGACTAATTATTACATCATTGCAGAAAAGAGATATAATTCTAGACAGACGTGAAAGAAACCATTCCACTAAATATATTGGCATGTACATGATATTTACTCTTATGGGGGTTTAGTGTAGGGATTAACTGAAGGGTTATGTGAAATTTGATGGTTTAGCAATTAGGTTTAATTCTATTATACCATATGCATTTTTTATTGTTGTATAAGCATATGAAAAAAAGTAAAGTTTAATACTTCAAATCTGAATACATCTCAATCATAGAGGTTTTATGGGAATTACTCGCAACTGAAAAAAAAAAAAAGGTATCATGTCTTCAGCTGTCAGCCAGAGAGATTAACTTTAGGAAATTCCTATGCTTATCAATAGAGACATGAAAGGCACCTTACACGAAAGAAAAAAGCATCCTTTTTCTGAAGTGTTTCAGAATCCAAAAATGAAAAGCCTGCTACTTAGAGCTCGCTACAGATGGACACACCATTCATTCTAATATAACCCCCCAAAATTCCAATATTTGATAATGTAATATTGTTATATTTCAGTTAATGAAGCTAGTTTAATTTACAATTAAAATTCTACCTTCCTTATAATACCCATCCTAAATGCAGGACTTGTTTTTCCCTGTAACTCAGCTACCACAATACTTGTCAGTACCCAGTATATTCCTTAACCCTTGCTTCTCTTTTCACCACTGAAATATTTGCAGAACTCCAAAATACCCATCTTTTTTGACAGGACAAGAGGTAGCACACAGTTTTTCTGATTTGTCAACGGACACACATGAGCCAACAGTGCTTCTTGGAATGAATATCACTCATTGCAATTTGACCTGCATATTCATTTCAATATCCTGCATCTTGTTTCTACCAGATGTTGGACTAAGCAGCTGGGCAGAAATGGGCATTGCAAGTGTGGGAAATGATACAAATATCACATCAAACTGCCATTCCTTGATGTTTTAAGGCAGGACGAAGTACACAAAGCTGGTGTATTAGAACTCTAACAGTAAGTAAGGGCAACCCCCAGTCAGCATCTTTAAATGCAGGATACAGCTGTCTGTCTGAAAGCTGGTGTGTCTGGCAGCATTTGGCTGTGAATAACAGCCTAGAATGCATATCCTGCCAGGATAGGTAAGCAGAAGTAATGCAGAGAACATAGTGTAACATTAAAAAATACTTCATTTTTTCAATACAAGCTGGCTTTTGAGCTTATGCATAAAATAGCCCCCTGAGACTTGGAAATAATATTGACATTTTGTGCATGGAGCTGTACTTTGAATGAATCAGTGGTGTTGTCAATATGGGGAACCCTTACAGTTTAGCACGTATGAACTGAATTATTTCTGAACTCCTTTCATGATTCCTATTCCAGTAAAAGTGCAGGATCCAAAGCTATTACAGGAAGGGGTTTATGGTCACTCTCTGGGAGTCAGTCCAATTCTGTCACGTCACTGAATGTGTCAGCAGCTGTTTACATCACCCGAGGTTAATCAGAGGGAATAAGGAATTAAGAGTTTATCAGCATCATCATAGGTCAGTGGAATTGCATAGTCCATAAATAAAGGGATTAATATGTGATTTGTGAAGTGCTATAAGCATTAGAAAAGCTTTTGGTGTAAAATATGGAGTCTACTACAAAATACTGTTGAATAATCTATCTACCATTTATACTCCATTCATGGAACTGGGAGAAAGAAAATGAAGTCAGAAAAGCTGGGCCATGGCTATCAGATAACTTTTTTTTAGTGTTTCACTTGAGCAGAAAGCCTATGTTTTAGTCAAGACCTCCATTTTTTGAAGTGATGTAGGAAAATGAATTTATCATTTCCCTTAAAGATAGTTGATGTGTTACTGCTTCTGATTTTAGCATGCATCCAACGAGCTAACAAAGAAACCCACCCAATGAGTTTATTTTTATCCTTTCAATTAAAAGCAATTAATTAGAATGGGTAAAAAGAATTTGCAAAAGAGGGGGGAAATGATTCAGAACTGTACTCCTTTTGAACTATAAAGAGATAGCATGTTATGAAAGAGATTATATATATAGTTTCACAGGCAGAATGCTGGCCAAATGTCAAGGAACTGAAGGAGAGTGACTGAGAAAAAGTTACATTGAAAACGTAATTCTAAAGACAGAACACTTGAGCCAAGGATTGAATAACTAATTGAAAGGAGGTTTGATATAAAGGCCAAATAATTAAGCCTTCAACAGGAAAAATTTACAGGCTGAGATTACATAGCTGATAAATGAAAGGCATCTGGGACGAAAAAAAAAAAAGAGGTACTGTTGAAAACAGCATAGAGTTTTGGGAACTGGATAAACTGAAGGTCATAAAAAGGATTAGTGCTGGAGACAAGAAAGAGGACATAAAGTGGTCTCTTTGGTGTTGGGGGAAAAGGTGTATAAAACACATACAGGTGAAAGAATACAGTGCTTCTTGAGAAGATTGGCCAAAAATAAGGGGGGAAAAGCAGAACACAACACTAGATGTTATTTTAGTATATACAATAGATGTTATTTTAGCCCAATCCCCTTCTTTTGCAGTTATTGCCTTATAGAATTCCCTTCATAAACTTACTGAGTTGCATCTTGAAAGTAGTCACTCCAATTAGGAGCTAACCTAATTGATTTACAATGAGGTTACAACTTCTCTGCATTTAAATTATTCTCTTTTTTTTTTTTTGAGATAAATTCATTAGTAGCCTGTTTGCTTATTTCTTCTTGTGCTAATACTAACTTTTGGCTTAAATATCTTTCTTTTATGGTGTATGTCCTATTAAGGTTTTTTCTAATGTTCACAAATATATCCCCCCTTTTTTGCCTTAGCTTTGCCAGACCAAACCAACCAACTCCTTCTGCTCCATTATTTTACAATTTTCTCTCCATTCCCTTAATCATTCTAATAAGTATATCCATATTGCTTTTTCACAAGGCATGCATTTTCTATAGGACCCAGTAAACTCTACATCACTTTTTCATAGCTTCCTCACACTCAGTCTGTGCTGAACACAGATTTTTTTCCCATTTGTTGCTTCTGACACTAAGCCTACAGCAGATATCCTTGCTGCTAGTCTTTAAGAAAACGGCTTTATCATATCCGATCTTAACCCATTTCTTCTATATCAATCCTCAAAGTTATTCAAAGTAGCTCTTTGTACTGACAGCTAGTTTAATCAGGATGTGTCTATTTTTAAACGCCAAGGTCATTAACAAAACTATGAAACAAGAATGTTTGCAAAACTCTTCCTTCAGGTTCACCATTTATAAACTCATGCCAGACTGAGTACAAGCCAGCATCTGACACTTAACACTTTTAACTTCCGCCAGCACAGGATCTTTCTTACCAGTTCATTGTTCCCTGTCCTCAATGATAGTTTCATATGTGGTGCTGAATGCCAGATGCAGCACAAAAATACCAAAAAGAAGTCTAATTTTGACTCTTTTTCTGGTTTTTTCAGATTCTTGTCTACAGACAATCAGACATTTTAAATGAAATAAATTTGCTCTCCACAGACGTAGTGATTTGCAATTGGCAAAGTTGTACTGCATTTTTTTTGTGTTTTCCATGTTTCCTTCATAATTGTTCTGAAATTTGTATCATATCGAGGTTAGACAAATTTTGGTGTAGCTCCTGGATAATATTATTTCCCTCTCTTTTCCCATCTTCAGTGCAAGTACTGGATTTGTAATTCTCTAAACAACCACATTTGAAGTAATCAGTTTAACTGCAACTGCTGCCCTGCATTCAATCAATATATTATTTGCAACATAATATTTTTGCACATTGTATATTAATATTCTTTTTTTCATGTAGCAATTATCAAACCTTCGTATGGGACTGCTCGCTAGAAGGAATAGGCTAAAATGCCATTCTGACATGATTCATACTTCTTAGAGCTCCAGGTATTGAAGTGCTGAAGGTACTTTACTTTACTATTTAGAAAAACACACTCTACTTAAAAGGACAAAAGGTTAATTTTCCTTGAAGCTACCGAAAACTTATCAACGTCTATGTTTATGTGTGTGCAGTCTTTCAATGAGATAATATATAGAGTGACCACGACTCCAAGTCTGAATCAGCTACTTCCTCTGAGTCATTTTCAAAAATATGAAGCTAAAAGAAGTTAAAGAAGGACAACTCACATAAATGGTTTCCTCACAGTCAATTTGCTGATGGATGACCTGTCTCACAAGTATTAATCTGCTCAGAGAAAATTCACAAGCATTTCATTTTGTCCATTGAACCAGATCTCACATTAAAAATAAAAATAAGACATAAAAGAAACAACATCCAAGCCCTCCTCTTTCCTGAATGTACACTACATCTTCCTATGATAAACGTTAAATGAAGAAAGTTTCTACCGAGATTGAATAGCTGTTGCCACACCAGGAAAAGAAAGCGGGTTGGTTTTTTTTTTTTTCCTTTCCAGAACTGTCATGCCCTTTAGCTGGCACTCTTTGTAACTCTCTCACATATGTAGGGTATCTGCTGAGTATACCCATAAACAATGTTACAATCACCAAGCTTATCAAATTGCTTTTGATTTTTTAATTTAACATTTCCCCTCAGCAACCACCAAGAAACATGACCAATTTTTCCAACGATATCCAAAAACCATTTTTGGCTGAACAAATAAACCATAGATGAGTCAAAATTAGTCAGAGGTAGCATTGGTTTGATCTTTGAGAGTGATGAATACAGTAAGCGTAACTTACTGTAATTCACAGCAAATGAAAATTTACTCTTACAAGCAAGTAATCTTAAAAATCTCTTAGAGATCATTTGAAATGTCTTGAGATTAATTAATTAAAATTAATTGCTTTTCCTGTCTTATCTTAAAAAGGAAAATATGGAGGGTCATAATTAAAAATAGATTAGAATTAGGACTAATAAGAATGTTTTCTCTAATGTTCTCCAAGAGAATGTTAGGAGAAGGTTTTGCAGAGTTTATTTTTACAAGAAATAGATGAATGATTTAGAACAGAAATGCACATGCAAAATTCCCCCTGTGTTAATTTGTAAAATAATATTGACATTTTAATTTAAGTATGTATTAGCTACCCATCCATTTAGATAACCTCACTTTGTTCCAAAATGTTTATTCTCAGTTGACTACAGATTTCATATAACCCAACAACTTTGCTCAGACAAAAAAAAAAAAAAAAAAAAAAAAAGGTGTATTTTTACCACAGCTCAGTTTAGGCTATTTTTAAATATTTTTAGCATGACATTTGAAGCTTCAGCCATCTTTTGAACTCTTCTATAAAACAGACAAGAACAGACAAAATTCTGCTATTGATCTGTACTTTCCCAGTTATTTTTATGGCTTTCAAGATAAGAAACCTGAGAGCAGATCTGCTAAGATGATACAGGTCTGCTTAGACCTGCATGTCTTAGAGCCTAGTCATAATGCAACTCCATTTAGATATTTCTGAAAATTTTTTCTTCCATTTTTCATTTTACAGAAAGTTTTTCAAAACATAAGAGATACACAAAAATAAAAGTTCAGATATCAAACGGGTCTAAAATCGTATGCCATTGATTTTGGGACAGCCTTTTCAGATTTGGACTTTTACGGACAGCAAAGTTATAATTCTTAGATGTGAATTACACATACGTTTGAACATTAAGAAATGTTACCAAGACATTGAAACCAGAAAATTCCTATTATTATAATCTGTAGAAGCATATTGCCCATAACACATGTAATAACTTTGTAATATATTTTGAAACATGAGAAATAAACAGTACATTTAGTAACACCAATTTACTTCAACAGTTATTTCCTTTTCCTCAAATTTTAATAACAACACACAACACTGTCAAATTAAAATTCAGCTTGTTGTTTCAAGATATAACTAGCAAATTCTATTGGAAAGCTACTCATTTCACAGGGTAGCACAGCCTTCCCTAGTCATCTGTGCCATTAACACAGACAAAACATTTGACTACAAAAGCAGTAAGAAACAGAGATTTTTTTAGATTCAGACATAACAATGAGAAAGGAAATGTTTCTATAAGCACCCCCAAAATTACAAAATTTAAATCCGATTTAAAAGCTAAGAAAAATAGTGTATATGCCCTGAGCTACCACAACACAATGTGGGAAGCTGCCACTTGGTGGCTACAAAACTCACAAGCACATCTATGTCCAGAGCTCTGGCACCTGTTCAAAGTTGAGTAGTTCATTCAGATTGCCATCGTCTTACCTTACAGGGTTTCTACTAAACAGAGTTGCGGTTCCCATTACTCCATACTATGAGCACTTGAAAGGCATGGTACTGAAATCCACAACAAATTACAGAATCCTCCCTTGAGTAAGGGGAAATAGAGAAAGACAAAAAAAAAAAAAAAAACCAAACAAAAAAAAACCAAAAAAAACCCCACCCAACCTTAATCTTTAAATTGAAAATATTCTTGCTGATTAAAAATACTATGAAATGAACAAAGTAGAGTAAGTTATAAAATTTCATAATTTTGTTACCTGAGGGCTCAGTCCAACAACTTGCTAAAAGACTGCAGAGTACATGTGGTGTAAGCCTTCTGACACAGGCAGTATCTTTGTAATTGAGGGTTTATGGAGGAGATGCATTCATTAAGCCTAACATTATGAGCTTAGAAGACACCGATTAAACTTGAGTCTATTAAGGATGTATTTAAAAAAACTAAATTAGAAAATATATATGTTTAGGGGGAAAGAAGTCATTAACTCCAAACTGTTCTCCATGATGTAGTCTCTAATTACCACTCCATCATATTATAGCACATTTTATATTGCGATATATATATGTATTGCAACCTGCTCCAGCATCTCACCACCCTCACCATAAAAATTTTCTTCTCTATGTCCAACCTAAATCTACCCTCTTGCAGTTTAAAACCATTTCTCCTTGTCCTGTCACTACAGGCCTTGGTAAAAAGTCTCTCCATCTTTCCTACAGGCCCCCTTTATACAATGAAAGCCCACAGTAAGGTGTGTCTAAGCCTGCTCTTCTCCAGGCTTAAAACCCCCAACTCTCTCAGCCTTCCTTCATAAGAGAAGTGTTCCATCCCTCTGATAATTTTCATGGCCCTCCTCTGGACCCGCTCCAACAGGTCCATGTCTTTCTTGTG
>JAVJGG010000030.1:27105212-27119137 GCA_035590195.1 Aviceda cuculoides | reverse complement strand
CTCCGGCTGAGGAGGCCGCGGGCGGGCGGGCGGCAGCCCGGCGCAGCCGCTCTGCCGGCGGGCGGAGCGCTGTGCCCGAGGGGAGGGAGCGGAGCAGCGGTCAGGTAGGAGCGTAGAGAACGACGGAGCTGTCGGGCTCTCCTCCCCGTCACTGGCCAGGCCGCCCAGGAAGGGCTGGCGAGCCCAAGTGTTCCCGCAAAGGAGCCGCCTTGTCAGACCAGGCGCCTCGGGCCGACAGGCTCCCTTTGCGCGGGAGGTTCGCGCGGGGGTTTGTAGGCGGCGGGGGAAGACGGTGCCCGGCCCGCGCCTGGCCGTCGGCGGCCTGCCTGTTCCTCTGGGGTGGCCTCGGTCCCTTGCAGTCCTCGAAAACCGCCGCGTTTGCAGCGGGGGTTTTCCTAGTGCTGTCCTCTTGGGTTCCTCAGGATTGTCGGGCGAGCTTTTGCCACGCTGCGAGTCCCCCGGGTCAGCTGCATTGCCTTTCTTCCATTTGATTTTGAGATACTATCAGGATGCTGCTTGCAGTGCCTTGGTGCTGTCTTTCGATACGGTCATTATGAAAATTAAAGAACAAAAGAGGCAGCTTGGGTCTACATACTGACAGAAAGAGCAATGGTTTCTGGAGAGGTTATTCTCTGGCTGTGTTGCTCGCGGGCCCTGGGCACTTTGCAGAAATCAGCTGAAGATTTTCCTAGAGAAACCACTCCAGTGCAGCAGGGTCCGGCAGAATCAATCCCGAGTCAAATCTTCAACCAATAAACTCAGCTCTGTGGTTTGACATGCACTGTATTTTTCAGAGTAGTATTTCCCTGATAAAAGTCATCCTAACAAGATGGTTCGCCGTCAGATCTCTTAAACAACGTCTGTGAATGTATTACACCCTCACCTTTTGTCAGTTCCCACTTCTGTTGGCTGCTGTTACGGAATTGGTCTGAGAGGCGTCACGGGGCCCACTGGTCCCCAGGACCACAGAAATGGCTCTCTATCACCCCAGGCTCTACTTTAATTGGTAGACCAGAAAGTAGCAACTGCAAGGGTGGAAAAAAAGTATTCCTGGAGGGGTGATTTGGAAATTCTTGATAAGTCAGGGGTGAATAAGGAGGAACTAGACGGTCAGCCCACTGGAGTTTTACTTGCCCCGATTGCACGAATACCTAGGAATAACTGTAACAGCAACAATTTTATAGTCTTCATCTTGAGAGATAACTGTTAGGTCACCTACTATGTTAAACCCACCCTACATTAACCTTCATTCACATTTAACTTCTTAATTTCTCTCAGGGTCTTAAGTTCCAATTTAAGACAAGTTGAGGTCTTCAAAGCTAACTGTTCCCTTCTCTCCTTTCCTTGCCTGACAATTATTTCTGCTCTATGCTCCACTATAATTTCTGCTGGTGGTGTATCCCAACATGTCACACAGCAGTCCTCACCAACTGACAGACAGCGAAAGCAACTCCATGACCTTTGCTGATGTTTCTTTGTTATGTCAGCTCTTACAAGAGCATACATAACTTTGGGAACTAAATAGTTTCCAAGTTCTCTGCAGATACTACTTCTCCCCTTTTTTTATAAAAACTTTACAAAACCTTCTACTTTTTGTTTTCAGAACCCAACCATGGCACTCCAGTGCTCAAAGCCGTTGCTTAGGATCAGGGTGACTTCTCAGCGGGGCACACTGAGGTGGAATTAAATGGCGTAGACTTTTCTTCACTATTGTAAGTACATGTGGTTTCCCCCCACTTTTTTAGATGAATTCATTTTTAACAGAAATGTGTCACAAATACCTGCAAAACAGTCATGGTTTAGGCTTGCCAACCTGTCAATCCCATCTACCTCCTCTGTGTTCTACCAGATGGATGTCAACAGAGCACCTCTACTGGGGTGGTGAGCATTTCCTTTCTGGTACTTAGGGCGGGAGGAAGATGTGGGCTGTTTGCCTGACTCTACCATCTTAGTCCTTAGCCATCAAGCTTAGAAATATTTTTAAAGCAGCCAAGCCTAAAGTACTGATGGCTTCACAAAAAGAATAGACATGTGTTTCCAACTCTGTTCCCAGTCAGAGGAATAGAAGTTAAACTGAAAAACTTTTTTCAGATTTATCTGTTCAGTTATGCTGTAGATCTTCATTGTATTTGACAATGAAAGTTCTTTAGGTTCTAAAAAATTAATCTGCTGAATCTGTTATCTATATTTGTCACTCATTTAGAAACAGCTATTTGGTGCTTAAGCACTGTGGTAGAGCATACATACTATACATACATAATTAAAAAGGACTAGGTAATCAGGGAAGAGACACAATATAACAATTTGTATAAATGTACTTTTAGAAATTTACTTAGGTGATGTATTGGAAGCAGGCAAAAGAACATGTATGTTCAGGTAATATCTACAGTCTGTTCATGCATCATATTCCAGTGAGTCACATGCAGACAATTACAAAATAAGAAATAAGTCAAGCTACACATTATGAACTTACTATAACATTAAAACCAGATAAGAAAATAAATGGAAAGTACCTCAGTGATGTGGCATTTCTAGTGAATTTTCAAATGCTTCATTTCCATTTGAATATTCTAGGTTAGTTGCTCTTTTCAGACCTCTCACTACTGATGGTTTTATATATTTGCTGTTACTTATATAGCTCCTTTCTAGACTGATACCACAAACTGATCAGTCATTTCCTCTCTGAATTAATCTTCCCCCCGCCCCGGGAACAGGGCAATTCTCAATGAGGTCAGAAAACCGTAACCTGTGTTTCTGTGTTTTAAAAGCAGTGATTTTATATGTTTTCCCCTAACCTTAACACTAACCCTAACCCCTATTCCTCAGCCAAACCCTAACCCTTAACCCAAACTCACACCATAGAGGAGAATCATAGAGTCGTAGAATCATAGAATGATTTGGGTTGGAAGGGACCTTTAAGATCATCTAGTCCAATCCCCCTGCCATGGGTAGGGACACCTTTCACTAGGTCACGTTGTTCAAAGCCTCATCCAAGCTGACCTTGAAAACTTCCGATGATGGGGCATCCAGAACTTCTCTGAGCAACCTCTTCCAGTGTCTCACCACCCTTATCAGAAAGAATGTCTTACTTATATCCAATCTAAATGTACCCTCTTTTAGTTTAAAACCAGTGCCCCTTGACCTGTCACTACAGGTCCTAGCAAAAAGTCTCTCTTCATCTTTCTTACAAGCCCCCTTTATATAATGAAAGGCCACAGTAAGGTCTCCCCGGAGCCTTTTCTTCTCCAGGCTGAACAACCCCAACTCTCTCAGCCTGTCCTCATAGGAGAAGTGTTCCATCCCTCTGATAATTTTCATGGCCCTCCTCTGGACCCGCTCCAACAGGTCCATGTCTTTCTTGTGCTGGAGACCCCAGAGCTGGACGCAGGACTGCAGGTGGGGTCTCACGAGAACGGAGCAGAGGGGCAGAATCACCTCCCTTGACCTGCTGGCCACGCTGCTTTTGATGCAGACCAGGATGTGATTGGCTTTCTGGCCTGCAAGAGCACATTGCTGACTCATGTCCAATTTTTCATCCACCAGTATCTATCCCCAAGTCCTCCTCCACAGCGCTGCTCTCAATCCATTCATCCCCCATTCTCTATTGACATTCGGAATTGCCACACCCATGTGCAGGACTTGGCCTTGTTGAACTTCATGAGGTTCGCCTAGGCCCACTCATCCAAGTCTGTCAAGGTCCCTCTGGATGGCATCCCTTCTCTCAAGGAAATCAGGTGCACCACTCAGCTTGGTGCCATCTGCAAACTTCCTGATGGTGCACTCAATCCCACTGTCCATGTCATTGATGAAGGTATTAAATAGTATTGGTCCCAGTACAGACCCCCGAGGGACACCACTCACTACTAGTTTCCACTTGGCCATTGAGCCATTGACTGTAACTCTTTGGACGCATCCAGCTGCCATCACAGGACAGACAAGTGATGTTGAGGCGGGCAATTCTAAAGCTTGCTTCTCTAACTCTTAAGCTTCAAACTTGGGGACTGAGAATTAGAGGCAGCATGAATCATATTCCAAAGCTAGCTGAAATATTAAGAAGAATCCATGTGATTTTTTTCATTTTGAAAAATAATCTTTAGAACCCATCATGTATACGCTCAGTAAAATTCTCAAAACAGTAGGTGACAGTCATTTCCATTCATTTCATTACCCTTTGTCCTTTGTACTACTTTTATAGGTAGCTTATGCCACCCTTTCCACAGATATTCTGGCAGCAAATATTTTTAAAAGGCCAATCAAAGGAATAAGAAAGTGGGGGGATATTTTATAGTTTATGACATAAACCTTTTAAAATTGAGAAACCGAAAAATTGCAGTATACACATTATAGCTCCTTATAATTCTCTATGATCCAACTATGTTCAGAAAAAGAGGGCTATCTAATTTTCGTCACTAGTAACAGACCAGCCACTACAATTTTTATCTACTGAATATATGAACTCTTTAACCTCTAAGCAGTTCAGGAAAAGCAGAATATAAAGACTAGTCACTAAAAGCAAAAGATGCTTTGTAGTAAGAAACCTATCTACCTGATACTGATAAATAAGGCAAGTGGAAATTCATTTGAGGCTTTGACCTCTGCAGCCTACGTTAGTAGGTCTATTTGACCTACAGTTTAGCCGGTAGATAGAACAATTGCTGAGTCAGAACAGGCTTCCGTATAAGCTTTACACATGTACACATGTAAAAAGTGCTATGCCATACTCCAAGCAATATTTTTTAATAATTGAAGCTGATCAGGGATCTGCAAAGATACAGTTACAAGTTTTAACATAAAGGGATATTAACTTTCTCCTAAATACACAAAAAATATTAACATGAAAAAAAAATTTTTAAGGAAGATAGTTATGTAAATTGATAACTCCTATATTTAAATTCAATATCTAGAGACTGAGACTGTGTGTGTGTCTTTTACACTCAGATGAAAACATGGGTGGTTTCTGCACATTTTTCAAAGGGGTTAAGAACAATTTGTATTCTATACATCAGTGTTCCACTTTAATCTATGTAAGATTAAGAAAAATGTCACACCTAGTTAGAGACATAATGAACGAACAGCTGTGTAATAAAGCATGTATATTGTGGGAAATGAGCTACATGGGTCATGTAAAAAAATGTTTTGTCCACATAACAAGGAGTCACATCCGCAATGTCATTATTTTCATTCACTGGAGTAAAGCTGTTCAGCCTCACATCTCAGGCAATCAGCACCCTTGCTTGGTCCTATTGAAATACAAATTTCTATAAGCTTCTTTAGGAAGTTCAAAATAGTGGAAACACAGTACTTTCTATGACATTTTAGCAATTTCTCTGTGACATCTAAATATGTAAGGATACAGAACAATTTTCAACTTTTGGTGAAAATACGTACCTGGAATACGTTGTTGGGTAAGTGCTATGTGAAACTATCACAAGAAGCAATCATTTTCTCATACTTCATTGGTCATAAATATGCCATTTGGCTAAAGACAAAATTTACATGTAAATGTTTTTCATCAAATTTTGCATATACTCACTACAAAATATGATTATTATCATTTTGTTCAGATAGCATTATTAATGAAAGAGGTTATTAACAAAATAATGTGAGCTGAGTCAGAATTACACTCAGAAATTGCCGGTTATGCAGTTTTCATTTGTGAATTGGAGCTGTTTGATTCAACCCAAATATTCTTCATGGAATGAACTCAAAAATTCTATATTCAGAAATTTAACATTTCAGACCGAATGTGTAGCTCTGATACAATTCACTTTTTACTTCTGTGACCCTTGCTTAAGGCATATAGAAATATAAATACAAACATAGATACATACACATATACACATGTGTATATATATTTATATATATACAGCTTTTGACTAGAAAAAGGAGACATTTAAAAATATACAAAGCCTTCAGCTAAATTCCTCTATTATTCCCTTTATTTTCTACCAACACACTTCTTTTTCTCCAGGTGTGGTCTTTTATGTATGTCTGGGGTTTGCCTTTTTATTTTTGTATATTACAGCTACATCATGTAAAACTTCATCTACATAGGCTTGAGAATGGCAGTAAGATATCTCTGTTCCATTTTTTTTGGTCAATTTTTAGACCTGGAAATCACAATTTGATATACTGTGGATTTATCAGGATTAACAGGGCTGTACTGAATTTCATCCTCATTTGAGAGCGGTGATTACATAAGCTACAACAAAATGTGAGTTTATAAAGTGAACTGATTTAATTTCTTTTCTACCTTGAGCTGATGTACCTGGTTTATAGATAACAAGGCAGCGAGGCTATATCCAGCAATGAACATATACAGAGTTTGTGCTTTTATTCGTTGAGCATCATGAGTTGTACCTAGCTTTGATGCAGTTTGTCTGTGGCTAGCGTTCTGGTCAGCTAACACCTTGAAGTGGCCAGTTACTGTCCTATTTGACGCTGAGGAGGCAAGGGGGGGTTCCTTAATACTTTGCTGCCATCGTGTGGCTGGTGAGATTAGATAAAATGATGGGGAGGAAAATCAGCTGTCAAGGTTAACAGGCCTGGACAGCCTTGCTGGAAGACAGAGGCTGAAGCCCAAATGATGTTAATAACTTACCGCTAAGCAGACCTAGACTGGACAGCAAGACTGAGCCGTTTTTTAGAACCATGACATTTTAGTCACTGCCGTTTTCTGAAAATAGCCACAGCAAATGTTACTGCTCACTTCTCTCTTTCAGGTTCTCCAAGACGCCGGTATTTAAACTGTGCCCGCTCCAGGTAGCGCTTATGACCCTTTCAACGGTCAAAATCATCTGACTTGCATTCAGTACCTTTCTGCATAAAGCCCCAAAGAAAAAGTTCTACAATGCCTGCAGTAGTTGTTAGTGTGATCAAAACCAGCTGTTCTCAGAAACGCAGGTTTTAGAGTCGTAGCAGCATTTATCTTAATGAACCTAGGGACAATTAAAAATTGATAAAGCAAAATAATCTATGGCACTGAGCCTTACTCAGTGTTACTAATACCAACCGCTGTCTGCTACATGATATAGTAGAAGTGAATGAACCTCACCTAATTTTCTGTGTCCATAACTACTCTGACCAGAATTTCCTCTGTGAGCATTGATGATCCCTTTAATAAGACTTTTTTTTTTAAAGTCTAAGAATTTAAAAAGTATGTTTTAACTGAAGTTCATTTCTGTGGCAGTGCCCAGTGGCAAATGAGTCTGTAGAAAGTTGGAGGGAGATGCCCAAAACCCAGAGGATACTTAAGATACTTTGTTGTTGACAGAAGGAAAATTATCTGGAGAAGGCTTGAGAAAACTAGACTGTATGGAAAGAGTTGGGCTGTTAATTGTAGTTACAATACTACTGTTATTTTTCTAAGAAAGATCTACTCTTGTAGTTGGAATCCTCTTCTAAAATTGTTAATGTAGCTTGTGGTATATGACATAGCGTGCTCAGTACTCATTTAACAATGCACAAGGCCACTAGCAAGGGATGACTGCATTTTACCCTGCTGCATCCTTGGATGTTTATCAGAAAATGAGGAGTTCCATATGCCAAACTCTGGAAAGTATTACTTGCTTCCCTGACAGATTCTTTTGGCAGTCCTAGTGGCAGGTTTATGATTGCTACTGGATCTGTTCTTTGGCGAGGCTTGTGTCATAGATGAATTTTTTCTTGAGCACCATTTTGGTCTTAGCATGGAAGTATTCCACTAGATTTTTTCTGGTTTAAGTATTCACTTATTGCATGCTTTTTTATTGTTTGCAAATAAGAGATATGCCATCAGACTGAATATTTCACAAGTACTCAGTTTCATAAAAACAACAAACTTTACAATCTTCAGCATTTCCCCCCTCTTAACACAGGTGGAAACCAAGATGGAAAAATTTAACCCAGTACACAAACGATTTTTTATTAGGACAAAATAATTGCTATTTGCTCACAGCTTCTTTTTAAAAGATATTCTGATGTAAACTTATTTCATATTACTTACTCGTAAAGCCAATAGCTTTTAACACCTTTATTAAAAAAATAATATACTCCTACTTGTTCTCATCAAAAGGTTTTAAAAGGCCAAAACCCTAACTGCAAAATAGAATTTTGACTTTTGACTTGGCGGGGGGGTGGGGGGGTGGGGGAGAATGTCACAAAGCAAAGAGCTTTTTTTTTTACTGATTTTACTGTAAAAGAACTCATTTTTTTATGGTTATGGTGAGACACAAGTTCAAAGCCCTGGGATGCAGAAATGC
The DNA here is from genome assembly GCA_035590195.1 of Aviceda cuculoides. Classification (NCBI taxonomy): domain Eukaryota; kingdom Metazoa; phylum Chordata; class Aves; order Accipitriformes; family Accipitridae; genus Aviceda; species Aviceda cuculoides. The sequence continues at coordinate 27,110,897 of JAVJGG010000030.1, read as the reverse complement.
AAGACTCCCGTGATAATCCTTTTCAGTCTGCATGCAGGCACATGGAGACCATGGTTGAAGTACCTGGTTCCCCACATCTACTCAGAAATCAAGAAAATTCCAGGAAAATAGAATACCTTTATTGAAAATACATTGTTTCTCTAAATCTTGTAAGAGAACCTTTTCCCTGCTCTTCAACTCTAAAATGAGGGTGGAAAAATGGCATCTATGCCAAATAACATCAAACAATCACCAGCATAACAAGCTCTGAGTCAGACCCACAATGGCTAACTGAAATGTTTAACATTAACCTTCACTAAAGACAGCAAAAGCAATGAGCCCTGGTTTTAATGAATAAATTAATAACACAGTAATCTCTAAAAAACGCCCAGGTTGTTTTGCTTTCCAAAGGACTGTCTATTACACATAAGGTCTGATGTAGCCAATCCATGTTAATTTAAGAGATGTTAAAAAGGGAGATATGTAACACATGTTTATTATTCTAATGAAGAAAAATTGGGCAAATTATTTAGAAAATAGTTTGGTAGAATATCAGCTTTTTATGCTCATTTTTTTATGCTCAACCTGCAAGCTGGCCAAGATTTCCTAATAACTGAGAGTGAAACAATTAGAAGTAAAAAACCAAACTACAAAAAGCCTACATTTGTAACCATTTCCACATTTTTAAGATGAGGTTCTTACAAACTTGACATTCAAAACTTCAGAAGTTTTAAACACAAATCGAAATGGATGTTTTCATTTGTCACATCCCACTCTCACATCCCACTGGGGAGAGGTCATCTTTCAGATAGTCCCTTGCTGTGCACAGGAGTCACGACAATGACTCAGGAGGGACAGGTAAAATTTCAACACCCCCTTTTGCCCAGCGAATCCCGGGGCAGGAGTCATGACAATGGCTCCTAAATGCTTGAAATAGGTTTTATTTAATGTCGACTTATAACACAAGTGGGGCTAAATTTGGCGTAGCAGATATTTCGAATAAAAAACCCAACACCTAACAGCCGTAGCAAAATATTCCTAACATTGAGGTAGGAGGAAGAGAAGAAATAAGAGAGATAAGAGAGAGAAAAAAGCAGAAGTAAGTATTACTGCCCTTGGATCCAGCGAGGAAAGAGTCTCGGTAATAGCTGTCCCAAGTCCTCAGGCAGGCACGCACCTGGGTGGTTGGTCCATTCTCCCCCTTAAATACTCTCCGAGAGCCCTTCGCTCATGCTTTATGGGGTTTTCCAAAAGTTCTTGGCGGGTCACCGATGCCCCCTTATCCCGTTTAACTTGTTTACACAACCCCATGGTAAGGGCCCACAGCAAAACTCCGAACCTGTGACAATGCGTCCGAAGTGCAACTGGAAGAAAACTTCCCACAAAGACGATGGCCAGAAAGCTTCTTCGAGGCACAACCGCTAGAAAGCCTCCCAAAAACAGCTGGCTACCCCACCACCCCAGGGCACCTCATGTTTCGGATGCTTGTGGCTACCTGCTTGGTTGTTGGAGACAAAATTGTTGCCAGTCTCTCACAGTCTCTTGGTCCCTCACATCATTCTTACAGCACTTACTATTGGAAATAGTGCCATTTTTACAGAAGATGTGCCTTTTTCATGCACATTTCTGCCATTAAAATAAGAAGTTACTTACTAGAATATTTGAAGAATGTTCACAGAGAATATGAATGCTGAATGTTGTTAGAGAAAATTCATTGATCATGTGAATAAAAATTTGGGAGAAAAAGTTATGTTGTGCTTTAATAGTGAAAATGTGAGGCTCCTTCATTTGATCAGCTCAATTTTAACACTATTGTTTTTGTAAGTGTGCCAAATTATGTTATGTTTCTTACTATACACTTCAAAACCCTTGTACATTTCAGTATATTCTGCTCTACCTACAGTTTTCTACTGTAACTCTTAAATCTATTTGTGAGTTCATGAGCCATTTCTTTAGCAGACAAAATCCCATGCTTCCAACACTGCAGTTGTTCACTATTTTCCATTTTCTTCAATCCCTTTTTCATTTTGGTTTCTTCTTCTTTGCAAAAGCTGTTTCATTACCTGAAGAGAACTGGGGTTAGCTATTCTTCATCACGAAAGTTTTCCACATTCCTCCTTCAAACCTTGGAACAGGAAAGGAATTGTGCTGCATGTAACATATATTGGCATAGAGAAACAGCCTTGTCCTGGTATCAGCTGTGCATAGTCTGTCTCGACCCATTGTCTCTGTTGTTGTTCCCTATTTCTCTCTCCATAAACTTGACCGCTGTCACAGAGAAGATGAACAATTATATTGTCTATTAATTGCTTCTCTGATTTCTCAAATGAGTCAATAGCCATCCCATAGCTTGTGAAAAAGTCATCAGTGCTTCACAATCGATACCACAGAAAGACTAACAAAAGATGTAAAACACATGGGTCGAAGTCTCGCCTTTGTTAATTAAAGAAGCAGTTTTCACTTCACATCTATGCTTGAAACCAACAGGAAATGTTATATTTCTGGAAGAAATTTCTTCCTCTCAGAGAAAAGTGACTTGCTTCGGGATGGCTTGTCTTCAGGAAAAGAACTATAACTCTGTTTAGTGTCCCTAGTGAATTTTTTTCTTGTTTTCCTTTGCTAAAAAACCCAAAGCCTTAATTCACTACGCTGTCATTAATCTTAGGACCTCTGCTAGTAAGACTGTTATTAGGTATAGTCACAGAAGAAAACATAGTTTCCACCCTAAGCTCCAACCTCATTTCAGAAAGCTAGTGATATTCACTGGATCTTTTACCAGGAAATAGCATGACAGCTTTTCTCAGTAGGTGGTAGTGGAAATGTGCAGATATTATCAATGTTGGGTAGGACAGAGATAATTTCCTTTATATTTTGCAAGGAAACAACCATTTTCCAATGCCAAGTTGACTTCTGGCTTTATTTTGCATAACCAAAATGCCTTGTGAGAAGTTAAAAAATGTAGTTTCATTTGATACAGTGCCAGACTTCTGTAAGTCCTCATAAAGTCATTGAAATTCATGACAAATGTCTGTAGTAACATCAAGTATAGAACAAATTCCATTACTTTGTAAAGAGAACATGTCTGAATTTATCCCTTGCCCTCAAACCATTTTTGCTTAATGTTTAAAAGGTTTATTCTTCTGATCATTGGTAACTTCATAATTATTTTTTTTAAATACCCATTATATTCAATGAAACACTGTCCTGTCAAAACAAAAATCCTTCCAAAAATCAACCTCTTTTTTAACTGTGATCTCTGAATATACCTGTCTTTCCTGACAGAAAGACTTTCATTTCACTCTAAATCTTAATTTTGCATGTCCCAATAATGTACTACTATAGCCCAATATTTTATATGTATACATGTATATAGATGTATGAGGATATTAATTTTCATTATTCAGTGAAGAGTATTAGAGCTTCCCTTCCTCTTTGGTACAGCCCAGAATAGCACAGGTGCTATCACCAAGATTCTCAAATTAAAAAAGTAGCAAGACTGAAGCTGTAGGATCAAACCTGAATATTTATATCCCCTAATTTTAATAACTTATGTCCTCCAGGGTACCTCTGGCCACCTACAAATATTACTGAGGTTAGCAGTTCTGTAATTCTAAGAAGTACTCAGCAACTGAGTTTTGTATTAAGTTTATGTCTCTCATATTTAAGAAACTATTTAATGGTTGTCACGGAAATACCCAAATCTACCAATGTCCTGTCAACTATTACTATTACTATTAATATTATTAATTCCTTACTAGATCATAAAGAGACAAAACCTTTCTTTTTATAAACACTTTTTTAAAACAAAGGGCTTCTACGTGTTATTGATAACGACTCTTATTGCCTCTCTTGCATGTGTTATGCATGAAAGTCATAGTGATCATAGTGATTATCATCGTAAAAATGTCAGTATGGATATCTTAAATATTTTACAGAAAAGCAGTCCTGGCACTCAGTGCAGAGACAAACACAAAAGACAATGACTTTTGAATGGAAATCAGTTCTAGCACAATTGATCTTAACTGTTTATGTATTCACCAGTGCCGCACTTGCAAAACCATAAATTTGTTCCATGTGCCTTCCAGCCTATTATCCTGGAAAATCCATGATCAAGGTCAGAGGATGGGAGAGCAGTCAGTGATATTGCCAGACTTACTGCCTTTGAAGAGGAAAGGGAACCACATCTACAGCAATTGGCCATTCCTGTGGTAAAACACTAAACCGGGGTGTAAAGCTAGCGTAGCTAAAACAACTCCACAGAGAACTGGAGCAGGCTGGATTGCAAGAGCTGCAGGTACAGCTTGCCCTTGTGTGAGGCTGTAAGTCCCAGACTGCAGGAATTCACAGCAGCCAGAGATTTGCACAGGGGCAAGATTCTGACAATGAGATAGTTGCAAGTATTTTGCTTCCATAATGCACAGGATCTCACCTGGTGCTGATCTCCAAAGCTTGAAGGAAGAAGAGCGATTTACCAATGATATGCTAATCTACAAAATGTAACTGAGACGGAGCTCTTGTAAGCAAATGGTTTTGGAAACATACAGAAGCTTGTGAACCTACTGACTTGACTATTACAAATTCTTCAATTTTAGCATTTGGTACAGTATGTGCTGTCTATATGCCTTGTCCCTATCTCCCTGTCTCATTATCCTTTCTTTAGAGCTTAGAACCATGACTTCCTCTTCTTTTCACCTCCAGCACTGCCTTCTTGAAAAGAGTGTAATGCCAACATGTGAACTTAAACACATGATGAAAACCAAGTTGCATTGACATTTTAACAGAGCCCTACACTGAACACAAGTCATCTTTCTTTGCATCATTAATAGTGTTAAAGGAAATTGATTCTTTGCCTGGAAATAACAAATATTTCTTACTTAATATGACAGGTGGAAAAGCAGTAATTTGGAAGTTTTTCCTTATACTTTGTGTACCTGATTTGTAATCAATAATATTTTACATTCCACATTCTCTTCACTAGGTTGTCTGGATTAGCCTTAATATGGTTGACACATCAGCATCTCCAGCTTGTTTTTCCATCCACCACTTTAATTACATTATTAATTCTCAACCTTTTGAGTTTTGCAGCATTATCCAACTAATCTTTTTGCCTTCAAATGAGAAAATGCTTAAGATTCCATATCATTTCAAACATAGGAGTTAGGTCATCAACCACAATCTTTTGCACGTTTCCACCATAACCATTGACAACAAAGAAACATGGAGAGCATTGACTGGGATACCAAATGTAAATAGAAAGGCAAGCAAACTTTGTTCAAGACAAAATAAACTTCTTCAGAAGTGGATAGCCTAAAGCTGACAGTAGAAAGTGACCAAGAGTGTTCAGTAGAATATTAAACCTGGAGTCTTAACAGAGAGTGTAAAGGTTATGGCTATGGGTATGGAGGCAAAGAAGGAAATATATGCATAACCAATGCAGAAAGCACATGATAGACAGTCAACCTGTTACGTGGCAAGAGATAAAGGAAACAGTACCTTTACTGAAGGTCCTTACATTAATAGGTTACAGAGACAGTCATGAAACCAGTATTTTGGTCATCATTCCTATTTGAATATAATAAAAATGATGCCCTGTGTGAGCTAGAAGGAATCTTCCCCTGTATTCGGCACCGGTGAGGCCGCACCTCGAGTGCTGGGTTCAGTTTTGGGCCCCTCACTACAGGAAAGACATGGAGGTGCTGGAGCGTG
>JAVJGG010000030.1:27062325-27085051 GCA_035590195.1 Aviceda cuculoides | reverse complement strand
AAGCCCAGCCAGCGAGAAAGCTGGAGGGGCACAAGAAGCTGGCACAGGACACAGCCAGGGCAGCTGACCCAAACTGGACTGACCAACGGGGTATTCCATACCATGGGACATCACATAAACTGGGGGGAGTGGGGGCAGGGGGTTATTCACCACTCGGGGACTAACGGGGTGTCGATCAGTGGGTGGTGAGCAATTGCACTGTGCATTGTTTGTACATTCCAATCCTTTTATTATTACTGTTGTCATTTTATTAGTGTAATCATTATGGTTATGAGTTTCTTCTTTTCCGTTCCATTAAACTGTTCTTATCTCAACCCACAAGTTTTACTTCCTTTCCTGATTCTCTCCTCCATCCCAGCGGGTGGAGGGTAAAGTGAGTGAGCAGCTGTGTGGTGCTTAGTTGCTGGCTGGGGTTAAACCATGACAACCGTTTTCCAAACCTTTGCACAATTGGAAGTGCTCACACATCCACAAGCCCAGCTCTGATAGTTCTGCAGAAGCTACGGTTACAGCTCTTTATGAACCCTGACAACACGGCAGTGTGTGCTGCGAAATATCTCCACATCTTGGTTTTGAGCATCCTGTTAAAGTGCTCTATGACAGAGGTTTTTACTTCATTATTAGTAACAAAATGGTGAACATTACACTGCTTTAAAAGGTTGTTTAAAGGCTGGTTTAAAAATTCCCTTCTATCATCGGTCTGTAATGTCTGAGGCTTGCGCCCCTTGCTAAAAAGCCCCTTGTTTGCCTTTTGCCATGGCCCAGGCACGGTTGGATGAGATGTCTATTACTGTTAAGATGTACTTAACACACTTGTTGTGTTTGGAAAACTGTTGCATATCCACCAAGTCTGCCTTCCATTGTGTATCTACCTCTGCCACAATCGTCTTGTTTCTTTTAAAGTGCTTTCTTCCAGCTTTGTGTAAGCTGTAAGCACCCTGACTTGCAAGCCATGTTGCCACTTGTCACCTTGGCAGGTTTTTCCCTACCCCACTTCTTTCCTCTATACTTGTCCCTTGCCAAGAACCGTGCCATGTTCATGTGCAAAAGGCAAGTTAAATTAGATTATCATATGTATGCTCAGCCTAAACGGTTAATTTTGTGCACCTTGAAGTTTTCACAAGAACTTCAGAGGTTTGTGAACATTCTGGAAATTTTTTTCTAAGTTTCCAGATTTGTATTTTGCATGGCATAGTAAAGCCTCTAGTTACAATTCAGGCCAACGTCCTGTCTGACAGCATGCATGATTGGGCAAGAGCTGTCAAATGTGTGATTCTAATTCTGTTGTTATTGTTGTCAAGAAAACTTTGGAATGTTATTCAGAATACATTTCTAGTGTTTTGGTTAATACTTATTCCTTTTTTTTTTTTCTTTTTTGAAGCACAGTCTATTCAATCATAAGATGATTTTTCCTTAGATCTTCCTGTCAGCATAAGAAGTTAATAGTCAGATATATGCGATTCAGTGTTGTTGTTGTTGTCTGCTGATTTGCCATCAGACAACCAGAAAACGGACAAATTTTCCTGAGAATGAAGGTCTGATGGAGGCATTCCCACAGTCTAGAACAGAAATAACACAGAATGAAAGATAACCTGTAAAATATGATCAGTTTAGGGGGGACAAACTGTTCTGAGTTTATGCTTCCTCCACACCTCCTGGTTGGTTTATCCAGACACTCCCAGCCACACACTCACATTTCAGTAGGAGGACTCCAGGATAACATGGGGCAAAAGGACAAGAATATATGTCTTTCCCTTAACATAATTCATAAATACCTAGCCTCCAAGTGAGTATATAAAGGTTTTTGTATATGTGTTGTATAAATGTGGTATCTAAGTACAAGCTGGAGTTCAGTATTGAACACAAGTCACACCACCTCATTCATTATGCAAACTGTTGAGAGCGTTACTAACAAAAACTAGTGAGAAAAATCATTACATTGAGACACACAAGTAAAACAAAACATGACTGAACGTTGTCTTGCTCCAAAAGGAAAAATAACTAAGTATTTCATATACACTAACATTCATAAAGGATAGAATCACTCTGTAACATGCACATTATACCTTTAAGCTTTTTATAATTGCCAAAGAAGAAACTTTGTACTGGAAAAATCTTCATTAAAACAAATTATACTGTTTTTCCTTTTGTTACATAAAGAACAGGACAAAATGAGAGCTATTAACCTCAACCTACCTTTAACAATTAAAACATCATTTTAACTTCCACAATACTGTATCCTCTCCGTAATGACTACCAAACACTACTTACATCTATTTTCAACTCCTAGACAATGATGACACACAGTCAATGACAGAAGAGCCACATCCGATGTCAGTTAGCCAATGTTAAAAAAAATAATAATAATACAGCTGAGATCCATCACATAAAATTCTTTATCTAAGGTCATCTGCAGCAAATAACCACACTATCATAGAGTGAATGAAAGGTGAATGAAATTCTAATTGATTTTGTCCATGTTATTCTAAATCAGTTACCTGACATTGCAATTACAATAGCAAAAACATCCACTCAGCTTGAAGATTTGACAGTTATTAAATAAATATTTCAACAAGACAGCATTTCTTCAGCCGTGTTGCTTCAGCCATAAGCCTTACATACAGATTGTCTGCTTGCCACCTTTTTATTCCTTCTTGTGTACCAGACGGGCCCCTTGTTCTACCATACCCGTTATTTGTCAGGCCATATTATGAATTAATGTACAGTAAGATTTGGAAACTGATCTCTATTTAAAAACAAAACCAAAACCCTTCAGTTTATTGATACAGATACAACATGAAAAAGTATCACAGTGCTGGAAGGACTGGTGTGTGCAAAAAGAGGTTGTTGTTGACAAGCTTTGCTCCACAATCCATTTGTTTACCTATATGGACATTGCTCCATAACCTAAGTAAATACTACCTTAAAAAAACCAAGCCATTGCTGGGTTGGCAACTTTCCATAGGCTTGGTTAAAACAAAAAATCCCATCTTCCAATGATTTGCAAATCTAGTTATCTAAGTTTAGTGTCCAAATTTCTTTGGCAGTTTAAATTCTAAGTAATTCATCTCCATCTTTTCCAGAGTCTGGGAAAAATGAAAGTCCTGGGAAGGGAAGAATCTTTACATACCCTCTCCAACTGCAATGAATTTTTTCAAAATCCAACAGAAAGGTGATTATTTTTTACACTGGACATTATTAGGTATAGAAGTTCCTTTTAAATTAGTTTTTCATTTCTAAATGTAAGAAAGGGTTCTGCAAGTTGAAAAAATACTGTATTCTACACTGTGCTGCCTCTAGCATGGCCCACTGACTATAGAAGAGAGCTTAGGATTCAAATTCAGGCACCTAATTTAGAGAATTCTAACATTAAGTAGTGTAAATATCTCCATGAAAAATGTTTTTGAGAGAGAATAAGGGTGGGTATTTTGGATATTTCCAGGCTATGCTGCAATATACAGGACTAAGATTTTACTGGTGACCACTTTCCCACCTAGCCACCTACTGTGAGAATTGCAATAGATACCTTTTTCAATATCATAAAGGTGTCTGAGGTATGCAATCAGTTTATAAATCACCACCAAAAGTATTTTCAGAATTTTTAGGGGGAAAAAGTCTTCACTGGAAAATTTGTAAAAACTGTCTAATAATAGTTTCAGAACTAACCAATGAGACAATGTAATGTTTCAAGGTTCTAAGGAGTATATCACTAATGCTCCTTATGTTTTTTTGTCAGAGATTCAGATAGATAGACTATCTTCTGAAGGATAAACAACAGAAACTATTTTTCTTTACTAATTGCCAATTCACAGCAAGACCTAATTTTGTCAGTATCCTAATGACAATCCTCAAAAAAGGAAGACATGCCAGTGAAGGTCAGTGAGGCAACATGATGGAAAAGACAGCATATGTGAAAAGCAGATAAATATTTTCATAATCCAAGCTGGGTGAAGGTATTAGAAGGTTAGTGCCCAATGATTTTGGCATCAGTGTGTAACTGGGTAATTTGCACTGAAATCAGGTGCATCTTAATAACAATTTTACAAACATTCAGGAAAAAAAAGTATATACAATAATTTTTTCTTCAAATGAAAAACAAAATTTGCATTATATGAAAGAGCAAAAAGGAAAGATTATATTTAACAAATAGGGAAAAATTGTTCTGAAAACCACAATAATTGCCTAATAGATTTAGGATAAGTATTATTACTGAAAACTAATTCTGTATTAGAAAAAAATTACTGGATTTTCATTTGACCTCATGTCATGTAAATTTTCAGCAATAGATATTTAAATAAAACTTCATGTAAATATTTTCCCCTTAATTTCAGCCAAAGCTGAAAAACTTATATTAAAATTATTGTGCGGAGATTCTATTTATAAAGATATTATTTTAATTAAACAAATTTCTTTTATGGTTTGGATGGTTTTCTTCCTTCATGAAGGCTAATTAAATAGATCATAAACAGAAGAAACAAACTGCAGATAATAATTTGTGCAGTAAATGGCTATCTGATATCTTTTTCCATGAACCCTGCTTGTATTTTTCTCCACAGAACATAAGCCATACCTGAGCAGCCCAAAAATTCAACATCTAGACGTTCTGCCTTATAAACCAGCTTTAAGAGAACAGAAATCACTGTTCACATCCATTGCATTTTACTCTCTTGGTCAGATGCAGCGAGCTAATGCTTTTACGGGGTTCTTGCAGTTCATGTATTCCCTCAAAACTAAGACAAATTAGTTTATTCAAGACCTTTATGGAAGAAAAATTTGAATCAAACAGTATTTCAGGTGTAGCATCTCTCAGTCAATGAGACACTCATACACTGTTGCGAGAAAGGAGTTTATTGCATCAAAACTTTCCCTTGAATTGTCAGTAATTAGTAGTTGTTGTAATGCTTTACAACATTCATTAGTACACTGCAGAAAAGAAAAGCAACTCAGAAAATATAGTTGTGACAGCCACCAGTAAATTATTATTTTGTATTATAAAAAAAAAAGAGATATGGAGTGAATTAACTATTTATAGGTTAGGTTTTTCTTGAATATTTCAAAGAACTGAGTATCAGCTGATCTCACATGTAAGCCAAAGCATATGTTTATCTGTCAAGATAAACATGGAACATTTTTAAGTCCACATCCTATATCCAGATGCCTAAAATATACTCGCACTACTACAGCTCTTCCAGGAAGTTGATGGAATCAGGAATCTCTCTCACTAACTGGGTAAACCGAATATATCAGATACAGTACTTGAAAAAAGGAGAAGATACATTTTTCAATGTGTGTTCCCTATTCATATTAGAGTGTACATATATAGACACACACAAACAATATATACATTGTCACTTTTTTTTCCCTATTCTTTCTCAAAGTATGAAGGATTCATTTGATTTTCAGAAACTGATTTCAAGTCAAATCACCTCCAATCTTAGTTTTAGAAGTATTCAAAACCCAAAACAGAGAGATTATTTTTCTAACAATTCAATTCTGATTTTAATGTAATTATGAAAACACTAATTTTTTCTCAAGTGTTTTTCACATGGGCAACTGATATATGATAAATACTTAAAAATGTCTAACCTTTTACATGCTGGTGGGTTATCAAGACATTTTCAAAATCTTTTTCTACTTCAATTCCTTCTCCATATCTTCTGTTGAACTTGAACATGCTTAAAAAATAACAAATATGAAGTGAAGAAGAAGTTGGAAGTGTGAAATTTTACTAAAGTAAAAATGTCTCATTTGAGCAAGATCAAGGTTAAATTCTTCTTCACAGCAGGGAGGACATCCCTAAATAATAAATGTTGCCCCGGTTTTTAAATCCTCTCTTTCAAGAAGTCTTTGGAAAACACTAACAAAATGTGAAAGGTTTTATGGTGGTTAAAAATAAACAAAATGGTGAGCATACACATTATCTGACCTCTGTGAGGCTTAAGGTTCGTACAGGAGGAAATGTTCTGGCATCTCACCAGTCTGGGGTTACAAAATCAGAAAAAAAAAACCTTCCTGGGTTAGTTTTTGTGTATAAATAATTTTATAAATACATACGTATCACTCTCCTAAATTCTTGGTTATGACCTAATATGACCATGCTGAGTCCTCTTTGAAGACTGGTCCTGCAGCACAGTTCCAAAGTAAGAAATAGATACTAGATTCCTTGCCTACTGCATCTGGAAAACTTAAGTGAGTACGTCGGGCCCAGTACTTTCCTCTTTAGGCCAATGAGGGCTGGCAATACTGAGGAAAGGAACTAGATCCAAGAGAAAAGTTAATCCACGTGGCCTCTGCTAACCATCTCCAGTCATTTGAGGGGAGGCACTGGAAAGCTCTGCAGAGAGACCACCTGTCGCATATGGAAGCCAAAAAGACATTATTTGTCCTTTGAAGGGGGTGTGTGGCAAAGCCAAGGGCTTCGCAGATAAAGAGAAATTCTGCCAGAGGCTCTGGTCAAAATAAAAAACTCAGCAACACACTCCTTATATGGTGCCTAGGTTTATTTTAGTAATTCAGCCAAAAGAACACACCCCAAAAAGTTTGCACAAGCACCTTCCTCATACATTTAGATACCTAGCTTCAAAAAGAGAACAGGAGGACAAAAGAAAATAATTTTTGCTGGCTTTGTTGTTGATGACTTGCTTGGTTTGGCTGCTGCAGAACATATAGCTTGCCTTCCTCACCAAATGGAAGGGTAGTATATATTTAAGGGTGTGAGCCTAAACATGCCCTACTTGTATCTAATTAATTCTTCCCAGGAAGATTCTTCCGATCGGTACTCCAAAAATCCTGCTGGATTTAACTCAAAACACATATACCCTTACATTCTCTTGTTTGGTGAAATCTATACATCCTTTTCCCCAACCTCCAGTTTCACAGCAACAGCAGTGTTCTTCATGACTGTAGGGGGCATGGAAAAACACCACCACACTGGATCAAAGAAGGAAATGCAGAATTCCAAGGAATATCCTCTAAACCTGTCCCCAACACACAGAGTTTTATATGAATATGATTAAATGCACATTGCCATTCTAGATAAATGTTCAGTGTAACATAAATTTGACATAAAGTTTGATGGAGAAGTTTAAAAACTCTCAAGGGATGCTGTATAATTTGGCAGCATTTGCTTTTACCACAGAATATTTTTAAGGACACTACTATCTTTAAACATAGTCTGTGATGGGACATTTGAGGAACACAGGTGAAATCCTTCTTTGACGTGCAGGAAAACAGCAATGGGCAAAGAAACATAATGAGTAAAACTTTATATGTTTGCTTTGCTATGTGGTATTTCTACACACACCCCACCCCACCCCCAAATCTGTAGTGTATATTTGATATCAAATTTTTAACTGTGTTTAAAAGACATAGAATGATGACAAGATTTTGTGAGTTTGGAATCATGAACCTAGAACTACAGTGCATGGTATGTGTTCATTACCGAGAGTGACATCACATTTTAATGGGTAATTTTAGTGCCTATTGCTGAATGGTAAAGGTGTTGACATTAAGAGTCAAGCTCCAACGGAAAGAGGCATGTGTCTGTCCTTGGAGAGTTTTTTCCCCTACAATATGCATTTAATATGTGCATAAATTCCTTTATTTATGATATTTATCCCACAGGGTTCTGAAAGCTGAAAGGTTATATAATTAAAATCAACTTTGCACTAACATTAGCAGATTGCTTCAAGGCAGAATTTTAGTAGTCTCCAGAATACAGAAAACGCAAACACTTTTCTAAAGTATGTGAAAAAATAGGAAAGTATGGCATAAATTTTTCTTACTAATGTTTTTTTCCAAATATTCCCAGAATTTAGTGAAAATAAATTCTGAAATGCCACAGTCCATTGACCAGTCATGCATGTGAGAAACTTAACTCATCTGAACTTCCCAAACTGATTCTTTACCCTTCACGGTGAGGTTAATCACCTGGACAAATACATAAGTTGTAAAGAAATCCTGAATCTTTATGTTCCCACCCCTAACACTCAGGTCAGGTCATATCTTCCCATGTAACACTGAACTGAGCCCCATTTTAAACAGAGAGAGATTTAAGAGAGGGCTTAGATATCTGTGTGTGTACAGTGAGAACCAAACGCTTGCCTCTACTGTCTGTATTTGTAGAAATGTTCGAAAAGCTCAATTCTTAGCTGATAGAAAAATTTCTCCTAACTTTCAAACTGAAAGAAATTACAGTATTTCTAGAAAGTCAACATCTTTTAGTCTTCTCTTGTGAAACAGGTTTTCTATTCTCCTGTTTATCCCTCTCTGCAATAGCTTCAATTTGATATGGTAGATTATATTCAAATGAGACTTGATCAGTATGTTCTAAAATGACATCTACCTCCCTATCCTTACTGGAAATACCTCACAAAATAACATTTGAGGACTTCTGTATTTTTCATGGTGGGTAACAACAGCAACGCATGCCATATAGTCAAGTCTTTCCATGTTAGATACTATTTCCAATTAATGATCCCTTAGCTAACCATAAACATTCCTGATATATTCTAAATACATGACTTTTTATGTAAATGCCTCCCAGCTTTGTGAAAAAGTGCATTTCATCAGCATACTCATATTTTTGTTCAAGATCGTTAATAAAAATACAAGACAAAACTGTTACAAAAACCACTTGCTGAAGAACTCCACAACAGATTTCATTAAGCTTTTTAAAAATCTCATTAAACCACAACAGAGCAAAGATAATGCAGAATATACACCAACTTCGCAGTCTGGAAAAACAGAGTATGAAGCATCCATTCAGCAGTGTTTCCGTGTTTTTAGTGAATTTACAAAATTGATGGACCACCACAAGATGCATGTAAATATATGCACTAATAACTATATTAGTCACATGTGATACCTGAAAATGCGCTTTTTACTGCTCCAGGATCCATTTTTATTATAGGTCATGGAAAAAGAAGGATTGAACAAACAATTCTTGAAAAGAAATCCCATCAATTGTGTTATGTGTTAGATCATGTTCTTAAATTTATGTCACCCAGGACAGATTGTTTGGAGGAGGGGATGGTAAATTCATTAGTCCTTCCAGTCTCAAAGTGTTTGAGACTATTGATCCAAATCCAGTAAGGACAAGTGCAAAGAAACAAAAGCTACTTTCATAATATATTAAAATCAAATAGCCAATATTCCACCCCTGTTAGCCTTGTAAGACTATCATGCAAGCTTTCATTAACTATAAATGTCAGTGTTTGACCTTTTTTTTTTTTTTTTTTACAATGTCTGCCAATTATGTAAATGATGGGAAAGGTAAATGGATTTAAATGACTCAATCCCAAGTAAGCTTTACTAGAACCTTATGGACAAAAAGCAAAAAAAAATAATTTAATTAGTGCAGCTTAGCACACCAGACTTGAAAGACTAACATTGTTATTAAAGAAATTGAAATACTAACTGAACATCATGTACAGTCAAGAAAATCTCACACACAGACTGTCTCCAGGCACTTAAGAGACCTACAGGAAGCCTCTGTGATATTCCCACAGCACTCGAGTCCCATTACGGAATTCTGACCCTAAAAGGTTTGAGATTTTTGCCCTAGACCCTCATAAAGCATTCCTTTAAAAAAATACTAGCACTTAGTTACAGTGAGACAAAGTTACTGCTGGAAATACTCCATCTCTTTCTGGAATTTCTGACATTCTGCCTCTCTCCTATTTCATAGACTGAACTTTTTCAAAAGGCCTAGTAAGTAAAAACATAATCTTAAAAAAAGAGTCTTGTCAAACAGCAAGACATATGCTGAATACTGCAGGGAAAATAAACCCATCTCCGACATCCCTTCCCCAACACAGCAATCAGCGAGCAGCCAAGGGTAAGCAGGGTGAGCTTGTAAGGGCTTTCAAACTCAGCTCCGTCTGCAAAGACACGTGGGTATTTGGTGCTGTTGAACACGGAAATGCACTAAGAGAGCTCACTAACTCACTAAGAGAGCTCACTAACTCACTGAGAGCTCACTAACTCACTAAGAGAGCTCACTAACTCACTAAGAGAGCTCACTAACTCACTGAGAGCTCACTAACTCACTGAGAGCTCACTAACTCACTAAGAGAGCTCACTAACTCACTAAGAGAGCTCACTAATTCACTAAGATAGCTCACTAACTCACTAAGAGAGCTCACTAACTCACTAAGAGAGCTCACTAACTCACTAAGAGAGCTCACTAATTCACTAAGATAGCTCACTAATTCACTAAGATAGCTCACTAACTCACTAAGATAGCTGCCTCAGCTGGGCATTTATATATAACGACCAAGAAGCATGGAGGAGCAATTGCAGAACTCTCTTTTATCTGCAATTGACAGTAGGAACACTTCTAGATGTTTCCAGTGTGAAAAGGCAGACATTAGTTTGAAGCATCCTCGGTGTTAGGACACAGCAAGCTCCGCGCTGCGTCAGCCCTCATGCCCCAGCCAGCAGCTACCACCAGCTCCCTGAGGGTTTTATCATCACTTTACAGAACAGTCCCAAAGGTAATTGAAGCTCACTCTTTGATTTTGCCCTGAACTGCAGCGGGAACATTCTCACAGCGGCAGACGACAAAAGCACAGCCATCCTATGGGGCACTGGCACCGAAGTCCCCTCCCCGGAGAGTCGGCGTCATCCCATCACGCCGGCCGCTGTGGGGCTGGAGCGCTTGGCCGGGATGCTTGGCTCCACTCGTGCTCTCTGCTTCAAGTGCAGTGCACAGGACTGTCTAATCTCTTGGGGAGAGGAGTGTTGGGCTCTAGCCTGGTCGTGAATTATGTTAAATTACTATAGGCATAAGCAGTAAGCATAAGTTGTAGACATGACCCGTTACAATAGTTGTAACTGGCATAACTGATTGCATGTACAGACAATATTACAGGCAACTGGAAAGACTGTTTGAGCTTACCGACTCACTATGAACCAACACCATAACAATGAAAATAAAATATTAAAAAATTGAATTCTAAGTAAAACTGCTACACCTGAAAAATATTTCACAAGTGTCAGAGAGCAAATGCCCTGTGATCCTGTAACATGAAGGCCAAATGGTTTAAAGCAGCCTACTGCTAGTAGGAACGACTAACTACTGCAACAAAATGCTGCAGTGTTAATCTCTAACTCAGTTCTCAAAAGTGCTTATCACTGACAACTCTAGAAATTCCGACAAAACCTCTGTTTTGTAGATGATGTGCGTTATAGATAAGCTTACAGGCAAGATCCTTTTCAGAAGAACTTGTTTATTAAAAAAAAAATGAATTATGTGGTTAATCAAATTCAAAAGTAGTTATCCTTTCTATCTACTACACAGAACACTGGAATACATAATATGTACTAGTATTGATTAGAAAGATCACTTAATTAAAAAACAGTCTTCAAATGGATCAAATATACCAGTACCTAAGCGTTTTTTATAAATAGTAAAAAAATTCAAATAAGTAATTGAAAGAATTTACTTAGGTCACAAACAAAAAGCAAATTTCTAAATTCTGTTAACTTAGATTAAGTAAAATCAAAGAGAAAGTTCAGCTTTGCTAATCAAAAATCAAGCCCAGACTTGTATGCATTAACAATATTCAATGAATCTGAGTTATACACACGCACGCATACACACCCTTATTTACAATCTTTTCCCTTCTCCAGATTTAACAAAAAAAAATGGATTTGGGGAAGATTCTGAGATTAGAAAAATTCTGCAAAGGAGACTTAAATTTTGGATCTGCTTTGAATTAATGCAAAAAACCTGTACTGCAGTATTCTGTCATTAGTTTGAGCATTAGTGTTGCTGTTTAGTGGTACGTCAAGAGCTGTAAAAACATATGGCAACACATCCTTTATACTGATTTGTATAAGCCAAAAGAAATATTCAACAACCTTCCAATGAATGACTGGTAGCTAAAACTCAGTGGGTACATAAATTTGGATAAATCCTGGATTTTTATTTTTTTATTTTTAATCTCTACATCTGGAAAAATGGCTGACAACATTTTGCAAGAGGTGGTTTTCTCCTAGGATTTCCAGCTCTTTGTGGTTTCCCCAAGCCAAAAATAGTCTAAAGAATAACATTTCTGCAAATACTTCAGTATTTCTGTTTCCAGGCCTGGTTCAAACCAGGAAGGGCAGAGCCACAAGATGAAATTAAATACAATAAACAAATAAAATACAAATGAACTTTTTCAACCATAAGAAAAGGTTCCATTTCAGGTTTACACAAAGGTACAAGTTCATTCTGAATCTTCAGTGCTAATTTTCTAATGTCTCCCCGAAATAACATGCACCGTGCACAAGATCTGTGGTTCAGATCTGTGAAGGGTTTTTCCATAGCCTTTGGTGTTGACTGAACATTAAATGACAAAGGGCTTTTAAAAAATCCTCTAGGCATCTTTCTGCATTTTTTCACACTCGAAGCCAATAAAAATATCATTAAAATCCAAACATAAGTTGCTTACATAATGTACATTGGAGATATTGACTGTGAATATATACTGAACAAAAATAACAAGGCACTAGAAAAAGTGTTCTAATGATCACATGCCTAAAGCCTGTGAGAGGAAAAAAAATAAATATGCAAATTAAAAGGAATCAACATCAATGAAATTATTCACATCTTTGACACACTAACTGTACTGCCCATTTACTTTACCATTGACCTGTTAATTGATGGTATGAAGCAATGAAGGTCTCCTTGTGTTCTGTGCTACAAAGAGAGGCTCATTTTCTTCCTGAACTCTTAGACTGAAGGAAATATATTTCCTGTTTGGTCATAGTGGAATGTAACAAAAAGTGCTGGCAAGAAATAAGTTATGCCAGGAATTACATCTGTTTAACAGGATTTTAAGAAGTTGCAGATGCTGAAGTGTTTAGTTATTGTATAGCTGGATCTTGGCAGGGATGTTAAACTTAAGAGCTAAATAAGATTGTAAAGTGTGTTAAATCAGCATTTCCTTCACTATCTGATGTATGAGAAAGCTTTCTATACCTTCCTCTAAAGTGTTTTTCCCCAATACTTCAGAATGCATTGCAAGGTGTTCCTTTTATTCTGATTTATTTCTAAAAGGAAGACCTGAACAACAAAATGTCACTGCAGACAAGGCGATACACCAGCAGTCCTTTCAAAAAAAATGCAGCATTTTTATACATAGAATTGTGAAGGCCTTGGCTTTTTTTTTTTTTTTTTTTCTCTCTCTCTAAACACTCATCTAGATTCACCCCTGTTTTCAGTTACTTTTAGTACTTCATGACTTTTTTGCATATGCAGGGGCTTCTTCTCCACTTGTCTTTTTACAAAAGTAGGGTTTGAAGACAACAGGTCCAATTCAAGCCCTACTTCTGCAAACATCTGGACACAAGCTTAACTTCAAACATGTAAGTTTCTAAATAGTCTCATTCAAATCACTTGGACTATTCTCAAGCTTGTGGGGAAGTACATACATAAGTGCTTGCAGGAGCAGGGCTTTATATCTGAAGTATTCTGCACCCTCTTCCCGAAAGGAGTTTTGCATATGGTTATCTACATGCAAGGACATTTTTCAACACATTAGCAAAAGAATATTAGGAAAAAAACAGATTTATAACTTCATACAACACAGCATATTAATCACAAATATCTAGTAAGAATATGTTCACAATTAAAATTCTAATATGTATCATAAGCAAGTATTTACTGTTTTCCAAAATGTATCTATAACTGACAAAGAAACTGATTAATTAGTCTTTGAAAGTAAATACATTAATTTTGCAGCTAAAATCTGAAATTGGAGACAACATCGGTGGGGCTTTCTTGGTTGATTTTTTATTTGGGGTTTTTCTGGTGTTCCTTTCAATTCTCTGACCAGGAACAATGAAAAATACACAATACCCCTAATATGAAATCTATTAAACCTGCAGCTGGTACCCAGGGTAGTGCTATGTACTACATATTCTGTATTAAGTTGCATGTATTATAACATGACAATGTTACAGTATTCTGGGAAATGCTGGCATAATATGCTAAAACACATTTGCCCATTTAAATTGCTGAATTACAGTATTATATGCATACAGTAAGCAATTCTGTACACATGCACAGAAAATACATACCATAGAACAAAAAGGAGTGGGTTCTTAACCCATCACAGCCTATTTGAGAATCAAAGAGCCACAATCCTGGTCATCCAAATACAGGTGCTTAACTAAGCACTGAAGTTCTACCATATTTCTTGATTATCAAGTAAAATAAACTAATATCTTCATAAAATGGATATACAAAGAAATGGACGGTATAGCAAAGATCCATCAGAAACAAAAATTGTACTTTTTCTTTCTATTTGATATAAACACATATGCATCTACATAGGATGCCCGCAGAAGGAAAAAAGTGTGATTTCTAGTTGTTTATGACTTTGGAAACTAGATTTCTGGGGAAGAGAGATAGGATTGGTTTTAACAGTATTAACTTCAGGTTTTTACACTGATCTAAAAAAATTAAGACATTGCTGTTTATTGTAGAACTAAGTATGCTTTTACTGTCAGCATACCCTGGCAGCACGGAAGACCAAGAGCACACTGGGCTGTATTGAGAGGAATGTAGCCAGTAGACTGAGGGAAGAAATTGTTTCCCTTGACTTAGCGCTCGGAATACTCCAGCCAGTTTTGGCGCCCCATGAAAAGAAAGATGTTGATAAACTGGGCCAAGTTCTGCGGAAGACCACCAGGATGGTTGGGGCTGGAGCACTTGCCCTGTGAGGAGAGGCTGAGGGACCAGAGGTTGTTCAGCCTGGAGAAGAGACACCTTCAGGGGAGCCTGATGGCAGTCCCCCAATACCTACAGGTGGGTCATCGCAGAGACAGGTCCAGGCTCTTTCTGAAGGTGTATGGTGGGAGGATGAGAAGTAGTGATCAAAAACGGGAATGGGAGGTTCCAGTGTGACACCAGGAAGAATTTGCACCACAAGAAAGTTGCACAGTGAGTAGGCTGCCCAGCAAAGCCGTGCAGTCTCCATCCTTGGAGTTTTTCTTTAAGAAGAAAGGTAGACTAGAGATCTCCTGAGTTATTCTCTAATTCTAAGATGTCTGCAGCATATAAAATCCTCAATTATGCAAGTCTGCATTGTTGAATTAATGGCTGCAGACATATATCAGCAATGATAGTTCAGTAGTGGTTTGTCATCAATAGCTGTTTACCTATGTACAGGCAAGTCTCCCATTTTCAGAGAAAGTTATGTACCTCCTCACTTCTTCTGTTCCAAACTGGAATACCAACGGGATTTGGTTTTGTACAGTTAATTTTAATTTGTCTTTTGAAATCCTAAAATATACTTAAAAATCCAGAAATATTAACGATGTACAAACTCATTACAAAAAGGACCACANNNACAAAGCTGCATAGGGGAAGGGGAGGGGGGGAGAAAAATTTCCAAGGAAAATATACATTAATTTAAAACCTTTTTTCTTGAGAACTCTCAGGTCTAAAAATATTTCTCACGTAGCTGCTAGAAGCAACATTTATGGACTTACAAGTATGTTCATCTGTTTATATACTTTGAAAGTTGTTTATGGGATTGTTTCTTGACCATTTGTGTTAACTAAAATTTTCCCCTCTAGAAGCCGCACAAACCAGCCCCAGTTCCTACAAAACATTTTCAGTTGACCACACAATAGAATAGAAGAGTATGTCTTAAGACAGTACAACACAAAAAGAGCGAGGAAAGGAAGAGTGATGCATTGATGTACTGGTTGTGGAAATATTACATCCCTCTCCCATTTCTGAACCCAGGCTGCTTCATACATTGTGAAACCTATCTTAGAGAATTGTAAAGAAAGCAGGGAGATACAAGATCTTTAAAATACAAAACAGAAGCAGCAAAGCAGTAGGGGAAAAAAACAAGCAAACGAACAAAAACCCAAACCAAAACAAATCACCAACAATAATTAAAGATAGGAAGGTTATATAGCAGAGAGAGGCCAGCATCCTCCACTGCAGACAGCTTCATGTAATGACAAAATGAAAGTCTGAGGAAACTCTTGGGAAAACTAAAGGTCCCATTTCCAGCTCAAACAAAAGCAGGCAGTCCACTGTAGCCAATGGTCCTTTAACCAGCTGAGTATCTGAGCCATATACTTGTCCATTTTATACCACTTTGATATTGCAGGATCATCTATCACCTACAAACCTGTCAAGATACACCATGAAGTACACTCTGCCATGACAAAGTGTTGTTTTTTCTAAAGAATGCAGGCTTCAATGCAGAACCTTTCTAAGGTTGTACTTCAACCATATAAAAAAATGCCTCATTATAAAAGGCAGAACATCTGCAGATCCCAGATGCCATGAAATAAATTCCCAGCCCCAACCTGAGCTTCTTCTGTGAGGTCTGTCAAAGAACCATTCCAGATGTGGCTTTGATTACAGTGATATATTAGGGTGCATCATTTTGATATGATGAGGTCACAAGCTGAAGTTCAATGTCTTATCTGGATTTATTCTCATACTCTTAAGAGTCAGATTTTCTGTCTCCACCTTTCTCTAATCCTAGCCAGAAATAAGATCACACTTTCTACAGGATTTGTGGCTACTCTTGCACGTCATTCACATTTCCTCTTCTATCGAGTATTCCAGATTGTACTGTTCAAGTTTAGTTAATCCCACTTCAGTCCTGGGCAGTTTTCGCATGACTTTTCATTCATCCCTAAAGCTAGCTTCGGTATTAACTGTAGCAAAAGAACTAAATAGTCCTTCCAGAGGATGATTTAAGCACGTGGTGTTATAAAGATGGGCACTTTGCATTGTGATCGATTTCTCTGTAGACTATTTCCAAAGCTAATAAACTGTAGTTTTCTGCAAGGTCTACAATTCAATAATGATTTCTGCAAAAAAAGCATTGTATTTTGAAATTTGTTTTGGTAACCGAGTGCTTTGCTTACTGATTAGTTTTCTTATCTGTCACTATTACTGCAAATTACAACCCCACATGAAAACGTGTATGTACCAGGGAGTTCTATCATATCCCTTTGTCACAGGAGCACTCCAGTTTCAACCTTACACTTGTGAGCCCTGAAGCAACTGGTATTTGTAAGAGCTTCACACTTCTCTCAACTAACAAGATCTTTTCCTAATACTATCAACTTGAAGCCTATTTCTCTGCAGAACCCTGTAATATCCCAACAAAACGGAGTGTTTTTTGCTTTTCGGAGTGTATCGTGAACACTTCAGAGCACTCAAAGAGAACTAGGTAAGCAAAGGGAATTGGGGGAAACAAAGGTTGGTGTTGTCCTGTTCCAATTGACTCCAAAGCCCACATTTAAGCACTTGCGATCTCTACACATAAGATGCAGGATGCTTGATACAGAGTCAATTAATATCAGTCAATAAAAGAGAAATAAGCCCAAAATCATGCCTTTGCAAGGAGTACTAATGTCTGTTTACACAGAATTCATAACCCTGAATTCATTCCTTGAGGTAGACACCTAAATCAACGCCTCCATGGAAAACACACATAGAGTTACTCTACTAACCCAATTATTCTAATCCAGTCCCTATAGGACTTCCACTTAAGATGTGGAAGACAACATTCAATTTCCTTATCTGCATGATGTGATTTATTAATATAAAAGACAGAGGAAAAGAGCATTAGCAAAAGATTGTAACATTTAAAATGTCACATAAAACTAATCCTTAAATCTGAAATTTCACCAGGATAAAGGAACACTTCAAGTTAATTTACATTTTGAACTTAATTTCCTACAGCGTGGCTTAGATAACAAACACCAAAGTATTTATACTCAACACTTAGATTCTTCACCAAGGGATAGATAATTTGGGGTTTGGTTTATATTAGCTGTTCAATAATTTAGATATTTAACAACAATTTAAATACACTCTTATACAAAATGCAAATACAGATAGATATTTTATGTAATGTGTGATGTTAGTACACCATGATCACTTTCACACAGTATTTTCCTGGGTTTTTTAACTGTGCATAAAGTCTTCTATTTGCACAAGGCTATTAACATATTGACTTTTTTCTTTAGAAACATTTTTACACTAGCTTACCATGTTAATTTTTCCTTTGTTACAGGAATTACAGAAGATTACAAAAGATTACAGTGATACTCTGTATCACAGTTTCTGATTCTTGGACATGATATTTATATCTCAAACACCCCATATATTCCAGGTCAACAAGATAAATAAAATTTCAATACAATACAGCCAATGCAGCATCTGACTTTTAGACTTTAAAGATCAAAACAGCAGAAACGGAATAAGACTTCCTCACTCTTAGTTTTTTGGACAAGACTCTTATGAAGGCTTTACTAAAACTGAAGTTCAGAGTTGTAAAGGTACTCAGATACCCCGGGTTCCAAAGACATAGCAATATTAGCACATATTCAGATACCAGAAGTTAGATGCCCTGCACAGTCTAAACCAATATTTTTAGTAAATTTCTCAGTTGATTTTTTTTACAGAAAAGACAGGTACAGAAAACACTAAAAATTTCTAGTGATCTGAAATAATGAGACACTATGTACCAAAACCCCTCACCTTTAAAAACATGGGTATTAATGTTTTCTTCAAGTGGCTTAAGTCATGTCACATTTAGGGTCCCAGTCATGGATTTTCAGATGATGAGGAGAGGCTTCAGTACAGTACATTTTATTTTGCTTTTGTATAAAGATGGTTCTAATTTTTCATAGGACTTGAAATTAATCAAAATTTTTAACCGCATCAAGAAATTATGAGTTTGAACATTCCCCAAAAGGAATTCTAGGCAGCCTAATTCAATGAGCAGATGGGAATGTCATGCCTTAAGACATTTCCTAAAGATCTGAAACAAGCTTTTTCAAATTCCAGGGGAAGCAAGTGTGGCATTTAAGACCACTGAAAATTATGCTTTTATTAGCACCTCAGAGCTAAGTTTTAGTATCTTACACCTAGCTAGCCATCTTCTTGTCCCAGCAACTACAGGTTGTGATGGTGTCCTAAAAAGTCAGAGTCTGTGCCGTAAATGAAAAAATAAACAAGACCATATGCTTAGAACTTCAATCATGAGAATCTGAAATGTGTTTAAGAAATTTACTACCTAGCTGCTAATAACATCTAGCATGATAACACATGATATGGCCGAGTCGCCAAGCCCCAGGAGTTGTGATCAGTGGCACAAAGTCTACTAGGAAGGAAGTCAGTAGTGGTGTACCTCTGGTAAACACTGGGGCCAATTGGGTTTAATATCTTTATTAATGACCTGGGTGATGGAATAGAGCACACCCTCAGCAAAGATGCAGATGACACAAAACTGGGAAGAGTGGCTGATATGCCAGATGGCTGTGCTGCCATCCAAAGGGATCTGGACAGGCTGGAGAATTGGGCTGAAAGGTATCTCGTGACGTTCAACAAAGAGAAATGCAAAGTCCTGCACCTGGCAAGTTAAAACCCCAGGCACGAGGACAAGCTGGAGTCTGAATGCTGGAAAACAGCTCTGCAGAGAAAGACCTTGAGGTCCTGGTGACCTCAAGCTGACCACGAGCCAGCAATGCAACCTCATGGCAAAGCAAAGCCAACGGCATCCCAGTCTGCATTATGGAGAGAATTCTCTCCCAGGAATGAGAGCTACATTTAGTTAATTAATAAAGATATATCGCAGGGGGGTTTTTGTGGTAGTATGGGCAAGTATTACAGTATAGCAATTATCCTCAGTAAAAAGATCAGATCCCCAATCTACATAAGGTGACTAAATGCTCCTGAAATCCAACTTTGTGAAGTCATGTGTGATCACTTGGAAAACCTTGGGTTTATGCGTAATAATAAATCAGAATCCAGAAGTACAAAAGCACTATTTTTAAACCAGTGCCCTTTGACAGATTTTGTAATTTCAAAGTATTGGTATTACAGTCTAGAATCTAATGCTAATCCTTACTCACACCAGGAAGATTATTTCTTCTGAATAATGCCAGGAGTGTCTGAAGAACCTTTTAGAAGACAGCTTCTGAAATATGGTGCTATAGCAGTTGCACCTCAAGGCAGAGGCTTATTTCAAGACTGACAACACGTCTGCAATTATCTCTCCTAATTTTAATTGAATTATTTTCACAATGCCTTTCTTAGGTGCTGCCAAATACTTTGAAATCCAACACACCTCAGTATAAATAGGTTAATTCTTCCTTTGGGAGCCAACAAGCTAATCAACAGAGTAATTCATAAAAACAGCTGGAAGTCTACATTGGACTTGAATGTTTAAAATAAATTTTGAAACAAAGACAAGCTTGATCCAAAAATAATCTTTTAATAATAATCAATATTTTGTTTGCTACAGTCTACTGACTTTTACCAGAGCTGGTCTTGAGATTGTACATTATGGTACTCTTGGCTGCTTTACGCTGGCTTCACCATAGACCTCAAAAGAACAAGTTACGCTGTAGTTAATTCCATGAAGAAACAGCCTCCTAGCTTGTTTCTTATTCTAAATTAAATTAGTGATACACAACATCATGTTTTTTACTATGCAACCTATTGTAGTTGGTTTGGACTCCCATGTGACTTCTAAAATATTCAAATGATGGAAAGCTCCAGAGCAAGTGTCACTGAATTTCTTTCATAGGTATATTCTTTGTGTGTGCCAACATACATGTCCTACAAACACTCCAGCATAAAGACACTGCACCAATGCCACTTCTGTTTCACCAACAAACAACAAATTATATTTGAAGACTACAGCATTCAGAATTAGTTAATTTTAAAAGATATATGTAAGAAGTCAAACAATAGAATTCAGTAGTGTTAACTACAAATACAGGTTTGTTACTTGAACATCATATATATACCTCTGTACACCACAGAATATATATTGCATAGCACATGCTACCTGTATCAACAGTACATTACGGTGCATTGACAGAAAACATGCCAGTTACTGGAAATTCATGCAGACAGGAACCTACTTTTTCCAAGCAAACTATGTCATCCTTTCTCCTCTTATGCAGAATTAACACAGGAGAACAAAGGTTCTGTTAATCTATCTGTCTTTTATACTCACTCTCACAGAAAGGTAAGCTCTTTCCTAAAAGTTAACAAATTAGAGGAATGGGCTATATATATAGGAAAATATCTCCATCCATTTTCTCCCTCGACAGATTTAAAATACAACCTAATCCCCTTTTTAGACCAAATAACATCCCTGCAGCTGGACAGCACAATGTCCAATGCCAAAATACATTTCAGAAGACAAGGTAGACAAACTAAGGTCCCAAAACCAAACTGTTTTATTTTCAGAAGACAAAGGGAAGAAGACCGCATCAGTGCAATAGCTTCATTAAGAAGCATCTTTCCTGAAACTGTAGCTTGCACTGTGTCAACTCATCTGTATTTTTCACTTTATAAAAATCCCATCCTTTCTATTCTTCTCCAGCCCTCAATATGCAAATAACTTATCCTCTCAACATACGTCTGCACATAATAGAACGAGGAAGTCTCTCTATGTTTGATATTATGCAGACATGCAGATAATTAGAGAATTTGGTGTCCAAGTACCACAGACAGGATTATAAGTATCATGCAATGACTGCACAAAATACTATTCAGCACTGAGAAGGTATGCCATGCTTCCTTTGGCTAACTTGGCAGAGTTTCTTTAAGCAGCCCAACAAGGTTCTGTGTTTGTGGCTATGGCTCTCACAGGAAGATCTACAAATACCAGGGATGCTTCTTCAGAACGGGATAGTCAGACTGATGTTTCCAATGTAAATTATACTTATCTGCTCCAGTCAGTACCCACCACTTCTGTTCCACTGAGAAAGTGAACTTCCAGCCTACCAACCTTCTTATATCACCATATGCTATGACTACTCAGCCATGGATCATACTGATGGTGTGAGAACTGAAACATATCATACAGGACAAATTTCAAATAATTGTGGGAATATCCCCACGTGATTTCTCCTGCTTACCTTTTCTTCGTCACAACCTCTTCAACTGCCCTTCCAAAACAGTCAAGTTTCTAACTCAGCTGTAGAGAACTTATTTGTATTTTCAAAACTTCTTATTTTCTTGGGGTTTTTTTCAGAGAGAAGGGAGTAAATTTCCCAGAGAACTGCTGGGAACATAATATACTAGGCTCTAAGTGCTGATTACCTGTAATGAGTGTACCACATTACAGGTTACTAGTATTTTATCCTTTTAACAAAAAATAAACAATATTTTCCCATCAGAAACCAACATTAGTATGGATGAATAAAGAAAGAACAACCACGCTGACAAACTTAACTATACGGGAACCTGGAAAACTCAAAAAACTTGTCTAAGAGAAGAATGTGATTTAATATATCCTACCTATTTTAAAACATCAGTTAATCTTCTGGATTCTGAAACAAAGCTGTTCTCATAATATTTCCACTAAGAGCAGATGCAGAAAGCCTCATATATCTTGAGAGTTTATGTTTGTGCCCTTTCCGGCACAAATTTTGGGACCCAGGATAAGCTTCGGGTAAGCATCTAAAACTTGTGAGAGCTTATCCAGACTGAACTTCTGAAGCTTATCCATTGCTAATTGTCTCATCAAGCCCTTGCTTAAAGGATCAATAAGAGCACAGGATACAGCAACAGCTGCACCCCAAGTACCAGCTGTGTCAGCAGCTTGTTCCTACCATTCATTGTGCAGTTTTGAAGCAAAGGGTCTAGATATCACAGGGAAAATTTCTTGCCTGATTGAAATTATTCCCTTGCGGTTTTTTTTATTTCTGTAGCTGAGAGAAACTGTGG
>JAVJGG010000030.1:27046241-27057315 GCA_035590195.1 Aviceda cuculoides | reverse complement strand
GGCTGTCAACCAGCACCCCCAGGTCCTTCTCTGCCGGGCAGCTTTCCAGCCACTCCTCCCCAAGCCTGTAGCACTGCCTGGGGTTGCTGTGACCCAAGTGCAGGATGGATATTTTCGTATCCATAGCCCACACTTTCTTCATATGCTATTATAAACTTAGCTTTTAGCTGGGTCAGGTATGCAACATGCATACAGTAAAAGTACAAGTCCAAATCATATAATTTACACCCAAATTTCAAATTTTATATTAATATTTTAGAATATTAATATTCTGGCCTGAATATTAAGCCCGTTTTCAAGATAACACACACACACACACACAAAAAAAATCGTTTCCACAGCAACTCTGGATGATTTTAAACCACTGAAAGCCAAAAAAAGCTTTGGGCCAGAAAGTTCTTGCAATCAGCCCCAAGGGCCAGAGAAAAGTTCAAAAAGGCTGAAAGAAATGAGAAGGTTGCTGAAAGAGTTTTTAAGAGATTCAGCAAGACCAAATGTTTGGATTTAAGGCGCAAAATACAAATAAATTATTTTCTATTTAAAAGACAAGTCTTGGAAGAAAACACTACATAGATGTTTGGATTCTACTATATCTTTTATGGTTTGACGTATCACTCTGAGATTCTGCTACAGGCAGTATTCATACTACAGACTAAATCATGATTTCCAACAGCCTAACCAGCAAGACTTCCATATGACTTCTCTGAAACTTTTGTTCCAGACACAAAAATGGACCCCACTATGTCCTAGACATAGTTTTCATTAAACAGCTTTTTTTAAATCCTGGAGAAATGTCAAGACATTAAGACTAGTTCTTCCAGCCTCCTGCACTTAAGGCAACTTATTCCTCCCTCTGATTTTTCTAAATCAATATTAAAAAGGGAAAAAAATTAATTTATCTTTCCCTGGAAGCAACACTTCCGCAGTGAGCTCTCAGTGCCATAGGATAAAGCACCAGGAGGGCACCAGACAACTTTTATGTATCTGTGGAAAAAGCTCCATTTTCTCTCCATCCCTCCACAATCCAGAATGGGCAAAGAGTGAATGGGCTGGGAAAAATGACAAACAGAAAAGCACAACAGCAGAAGCTGCTGAGCCGGGCTGTCTCTTCTATTTTGCAACAAACTTTGAGCTTTTAATTGTGTTCTCCACTGAAGTAGAAAAAAAGAAACTTTTGAATGTTTTCACAAAGCAGAATTGCATCAAATGTTTATGTTATGACAAAATAGTGTTCTTTGATGGAAGCACATTTTGCCAGAAATGTTTCTATTGGCTCAGTATGAATTGGTATTGGCAGTAAGAGAAAATAAGGACATAAATTATTTCTCTTCAGAAACAAGCAAGGAGCAGGGCAGAACCTACCACTCTCTGAATCATAAAATTCACCCCTCATGGTTCCTTCTGGGAAATGTAACTAATAGAGGAAGTAAAGAATCAATTTAATTCCACATATGCAAAATTTCAGAGTTATATGTTATCCAAATGAAAACATTATCATCACATCATTTATGTCCCAAATGTTTGCGTTTGTAAGACCTTAATACATCTCACAGTCACCTACCAACATGACTTTGTCACAAAAGTGAATCATTAAGTGAATTTAGATAATTGAATATATCAAAAATGTCAGTTGAATTTGCAGTTACCTCCCTAAGTCTTAAAAATCTTTCTTTCTTTCAGGGTTGGAACATACTACAATTTAACTCCAACATGTGAAAATATCCTGTTTGCAAAATATGCCTTCCCTTAAAAACAAAGAATAAGAACAATTCAGTCCTAATGATCAGATTACACGTGCCCACATCATGTTAGAAGACAAATGTGTTAAGTGATATGATAGCTAGTACTTTATAAAAAAATATTTGTCACTTCAACATAAAATAAACAGTCAAGCCTGGTACAGTATTGCATAACTAAGTTTACTCAGCTTCTAGTAAAAAATTACAGGTACACTGGCAGCCTCCCTAATAATGAGTATTCTTTATTTATTTCCATTTACATCTAAGGAAAAACAGAGGGATCATCCCACAGAAGGAAAAGATGCATGACAACTACCAAATTATTTAGGAAAATACATTATTTCAGGACTTAATAACATTTACATTAGAATAAGGAAAAATGAACTAAATTTTCTATTTTTTTTTTATGGAGCTATTTTGTATTAATCTAATTGCAAAAAAGGAAATGAAGCCTTCCTGCTGAAAAGTAACAAAGCTATGCAATTTACTCACAAGAGTTTCCTGACTAAACTGCATTTTTGTCCCCCAAAGCTAAGAGCCAGATAGCATGAGGCTTTGTAGGAGACGGTACTTTTGTGGTAGAACATGTATTGTCTACCTATTAGCAAGAATAAGATACACCAGGAGTTTCTTTTCCAATGATACTTTAAAATGCACTACATACGGAAGAGTGATAAGTTTAATTCTCACAGGACTTTGTCAAGTCTCCCCAACAGAGCATGATTCCTGTATATGAGTCCTGCCTCTTGGTCTCTTCAGCAGCTATTGCTGCATCTCAGTTGCGATGCCTTGACTCTCCCCATGCCCCATCCTGGCTGCAGCTTCTTGCCCATTTGGGGAGCCCCCACCAACTACGCCTTGTGTATGGAGCCTCAGGAGTAGGGAAAAGGTACAAATGGTTTCCCGTTGCCCTCAAATTCTTCTTTTCCTGGCATGTGCGACTTCGTGCTTCAGTCTGTGTGACAGAGAGGACCTTGCGAAGTCTCTACCACTAGCAAGCACGCTCTGTTGAATTTACGAGATGCAGTTATTTCCAATGGTAAGCACAAGAATGAAGTCATATAACTGAAGGCACAGAGTGGGGAGCTGGAGTTAATGGGAAACTAAAGCAATATAGGAACTAATCTGCTATTACTTAATGGATTTGTGCTCGTAACTTGCCTCGGGCAAGATATTTAAAGTGATTTAACAACATAAAAATGCATGTGTTGCTGTAGGGGATTTTCAACTGTCCTTCAACAGATT
The DNA here is from genome assembly GCA_035590195.1 of Aviceda cuculoides. NCBI lineage: Eukaryota > Metazoa > Chordata > Aves > Accipitriformes > Accipitridae > Aviceda > Aviceda cuculoides. The sequence continues at coordinate 27,054,331 of JAVJGG010000030.1, read as the reverse complement.
AGGCGTACAATTTCCACTGAAATGAAAGTGAATTAGATTCCTAACCTTGTTTGGTACTTCTGAATCCCTTACATGACTAGCTGGTACTTACCACTTTTGAAAATATGAGCGTGGAGAATAGTTTGAATTCCCCTTTGGCTCCTTAAATCAACAGCTACTCCATTAATTAATCCTCTACTTAGCCTTTTCTTTGATAAAGTACAACAAATCCTAGTGTCTTTGGTATTCTAAATTTTCAGCTTGAAATTGGAAGAACACAGCCATAAAATAAAAGCTTACTTAACAAATTTCTGGCACCCTTGCAATGATTGTAGTACTTATTTCACATGTCTTTCTTTAGGGTGCATGCAATTTTTTTTTTCCAGAATAAAACTGTTCAGAGTCTTATGAATAATAGGAAAAGTGTTTTATATTGGCTTTTTCATTAGCCTTAATTTTCTAATTGTGTGAAAGCAACACTTTCAAAACAAGTTCTATTTTTTAATTCTTTTAATCAATATATGGTTCTGGAAGACATGCAGTTAAGACCAAGGATTTCTTTACTATTCTTGCAGTGCCATTAAGCTAATTATTACCACATTACAATTACAGAAGTATTTCTCCATTAAGTGCTATATTTTTTGTCTTCCTAGACCAATCAGCGCATATGTTGGACGAAATAAAACCCGAGAACATTTACTTGCCATTTATGTTGGTTTCAGCTCAGTGCAACAACACAAGTGAGAGATAAGTTGAGTTGAATCACGCCATTGATCCGAGGCAGTTTAAGATCAGTACAGACTGAAGGGAAGAAAAACAATGACAGAGACAGACAGACAGACAGGCTGTCCTGGAACTGTGGGAGTGTTATAGCAATGTCTCAGGTTGTGTTAAATTTATTCAAAATTCCATTGTAATTAGTATCTTAGTTTGCTCATTTAAATATGCTGTCCAAATAGCTTAGTTTTTTTCCACTTAGAATAGTATATTTTACTAAAACTATTTTTTTCATTAATTGCAACTGCTCTAAACACAAATCTGTGTTTCAGTTATAAAATTAATTAGACAGAAAACCAAATACCTGGAAAATATATAAACTATGTGACCTCCATTACCTGACCACTGTCCCACACATCCAACATACAAATAGTTCCATGCTGTTGAGGCATGTGCCTTAACTACTCACACTTCATATAGCAATACGAACAGCCACATGACATAACACAACACCCTTAATGGCAAGGACCAATGCAGCAGTTAAGCTGGAAATATGTTCAATTAAATCTTCAAACATTGTGTGTGCAGTGTTTTCATTCACAGTATGAGAGAACCACAGCACAGTAAAGCTTTGACTAAAAGTCACAGCTAACTGCAGCCACAGAAAACCCACAACTAGCAGAGCTGTCCTGCTTTGAAAAGTGTTTACTAAACAATAGCACTTTCTTGGCAAGTAAATGGAGCTGATCGCTCTATATATGAAAGCATATTTGTTAATTTCTGCAGCAAAAACGAAAAACATGCACACTTGTCAATTCTGCGTATAGAAAGTGTACATGTATTTGACCCCTTTGAACATAGAAGGAAAATTAATGGGTGACTCAGGTAATGTCCTTGGAATGGTAAGTACTTGGGATAAGATTGAAAACTGTGGTAAATTCCCTGTTCTGCCTCAGCTGCTCACTGTGACCTCCAAACAAGTTACCTAGATTAATGCTACTGTCGAGATTAAAAGCAGAACAAAGTATGCTATCCATTGCATGAGGAGTTCACTTTCTGCCCATTCTGCTTGACGCGCTTTGCAAAAGCTGAGCTGAGGATATCTGTGTGTGTACAGCGCTGTTGGCTTCCACACAGCCCTCTGTCCAACCTTTATAGTGGGAGTAGGCCTGCAAATATGGTCCCTAAATTTGCAAAAGTACTCCTGAATACAATGCGTGCCTGTGTGGGAATAATCCAGGGGACAGGCTAGCCTGTCAAAATCAAAATTCTTGACAACAGGCTCAGACCCATTGGCCTAAATCAATGTGTACAAATCCCTTTTGGCTCTTAGCATTTCAGGCCCAGCATAAGTAAAATGTTCCTATATAGGCATGAAAAATATTTTTTTTTCCTCCTCAGGATGTGCACAAGTTGTTATTTTGCCTCATCAATGACTGACAGAATTCCTTACTAAGCTGCTGTTGTGGAATCTGCACTATATGTGATGAAGCACAAGCCAGAAGGGCTGCTGCTTAGATCCCAAGGCTTGATGTGCAGGAAAGATCATTAGGAAAAAAAGATCCTTTCTTTTTACAGAAAAATCACAGAATTCCACAGTAGCATTCTTTAGGGAGTGACCTCTCAGAATTCAGCTCTTGTGGGAGAGCCGCTGAAAAACATAATCTACCATAGTGCAAATATTGGCATGCGATATATGGGGAAGAATTTTAGATAGGAAAATGCCTACAGGCCTGGCTGGAGTGAAAAAATAAACAAAATATTCTGGAGCAGAAGGAGAGTGTTTGAGCACTGATTTGTCCAGATTAAGGGCTGTACTGTGGTTAGTCCTGCATGGATGCACACAGAGGGAGGTGTATTAGAAGGACCAAACTTTCCCTGTTAAGGGGGATTTGATTAGTATTCTTTAACATTGTTTAGCAATATTAATTAGAATATTCAATATGTTTAATATTGTTTAGCAATTTTTTATCACAGAAATCAGGGTGGTCTAGCATCAAAAGTGGCTCCAATACACTAGGAAGAAGGCTGCAGCCCTTGCCTTTCCTATTTCTATATAGGTCAGCACGGCCTACCCAGCAAACTTGAGGCATGCCTCCTGCTACAAAAGGCAGCACTCCAAATCACCCAGAGACATTCTGGATTAGCAAACTAGCGTGGCCTTGCTGTCTGTACAACACACGCAACGTTAGAAACTTCACTTCCGTATTCGGCATGGTAAAGTAGAGAGAATGCTAGCATAATAGTCTAGTTCTTTCTTTTTCCTTGCTGATTGGTCATTAAAAAAAAAAAAAAAAAAAAAGATGTTGAAGTTCTTTGAAGGAAATTAAAAAGAGAGAGGTTTGGGGACTTTACATAAACCTCAAATAGCACCGGCTAAATCTGCCTTCTTGTTGGCTTCTGAAGCATGGGAGGAAAAAAAACAAACAAAAAAAACCCAACTTGCCACCTGAATCTACTAAGCACCCCACAAATCTTTGAAAATATTTGTGTGAAAACTTTCTATAAAATTTTGTACACATCTAATTTCTATAAATTTTTACCAATTTGGTTGATTTGTAGTCCAAACCCATTCAAAAATATAAAGCTATATTTTCAAGCAAAACAGGTGTGACCTGACAAACCAGAAAAATCCAAGCAGACAAGATACATTTTTTTCCATTTGAACTGTTCAAAGTCTAGCCTGATTAGCTTGCAACTATGTTTGCTCAAAAACTTCACAGTCAGACTAGCTGGATCTATCTGACGAGTCTGTAAACTGAAATACCAAAGAAGGCCACATACGTTTCTGATTTCACAGTGAAGTGAACACTGGATAGGAAAATTCTCAGTGTCTAGAGGAATCATACACACACAAAAAAAACCAAACCCAGACAAAAAGTACAAAAGGAATAAAAATCAGTCTGCAATAAATGGAATTTCCTTGAGGGTAAAGAAGCGGTAGTATTATTAAGACAGAAGTTCAATACTATTAGCACCGATGTACTCTAAAACCCAGCAATGTGGAAAACAATGTATTCCTGCATTTTCTTTTCTTTTTTTTTTTTTTTAATATTTCTATTTTTATATGAAGGGAAATGGGAGAAAATACCATGGTTGCTCACATCACCTGTTGTGTATCATTAGAGAAAATGCTCTGAAATACCAGGCCATGACAACATTTTGATACCTAAGTAAGGACATTATTATGTGTTGGCTTTGATGGATAAAAGAATGCTTTCATGTCCAGAATAGCATAGATAGCAGCTTTTATTAGTCATTAAAATGTACTAAAGCTTGTCTAGGAAGTAAGGTCTTGAATGTGATATTCAGAATATTTCTAACATGAGGAAGGTACAGCATCAGTATTCAGGAGTTCAGCTTTATATTTCCTGGAATTCTTAAAGTCCAGCACAGAACAGTTATGCAATGACTGAGTGTACTAGGAACTAGAATAGAGATAATACAACAGATGATTATACATCTGGGACTATATTTCACACAGGTGAAAAGCTAAGAAAATGTGCACTTCCAGTTACTAACATGCTAAGTAAGCAAAGTAGACAACATCCACGCAGAAAGTGAACTGTGACATGGCTAAAGATGACCCTGCCAGAATGCTTGGTAGAATCCCGGATAAAATCCCCTCAGAATAATTCTTAGCATTAGAGGTATCTTTCTGTCACAGGGAATGTCTAAAGCAGTGAAGCAGACATGTAAAAGACATCTCAAAATTTTAACACTGTAATAAATAGACCTCTGCATATTAATGTGATGCCAATGAGATATTTTAACTGAAGTTATTTGCCCATTTAAGTTTTAGATGTACAGAATGGATCCCTACATTTCTAGGATTCTTAGGCTATTCAAATGATAATGTAAACTTTGTCATTTTGCAATGCGAAGCACAAGTACTAAAAACTGTAAGCTGGGGTGTAATAGAGTTACTTTCCATTCCATACTGCCTCAACCAGAGGCTTTGAAAGTATTCACAAATATTAAGCCCAGGGCTTAACTGTAATAAACTGTGTAGCTCTTTGATTTGCTAAATCAGGATTTCAGAGAAGTAAGGCAGATTTGTCAAAAATGCTTAAGGACACACAAATCCCATTGATTTTGGCACTTGAAAGCTGTCTACTGAAATCCCTTAGATGCTTTTGAAATCCATACCTTCAAGCCACCAGATTCTTGTTTCTTCTGTCCTCCCTTCCCTTAGTACATCCATCAAAGCTGAAATTACTGTATCCATCAAAGCTAAAATTGTTATTTCTAATGTACTACAGTTGGTGGGAGACATTCTCATGTAAATGTCTGACAAAGCTTTTACTTTATTCCATCATTTTAATGAGGTTTCTTTAATATATAGGTAGATAAATTTATTTTAGAACAAACTACTTTTCCATTTTAATAGGTATCTGTATGACAAAAAAAAAAAAGCTACTGGTAATTGTTCTGCAAGAAACAGTAGTATGGAATGAGATGTCTACTACTACAGGAGCTGCCATCATAATTTTCAGGTCACTTGATGCAAGTTTTCAGTAATTAACAATGAAGGATTTTTAAGGGTCATTCCTCTTCAGTAGCAATGTAAATGCAGACTAAAACTACCAGTCTTTTAAAACTTCCCATTCACTTATTGCTAACAAATGTTATTTTTTCCTTTCTTATTATTTGAACTTGATTACAGTTATTCCAAATACACAATAATGTGATTGAGTGCAGAAGTTGATGACCACAGAACTTGGCTAATTTTCTAACCAAGATATATCCAACTGGTAATTTACACCACAGTTTATGTTTATACTCATCTCAGTGGAATGAGAGCAGACATTGCACTAGTTGAATTTGGCTCAGAATCATATAGCTTTTTTTTACTTGAGGAGGCAACAGAAAGGCATAAGACGTAAAAAAATAGCCATGTTGTTAAAGCAGTGACTTAGATCTCAGGAATTCCAGACTTCTGTCACAGACTTCATATGAAGTATTGGGAAGTTCACATGATCTCTCTTAAACCGTTCTTTGAGATCAAATTAAACAGGTCTCTAAAATCCATGAATCCTCCACTTTCTCCCACACCACTCAAAAAAAAAAAAAAAAAATCAGCCAGAGCCTGTGGACAATGAAATTGGAACTACCTTAAAGCTTTCTCTTATCCTTTAATAGTAGTATGAAACTTTTAGAGTTCAGAGGTTCAGCCTTCTTTTTTTTTTCTTTTATAATTTATTTTAAATAGTGTACTTTAGATTTTCAATTTCAGCCAGAAAGGAATGTCTGAACACCACAAGAAAGGCTATTCTCGTATAAGTTTCTTTCACAGTCAAATCTACAGAATACTGAAAAGCTCATGACAAATCTTGTTCTGGATAAATTTCCTACCCAATTTCCACATCAAAGAAATTCTAATGAGTTTGCTTTAACTTAGAATTAATAACTGTACCTGTCTAAAGGAATCTCCAAACCTCCAAACAATCCAAAGTAAGACAGGGCTTAAAGGGTAAACTTGTATTCTCATTACCAGCTAATTAACAGCTTTCCATACAACCCTGTTGGACATTGCCCTCACAAATAGCCAATTATCTTTTTTAAAGAAAGATTTCAGAAGTTAGCATTCTGTCCTATTCCCTACTACCACTTTTTGGGGGTCTTCAAGGTATTGTGCTATCTCCTCTTTCTTTAAAAGTTTAACAAGTAATTCCCCAACTGTTCCAGTAGCCAAACTTTCTGAACAGTGTAGTTTCAATATTTTCCATTCCTGTAAGTACAGCATACAGGTGGGCAGGGTTAAAAATAAAAAACTGAAATAGCCAGCTAAATCTGAAGTGGATTAACAGGACCTTGAAAAGCCCTGCAGAAAGAACTGATCAAATTACATTGGCTGGATGGAGCACAGAGCTAAAAAAGTGTGTGTATACACATATGCACACTTAGGAACAGTAGAAATTATTTATTCTAAGTACAGAAGAAGAATCCGGTCAGATTTTGTTTAGTGACTTTCCCAACACCTCCAAGCTCTTATTCTAAGATGTATTATTGTCTAAACCCTCAGATTGCCATTCATTTTGTTCTTGGAAAAAAGAAATACTTTAAAAAAAAATCTAACAGAAATGTAAGTACAGAATCAGAAAGAAATCAGAGGCCATGTAGAAGTAGAGCAATGCAAACAAGTAGGAAATAGCCATTCACTACAAAGAAATAAAAAGAATATGGTCGGCATACTGAGAAATTTTGTGGAAATCATCGATGTACATCATCAAGGCTATTGTATCTTTGGGTCCATCTACTGGCCTTATATGTTATTACAATTTTAGACTGGAGAGTATTGTACAGGATGTCTAATGATCTTTAGTTACTTAAGCGTGTTATGTTAGTGATTACATAACAAAGTGAGTTAGTTTTACTATCATTTCTGGACTGACTTTGGGGATTTCCTGATGCAAACTCCAGTTCACACTGGTACTACATCTATAAGATTTCTGGAAACTCTGAGCTGCATGGAATGCACTGAATTAACATTGTCATAAATACCTTTGCAGTTATTGCACAATGTTACTAGGATCTGCCAATGGTACTGTGGCCCAATATTCCTATCTCACTTCTTTTTTTTTTTAAAATATATAAACCTCCATAGTTTTTATATCCATCAGTTTAAGTATAAGCTAAACACATAAAACATGATGATTTTCAACCCATTCACAATTTATGAACACTTCATAACTTTCTAATGGAAGTGCAGACCCCCTTCTATAATAAACATAAGCTGACCGACAGGCAACTTTATTTCTCTGTTGACTGTCATACCGTCCTCACAAGCACTTGGAAGATCTACAGAGATCCATCCATCACCAGTTGAAAAGCGGAACTTCTGTCCCACATGGAGACAAAGCAACACAGGCCAAGGAAACATCTGCTACAGCCCACCTACCCTTGACTAGAAACAAAAAGACTGGCTGATCCTGTATTATCCCTCTTAATCTCTAAACTGTTCAGAACAGTCAGCTTTTTGGAAATGGAAGTGCCCACTTAAATACACATACATACATTTTAAACTAGCTAATATATGTAACGATTATAGTGGTGGTGTTTCACACTGTATTGGGTTTATGTGGCAAAGGTTTTGTAGAGGGGGGGCTGCAGGGCTAACCTCTGTGAGAAAAGACCAGAAGGTGCTCCCTTGTTAGACAGAGCCAACGCCAGCCAGCTCCAGGATGGACCCACCACTGGCCAAAGCTGAGCCCATCAGCGATGCTGGTAGTGCCTCTGGGATAATGTATTTCAGAAAGAGTAGAAAAGTTGCATGACAGCAGCTGGTGGAGAGAGAGTGAGAACATGTAAGAGAAACAGCCCCGCAGCCCCCCAGGTCAGTGCAGAAGGAGGAGGAGATGCTCCAGGCGCCGGAGCAGAGATTCCCCTGCAGC
>JAVJGG010000030.1:26976354-27002742 GCA_035590195.1 Aviceda cuculoides | reverse complement strand
TAACTCATGTATCTAATTCAGACTGGCTTGGATCTAAATACTAACTACCAAATATCTTGTGAACTGACTGAAGCAAACTGACTGAAGCAAAGCAAGAAAGCTCCTGACCTGTAGAATGAAGTACAGTATACAGTTAGCTACTAGCCAGCCCTATTGCACTTGTTCTGTAATAACCAGGAGGAAGAGTTAACTATTATATTCTTAAATGAAGCTGCTGTGCAGACAGGCAAACATTGCAAAACCAGAATTATGAAAATACCTGTGGTAAAAATGGACACAAAATAATCCAATTATATGGAAACATAAGTTACTTCTTCTGGGAAGGGAGAACGAAACAGTTTGAATTTGGGAAGAAGAAACCTGGAAAGGGAAGTGATGGGGGGGGTAAAAAAAAAAAAAAAAAACAACAGAAAAACACAGAACTGAATTATGTGAAGAGTATTTCCTAAGCCTCTGGTCAAAAGTGACAAATGGAATGTCCTAGACACCATGCAAACAATTACAGACACACCAGTCCCAGCATCAGGAGGTTTGCAAGCGCCTTGTCAGGCAGGCCAATGGGCTTAAACAAAGAAATGTGAGCAAGTTGGGAAAACAAGGTAACAATAAAACAAGAGTTTAGCATAAAAGCAGCTACCTCTGTATTAGATATGTTTGGTAGAGAAGATGTGAGACACCAGCAATAAACAAACTATCCATTTTGGGGATGCCCGCTCTACTTCAGGTCACAGAGCAGGGTGGCAGAGAGTCTCACTGTGTATCTCAGCTGAAAAAGTAATTTGTTGAACAATTGGAAAAGAAGAGTAAAACTCAATAGCTAAAATAGCTTCCTAGCATTTGGGAAGGAAACAATAAACATCCCCTTGGTTGAGATTTTTAGCAAGACACTTCGTACACTATTAAAAAAGAAATGTGATTCATTCTTCACTGGCCACAGGGCAGATGGGAAGTCACATAGCAATTTATGTTAATTTTATTGCATATTTGCACTTTTTTAGAGTGGAAACAGTGTCCACTATTTATACATTTATTCGCTTCCACTTGTGGTTTTTGGTTTAGTATTTTTCTGGAGGTACCACTAATTAAAGATGGAAAATACATTATTCTCTCTATAGTCTAACAAGTTTTCCTCATCCTTTCCAAAACGGCAGAAACTTCTTCATAGTTAGTTCTTCTGATCACTCTAAATGATTTGGCCATGACTTCACTAGTGCCTGTTGGTACTTGCTGTTTTAATCGCTATAAAGGAGGTTGCCAGGGTTCTATCCCAGAGAACATTAGCCTTTATATGTGCAGCTACTGACCCTTCAGTGCGAGGTCAAGTCTCAGACTCATGTATCAAAAACAAGCCACTGTTGGCCTAGTCTCACCCTTATTTTTGCAACAAGAGATCACTGACTTCTGACTCATTTATCAGCTGCTGAAGATTTGTTTGTTTGGTTTTCCTTTTATTGTACCAAATGCTGCTTAGATGTCTGCAAACTTTGTTTTCATTTTGTTTATGTTTTTCTGGAAATGTGTTTTCCTACAGAGGTTTCTGAAGCAGTCATCATCTCTTCTTTCCCAGATCTTTGTGTTTTGGGACACAAAATTCAAGTAGTGACCTGTCTACTGCCAGATGTAGGATATCACATTATGTGTAGCGCAGGGGAAAAATATGCCCAGAACCACAGATTTCTAAGAACTTCAGTCACTTATTCCAGGAATAATATTCCTGGTGTACACCATGCTGAAGCCGTGACCGCTGGGTGCTGTGTTTGTTCACATATGCTCACAGCATGGACAGCAGTTCCACAAGCTGTACAATATTAGATCCAGCCAGTTTGCCCACTTACTAAGTCATATTTTATGGTTTGTGTCTGGCATAACTACTTCTTGAAAAGCCATTGTCCCACATTTGTTTCATGCCTGAAATCAGTCAGACCTGAAGACAGTTCTCTCCCTGTGACATTCCATTATGCCAACCAGTACTCACTAACAAAAGCCAGGTATTTAACCAAACTTCTACAGGAGAAAAAGAATGGGGGTTCAGTGACAACAAAAAAGACAGAAGTAGATGGAAAAAAAAATAACAAATCAGATATTCACTTAGTGCTACAAAAACAGCGGCTGCAAAAATGGTTCATTAACTCAGGAGTCAAACACTTGCATGATGGATTAATTCAAACTGAATCTGATCCCAGAGATGAGGAAAGCTGGAATCTCTTCCTTCTATTCTGTGATCCCTGTTCCTCCCAGCTATACCTTATACTCTGGGAATATCTGTATGATATAGCTGTGTTTTCTGAAGTGCTAAATAATATGCTATCAATTTTATCTCCCTTAGGTTGATCCCTGAGGTTAACCATTTCAAACCTATGAAGTCTGTCTACTGTATCTGATAACCAAAGTCCTTTGAATTATGCAGTGATCTTATTTTCATAATACTCTTAAAATAAACAAAATCTGATTATTTCTTACATACATGGTCAAGGAAAAGAAACCCAAAGAGAACACTGTATTACACAGGAAGTGTATGGCAGAGCTTAAAGCTTAAACCCAGCTTTCTGCCAAGCCACTGTTCTGAGCCTGAACCTCATAGGCATCCTTTCACCTTCCCACTTACAGTCAAAAGTACAGCCTATTTACATACTTAGCATTTATAATAGTTGAGCTTGATCCCAGCCACAGTCCTCCGCCCCCCCTCCCCCCGTGATGCCATGACCACACAAACAGGGACAAAATGTTTCTGTTAGATTAAGCCAAATTAAGGAACACTCAAGCGTGAGTGACTGTGCTTCTGACTTGCTCCAGTCGACTCTGTCCATGTGGAAAGGTGAAACCACATCTGCTCTAATTTGCTGTGGCATACACACCCCTCCCCTCCCCTGTTCCGAAGGAGCAAAAGGTGACACATGCCCATTGGACAGATGTTTGCTCTAATGCCTTATTGTGTAATTAGAGGTTTCTAAAAAAGTTGCCACGATTCTTTTCCTGTCCTACTCATTTATTCACACAGGACTGTAGATTATTCTTGTGGTAGAGCATTCTTTAAACACTAATTTAAAGTAGCAGCAGCCAGTTCTGTTCAGCTACCTGAGGTTTGAGTAGAAAAAAGTATGGAGTCGTATTTACTGAAGAAAATAAGGCAAAACCCACACGTGATTCAGAACTAGAATTTACACAACTAAAGCAAGGCACTTCAGCAATCACAGCACGCTGTGTAGCAGTCTGCCACCAAGAACAGAGAACAGTAAGACCGTGTGGGAGTTAAAACTATGCATTGCCATATGGTAGATAACAAAGACCTGAAGATTTCCATTTTTTTGCACTTTCAGAATATCCCCGAAAATGAAATCAAATGTAACCCATGTCTTGAGGAATAGAAACTGTTGCTTCCCACTCTGAAACTGAAAGCTTGCCCCCATGTTGTAGGAATGACTTTGAAAGGAAAAAGTGAACTAAGAGAAAGCTTTCTGATAAGAGGGGAAAACTCCCTCATTTCCAAATCGCCTTTCCCCTGTAATCAAATTCCACATAAAGGCTGTCATAGGAATAACATGACAGCCAGTTTCTCACATGAGAGAATTTTTTGTGGGAGTTTTGCCTGGACTCAAAAGCTTCCAGTGTCTCTCATCTACTGCCATTGCTTTGATTAGCTGTTTCTTTTCATCTCAAATTCTGATGCTATCAAACTCATGGAAGCAGGTAGTAAGAAAGGTACAGGGGGATGTGGGGAGGGGGTTGCCTGCTTGTCTTCATTTAAAATATTCTTTGTTGTTTTCCAAATATTTTTATAAGGGTAACTTGCTAGGAAATTGTCTGTAAAAAAACCCCACTGCTGCTCTCCTAAGTGCTTCAGACTGCTGACTGCCAAAAAGTGGGGGTGGAATGGGAGGAGTTCAGCTGGCAAAAATATGTGCCATGGAAAAAAATATTTTCATTAAAACACTAAACTTCTTTTCTTTCTTTTTTTTTTTTTTCAGTTTAGTTCACTTTTTAATTTTTGGAAAAGTGGTCAGTGCTATTTTTCATTCTCTGACCCATTTGTAATGTCCTGGAAAGATCTTGTCTGTGTGCTGAACTAGACTTTTGGCAAAATGAAGAAGTTGGTCCCTCAAAAATCTATCCCCAGTTGAGATTATTTATATTACAATAAAAGACTTTGAATGTTTTCAGCCCACATTGGCCTGTACATAGGTAGCAGCCACATGCACATAACAGGAGGGGTAATCTAAAGGACAGAGTCCTGCACACACATTCAAGAGGCAAGAGGTTTGTTTACACTGAAACACTTAAGTAACATTGGGAATTAATTTAGGGATCACTAGCTGCTTGACCATAGTGCCCTATGTGGATATTCACAGGCCTTTGACAGACATTTGTCAGTGAATTAAAATGAGCTGCCGAAACCTCTTGTTGACGGTAGGTACCTGTCACACCCCTGCCTGCTGTCAAACCCTGAAAAAAAAAAAAAAATTAGCATAAAGCATTAAATTCAACCAGCAGCTGAGAGATTAACCTGATATCCTGGGCTCCCCCAGTTCGGGAACTGTGGAGGAGTTGGGTGTCTGTGGCTTTGGGGCACAAAGTGCAGTGGTGGATGAGATGTGTGGGAAGTCATGAGCAGTAGCATCTTCAGGAGAATAGCTAACGTGCTGTTAAGTCACACTCTGGCTTACTGAAATAACTTTCCAGTGTAGACAACAAAGAAATAAAGTTCCAGGCTCCACCTATGACAGAACTGAATCTGCTCCATGCCTCAGCTACCCCTCTAATATTACAGAGAATGTTATTCTATGTTATAGCTAATGTTCTGCTAATGTAGTGGGTTACTCTAAGGATAATTCCAGCAATGTTTTGGTAAAGTGATCAAGAATCAGTGGATAAATCTGGAAGGGACCTCAGGAGGTCATGTAGCTCAACTTAAGTGATAAGATAGATCATCTTAGCGCATAGTGAATTAATGACCTGACGTTAAGAGCATGCAACTATGAGCCTGAGCTGGCAATATGACAGGTAACTTACTTCTAAATAGTGACCTAAGTCATTAAAATCTTCTCAAAACTCAGTATTACGTATTGCCTTCTAATTTCAAACTTACTTTCGTCACCTGACAAGAAATGGAGTGAAACATAGGCTGCACTCACAAGAAAATTGGGAAACTGTTCTAGTAACTTCATAGTCAGCATTAGGAAGCCATCTGCAGTAAACCTGATTTTTCCTGATTTCCCGCAAGTTATTAAAAAGAAAAAGGGTCTTTTCATATGACATACTGCATGTATGGAATTCAGGGTGGGAGAGGAGCAGGGAGAAAATAAAAGAAAACCACCTGTCTAAATTAAAGAAAATTATACAGTCTTCACTCTGAAATCCTTAGCATCTCTTAGAAGACATTTTATAAGAATTTGGAGAAGATTCAAGGTATGTTCTTGATAGGTGCCAGTAACTCAAGGACTTTTTTCTGCTTGATCTAATCAGCTGCAGTACCCATCTCTTCAATGTGTCTAATGCATGCAATCAGTCATTATTAATATAATCTTTTTACGCATCTACAGAATAGTTTCTTTAAAACATGAATAATTACAGTGTTCACAGCACCACTTAACAGTTCATGTTTGACACTTCTGCCTAATGACCATCTCTGACCTCATACAAAGGATGAGATGACCACATCATCTCTGACATGGTCTAAATTATTTTATTTCTGTATGGTGAAGAGTATTAACTTTGAAAAATAACCTAACCTTGACAATTCATAGTGCCTCCTAGGACACCTACTCGTAGATATTATGTTCTGAGTAGAAAACTGTATTCAAGAAATAGCGTTTTTTAGACTTATGGGAATACTATAAATCTCTGAAAGACCAAACTCCTAAAGAAAGACTCAATGGAACTTGCTGGAGCAAGGTCAGGATAAAACACACACCTTCATCCTGTAAGAACAGGATTTCAGTGACATCAGTCAAGATATTCTTCTTCCTAAGGTTTTCCGTTTAAGAGCAGCTATACCACACAGCCAGAAGTTAACCTCCAGTACTGCAAAATGCCAGGCTTCATGCCATGTATGCAAAAACATAAGGGCTATATGAACCCGTTTCTAACACACAGAAAGAGATTTTATTTGTACACAAGAATTTGAATTACTAGGATCTACAGGGTCTTCTATGTGCACTAGTTCTCATGCTACACTAAAAGAGAAAGATATGAGCTGAAAAACAGTGAAAAAATAGATGGAAGAAAAAAGAAAAGTAAAGGTAGGTTCAACAGAGCACAGTGCATGGGAAAAAAGAATTTACCTCACCTAACAGATCTTGGAAATGCAGCAAAAGAAACTGGCCCAATTTGTTAGTTTTCTCTTTTTTTTTTTTTTTTTCTCCAGACCTTTTACATTTGCAGGCAAACAGAAATATATCAAAGATATCTATCTCCTCTATCACTCACCCCTCTCACATAGAAAAATCTGCAAGGCATCAGATTTAGAGCTAGTAATTCAGGTCAAAAGTGGTAACAGTATTTAAGCAATAATGTACAGTGGAATATAGCCAGTTCTTTCTATTCATTACTAGTTTGTGTCCATACTGATTTGCCTGGGAACTCAATTATTCACTTATTTTCCCAAATGAGTTTTCACTCAGAAGGCATGTTCTCTCTCTTATTAATGTTGGGCTTGATCAATGGCATGTTGAAGAGGATGAAACTATATGACTATTTCAAGGGGCTTTGGAATAGGTCCATGCTTCCAAATTACTCACCACAGCCTTACTAAGTAGTAATTATTATTTTTCTTTGGTTTAATGTTACCTTATGCCAAGCAACTTCTCTTTGTCTTGCTGTTTGAAATAGTATCTCTTTTAAAGTAATAGCATGCATTGGGTTCAAATTTATACTGCTGTTTTCAGTTATTTATTTTCTGCTGTCCTGTTAGAGGTGTATTTCCTTTCTTAATTTATAATTCTCATGAAGAATATTGTTTGCATTTTCTGTGTTATTTGACAGCTATCTTAGGACTAACTAGGTTGCAAAACATTTTCCTTTGGTTATGATTATTTTCTTTTGCATAAACTTTTTGAGAGAAAAAAGTGGAGCAGCTGTGGGGGAGAAGAATGTGTGTAATATAGATGTGCTTTTTTGCACATGTAATTTAAGATGAGCAGATCCAGATTTTCAAAAGCATTTACATGTCTGTGTGTAGCCTGACATCTCATCAAAGCCATTTAAATAGTAAAAAATTTACTGTGTGATTTTATATATATAGCTATGAAAACCTAACTTTTCTGTATGTAAGTTTCAGACATTGTTTCCTTCTTCTCCTCCCTCTCTGCACTCCCCCAGCTTTGTCCCCCCTATCTGAATGTGCAATCTTTTCTTGAGCTAGCTTTAGGCTACTGCTGACTCTGCGTGGCATACTTTGTATCATGTTAGACTCTTTAAAGACACAGCCAATGATGAAACATGAAATTAATTTCGTTATATTTTGAAACAGTGACCTGAAGATTGACATTGCTGTTTTCACAAACACCCATTCGTATGTTTCTCAGGACAGAATATTATTGTTTCATTGAACATTTTTTTAAAAATTTTTCAACTGGCTGGCTAGAGATAGATCTATAATAAGTAAGTTCATCATATTTTATACTTATTAGCAAAATGGTTTGTGATCCCCATAAATAATCATACATAGGGTTTACATTGTTGAATTATTTCAATGACAAGATTTTGTTTGTCTGGAAGAGAAATTATAAAAACTGCATTCAGCTTTGTCCAAGATATATTTTCAATTATGAAAACATTTGAAATGTTATTAATCAGAGTGATGGTCTTATTTTCTTTACCTACTTAAAACTTTCATGAGAATTTAATAACTGGGGCAAACAGAAGCTAAAATACTTGTTATAAATGTTTCACCTTGTTCTGTCTCAAAAGCCTGTGACACTTTCGTGGTTTGAAATACTACAGGCTGACTAAATTATATTCCCTTATATTTGAGACACTGAAATAATATCTTAAGTCTCTAGATCAAGTTTAACTCCACGAAACCAAAATTGAAGTCTTATTTGGAGTCATTGGATCAAACCCTTGGGACAAAGTTTATCTGTACTGGAATTCATTCATACATATGATCTACACGATCAGGATAGTTCATTCTACCCTTAAACTCTGTAGCTTCTCCTGACCCAACCATGAACATTTGGCTAATGCCTAAAACACCTAAATGTCTGCCTTTTCAGTAATTCTCAGGAGCTTTCTTAATTAAAAAAAGTACATTTTTGCTTCTGTGACAGTGGTGGATTTGTAATCATTGGTGAAGAAGTTTTTAGAGTTACTGCCTCATCTGAGGAAATATGGCTGCCATCCCCAAATCTATCCTTCTAGAAAACACTGAGCATTATTCCACTTCTGTTTGTACTTTAGACCCAGTTTATGGCATTCATAGGATAAATGAAGTTCTTCTGAGTGTCATAAGCAGACCTCTTTCCTTGTCAAGAGTGTCCTCTACCCTAACTAAAAACTCAAGTTTCACATCTAACGCCTACTTTCTGTAGTCCCCATCACCATGCCCATTCCATGTCTGATATACCTGAAATTCACTCTCTTCTATTTTCTTGCTTCTGCCTTTTTCTTTAGCAATATAATCATACACAGTATGATTCTCCCAAAGAAACTCACATTTAATGCAACTTTCCTCATTCAAAAACCTCATCCTACTCATTCTTAAACTCATAGAAAGTATATCTCCACTGATACTATTTTTCAAGTTCATTTCTGTATTTCTCTTATTTTAGCTTCTATCGCACTCAGCTAAAAACACTCTTAAAATCTCTGCTGACTCCCTAAAACGACCTGGTTTCTTCAACTTTACCATAGGTGACAATGACGTTCATTGTCTTTAAAAACTTGTCCTGCCTTGATTTTTGGCTGTTCTCATTGTCCATTTCTTTCATGAGATCTTTGGAGGATTTTCTCATTCACCTTCATCTTCCCAAATGGACTTCAAGAGAATGCCATAAATTCAACTCTATCATTTTTCCAGATCACATCTCTAATGGAATCTATACCAGAACTTCATGAAATCCTGTGCCTCATCTCCAACAACAGCTGAACGCAGATAATAAATAAATAAATAACATAAAGAACCATATTTTAATCTTCCTCTGACCAATTCACCCATTTGCAACTTAAGGAGCTAGCCAAATTTCCTGTGCAGTTAGTGGCCCTCAGTGGACGTCCGTGGCATATAATAATCTTGCCTCCCACATAACCTTTAGCCACAGGACATTGTGAATGCAAGAGTTTCCACAGCTTGACTGCATGTTGCCTGAAAAATTACCATCTTCTGTTTGCCTTGAACCTACCACACTCTAGCTTCCCGTTATACCCTAATGATTGATTACAGCCTCATCCAACACAAACAGTCCCTTTCCAAGCCACTAGTGATTTTTACACATCTATCATATCCTCCTTTACATCTTTTCCAGGGTGAAGAATCCTAACTCAGTTGTCCCTTAAAAGGAAGGTACCCATAGTAACTTACTGGCATAAGCAAATAATTGTCATCTTACTACTCATCTGCTTTTCTGGGTGATTTTTAAGCACACTGTTATGACAGCGGTTCCTGCAGAAGTACACTGTCACTGTGACCCTGCTAATAAACGTCAGTAAAAATTATTAAACTTAAAATCTCCAAGAAACTCTTCTCTAATCATCAAGCTGGTGAAGGCTCTCATCTTTCACCTCTACATTGTGCCACTCTATTCTCTAGCCTTGACAAATACAAGCTTACACAGCTTAAATTCATTTGTACATTGAGTTTCCTAGTCCACGGTTCTTCCCTGGCCATCGCTTATTTTTTCTCCTTCCCTATTATATCAAAGATAAGCTGTCCTTCACTAACCACACCATCTCTTATTCCATTACAGGGGGTTAATTCCCCACTCAGAGAGGCCAATGAGGCCTTCATAGCTTGCTTTGCACCATCATGTTTGTTCTGGGCAAAGAAGCTACATATAAACACAGAAAGCCAATCTTAAATGTTTCTTTTTCCATTATACCTCAAAAAATAACCTACAGCCAACCATCCACACAAATTGTGAACCAATAGACTAGATCTCACGGCCTATTATGTCATCTACAACCTTGCTCCATTGGTTTACTGCTTTGCCCTGCCAATTCCTTTATATTCGCTCTCATATACTGTTGGACAATTGTTTTGCAGAATGCAAAGCCTAGATAAGAGGTTCCTGATCCACAGCTAAAGTTCCTTGGCACCGGAGGCCATAGCCACAAACATAGTTGTAAACCTAACTTTGCAGTGACATCAGAGGGGAGAAAGGCAACTAAGTATACTTATGCTCTCATTATGTACTCATTGAAATAACATTAAAAGATGCAATTTAAAATTTTTGTATCATTGAAGCAGTTTCAGCCCTATCTAACAGACAGATTCAGTCTACATCTCAAAGTACTACTTGTTTTTATTGATTGTCAGTATGTGGAAGACACAAGTCTTTATGTATCATTTGCAATTTTGACTATGTTAATGTCAACCAGCTGATGAACCTTAACTAGGAAAAACAACAATATCTAAAAATCTGTGTTCTGCCAAATACACATCTGAATTATACAGAGCATAAATACATAAACCAGCTGAAACATCTGAAGAGAGTTCAAAGTTCTCCAAAGAACCCCTATCGCCTCCCATCCACCTCAGAACCCTGCTGTTTAGAAACATTAAATGCTTGCACTCATTCTAAAGTTTTGTTGTAAAGATTTTATCTGACTCACTGACAGTACCTAGTCAGTGCTGTTATCCCCAGCTACAAGGGACTGAGGCTGAAGAATAATTGTATGTATCTTCTAACAGCTGTCTTGGATTTTTCTACATTTTACAGATTTTCATGTCTAGTCCTAAAGTTTCAACTCTGTTAGTTTTTGCACCACTTGAAAAGCTTGTCTAGTCAGCCCAGTTTTGCCTCATTTCCTTGCTGTTCTCCATTCCGCACAGCTAAACAGCAAAATGTGCCATTTCACCTCTACCATATTTTGCTGAATGTCAGAGGTCATGTATTCAAATACGTGTACTGTTTGGAACCATTTCTGTGATAAAAAAAAAAAACAAAACAAAACAAACAAACTTCTTCCACCCACTCATACTAATATACTTACTGGTATATGCTATGTTTCATGTCTAGTTCTCCCCTTTTTAAAGGATGTTGCATTGTTTATTTTTACTAGCTCTAGAGCTACAATTTCATAATGAACTCATGGACTCAGACAGAATGCCAGATGAACAATATTGATAGTATTTTTCAAAGAACTAGGAAGTTCTGGCTTCAGTGATTTATAAGTTTTAACTGGCATCAGAAGTAAACGCCACTTAACAAGAGCACTTTGCACTTCGTAATTAATCAACTGTAAGCTGTTTTTTGTTGTTAGTAAGTATTATTGCTAATACATTGCTACAGTTCATACTTCGACACTAAGTAACCACACCTGCAACAAGTTTTTCACGACAAGTTTTATCCTTCCTCTGAAGAACCTCACTTCTGAAAGACTGCATCTTCAATATCTCAGATTTATCCAGAAACACATATCAGACCTGTTTTCTATCTTTGCCATGTTATGTTCATGTGGTTCTATTACTGTTCAGTTGGTCCTGTTTATAAAATATAACTTCATTCTTCAGGTGCCTACCTTGAAATGAATGTATTTGGGGAGAAAACATCAAATTGACCCTAGCTTCTTCATAAACCCAATGGAAAGATAAGGAGTAACTGAACTTCAGAGGTAAAGCAAATCATGTTGTATTATACGCCATATGAACTGACCAGCCAGATTAGGACAAGAGATAAGCAATATTTTTTTATTACATGATGTAAACAGCGAGAGAGAACAGAGACAGGTGAAGCCTTGGAAAACTCCACCTTGTACTTGGCATGCCTGGGGCTAAGCTGGTACAGGCACAGCCTTTCCTTGAGGCTGTGCATGAGGCTTTTCCTTCCTGCTCTGGGACATCAGAAGAATGAGTATATTTTCTGTAATTTTTCCTGCTTTTTTAATGAATCACAGCTGGCTATGCCCTGCAATACACAAGTCATTAAAATATTTACATGTCACCTCAATAACTGTAAGTTAATATCTACTTCATAGAATCCTTTCTATTGATGTTTTTCACAGTTATGTCCAAAACACATGGCCATTTAATGTTTTTCACAACATGCATGCACAACACTTGTTTCTCTCAAGCTAACTTAATATTAACAGTGTCTGGGAGTGATAATCCTGAATTTAAGACTTGTTTTTAAACAATCAGATGGAAACTAGGTCATTTCCCCCTCCAGTACATCCTCTAATGCCACCATCATGTGCTCAATATTTTGGGGTATTTATTTACAACAGAACCAGGAACTATTTTTATTCAAGTGCTTAACAAGGACTATGGCACAACTTATGCTAATGTCACCTCAGGAAAAAAAAAAAAATCACTTTGTTGTTGTGGTCTTGACTTTGAGAAGTATCAGGAAGTTTGTTAAAAACTGCTGAGCTCTGAGGAGAGCTAGAGCCAGTCTCGACCCTCCCCTATGGGGGACTGCAAGCATAAGCCACAAGGTTCCCCTCTGTACACACAGGCCAAGGATTATTGCAGTGAAGTAGACTGCAACCTATTTTTTTCAAGTTCTTCTACCCAGAAGCAGGAGTCTACAACAAAGTTCAAGATCATCAGTTCCACACTCTGAAACAGCACCATCAGTTAGCAGCAACATTGATCTAATTGTTCTAGAGTAGCTGTGGATAACAGCCATAGAAAAGGGACTAAATCTTCAATCCATATTCTTAAAGATACTTAGACACTAAAAGATATAGACACAGGCTCAAGTAAGCCTCTAGATACCACTGAAAAAATTATTTTATACTTAAATAACGGTCCTGATTTGTCCCTGTTTCTCAGTATGTTCTTATCCTTCCTTTTCTCCCCTCCCTATCACACACTTCCACACCCACTCACCTTTGGTGCACTGCCCCTGGAACACATATTTCTGTGTGCTGACATACAGGGTTTACGTAGGTTTAGAGCCCTTTGAGTGACATAAACAGAGGGAAGACACCTAAAGGCCTTTCATGCTGTTGGGGCTGACCTTCCCCAGCTGCAGCCTGTCCATGTGTTTGCACCTTTCTTCCTGCACAAAACCATTTCACCTGACTTCTGTTCTCACCTGACCTTCCATGGCCTTCCTACTTCTCCTTCACCTTTCTCTACAGAAGCTTAACTCCCTTTTTAGAAAAATCCAGTCACCATCCCCAGCGCTTTATTGTGGTACTCCTGCTGCTTTACAGACTGGGTTGTGTCTGCCTGTGAGAGTGCATGTGTGGTTGTCTTTTTCTGCACTATACAGAGAAAAGGACAACATGCCTCCTCTACTTTGTTCAAGTTACAGTGAGTTTACGGGCTGAGCATGAGCACAGCCTCATCAATCAGGGATAGCACTTTGCCCAATGCAGCCCTCCTTTGTCCCTGCACACTCCTATAATAAACATGACATTGCTTTCCATACCTTTGTATGCTCAGATTTTTTCTACGCACAAACCTGGGACAAGACACATGTCACTGCTTTTGGTGGCACAGGAGGCACACTCCGTGTACTGGCATAAGCAGTGCAGTTACTGGGACAGGTTAGCGAAGAGTGTTGAGTGAGCGTTGCAGCCGAGTGCTCTCCGCTGCCTGAGATGAGCGGCAGAGGTACGGTCTCCGGCATGGGACAGAGTGCTGGGAGGACAACCGGGCTGGAAAGGGACGCGTCAGTCGTCACTACAGCTGTGACATTTCATCCCTTCCCAAAGTCTTCCAGCACTACACCTTCCCAAACCTAGACTTCTGGCAGAGAATGAACAGCCAGAAATAACTAATTTCTGGCTATTCCCTGGTATAGGTGGCAGCCACACAAGGCAGCAGCCGCCTTCGTCTGGGCCTGCAGGCAGCCTTTACACTAAGGTGTATGTAAGCTGTTTAAACCAACAATTAGAAGGCACAGGAAAATATGGAGCAATGCAATAGGCTTTCATGTCCTACAGACACTTGCCTCTTGAGACAACCGAACACCATGAGGAAACTGAAGTTCAGTTGAATAGGCTGTTGAAAGAGCCTACATTCCCCACAGAAAGGAGTTTCTTTAATAGATTGTAAAAGGCTATAACTCAAAGGGTAGAAAGAAAACGTCTCTCAATTCCCTCCGGAGGATTTCTCCCATCTTTCACTGGAACATCAGGCTTTAGTCAGATGTGAGGGGTGCATTTAGATAGATGGGGAACATAAAAGTGCTTCTTTGATCCAATATCACAGGTCTTCATGTCCTTCTGGATTTTTCTTGGATTTACATAACTGGCAACAAAGTTTAAATAAAATATTATAGTACTGTAAGCATCCTCTGGGATGAAATTATGATCATACTATGTTAATAACGCAATGGGAAGGTAAACACGATGATGTAGCACGGATGGTACTATCCAGAAACTGTTGGTTTTTGGCTGCTTGTCCACTCAGTGGCAGTGCCGGCCCAGCAGCAGTGGGACCACCCCGACCACAAGTGACCAGGTGATGAGCACTCTGTCCCTGCGGTGGCTTTCCTTCTTTGAAGGGAAAGCATTGCTGACAGAAAGACAAAAGCTCAGTTTGCTCATACTTCATGAAAGGGTAGGTGGGGGAGAGTTTATGTTAGCCTTTCACAGGGTAGAAAGGGTGCCCATGATGAAATGGTTTTTTGATCTGGTTTTGATGGGGTTCTTTTGTCTAGCTGGTAGAAGCAAGCAGATGCACAAGATTTTGGTTATCAGTCTGGGAAAAAAACCAGATACCTGCTCTGCCACAGCCACCTGAGGCAAGGAAGAGGTAGAGGCAGATGGCACTGGGCCGAAGGCATGTTCTTTAAGGATGGAGCCAGCATTCTCTATCGCAAAAGAGAAATAATGCCATTCTGCTTATGGAGTAACAAGACTGAACAGGAAGGAGACTCACTCTTGATATCACATTATTTCAGCTTTCAGCACACAGCGGGCATGCATGTACGTTAAAAGAAGCTGCAGAAGGAAGTTCATTGTGTTTGTGCTGGACTACATATTGTATGAAACACTGGGGGTCTTGTTTAGTACTTGTGTGTAAAGCTAAAAGCACAAAAAGGCCAATGAGGATGAGATGAAGAAAAGTCCGTGACTCGGTGGGTCTCTTAAACTGGGAAGCTGATATTTCTATTGAAGTTGTAGTGCACTAGTACTAAGATTTAATTCTCCTCCAGCAGTAACTGTGCAACTGAAAATCTTTCCAACAACATATTAGCAAAGAGTGGTAAATATGATGGTGAAAGCTAGAGGGGTGGATGGAGGACAAAGGCAGATAGTAAGAAACTGGTGCATAAAAATAATACATAGATAGGCTCACTAATATGAAGCAAAAACTCAGAAATTAAAGCTCTTCTGAAAATCTAAAGCACAGCTCCAACCATGTATCAGCTGAGCACCTGGGGAGCTCTTCTTTAGTATTTGTATGTAAAGGTAAACCCACCATTTACACCATGACTGCAGCCAACCCTGAGGACACAGTGACTATTTTTCAATTGAAATCATTACATTTTGGAAGAGACCCATGTCACAGACTTGTGCCTGCCACATATTGGATCAGCAGAAGAATTTGTATCTGAGACCAAAATTATTTGGGTCCTAATATCTTCACTGGTCAACTCTCCATGAGTTACCTCACCTCCTTGATATTTACTTTGCAGCTTGAATGCTGCTTTCAGAAACTCTGTGTTGACTTTATTGTTGTCTTGCTTTTGATATATAGCCCTAAAATTGATGTTCGTACAGACCCTGCCAAAAAAGAATGTGTTTCAATATACAGCTAAGAACCAATTCTATCTTTCCCAGGCCATTGTGGAAGAAGCAATGAAAGTGAGAATTTTTTCCCCCTAGCAATTCTAATTAATTTATTGCACTGACATGCCACATTTACCATTCTTCTTTAATTACAAAGTTGACATAAACATCCCATGAAGCCACATCTGTGCCAATGTATACTGTTCGATTCTTTCTTTGTGCAACAAGATGTAAGAGGGAAAAGGAATTAATCACTGTGACAAATTGTCAGAACAGCACTTTCAAAAAGGTGAAGTGGTTACCTTGCAATGAGGAAAAGAAAGGCGAGGGAGAATCCATTTTAAAAGTTTGTCAAGCAAAGGCAAAGCTGAGCAGCTTTGATTAAAATACTTTTAACTGGCTTTCCTGTGGTAATGTCTGGGAGCCCTAGTCTTGGGCTGGTCTCCACCCTCCCCACACTGCACGCATTTCTAAGGAGGTACTTACACACCAGAGTCCATGTTCTCACAGCTGCTTGCAAGTGACCTTGGAAAGAGGTGGAGAGCCCTAGTGCCACTGTCCAGACAGCATCTGGGGCATGTTATTCTTGCAAGAACAATGTTGCTTTAAAGAAATTATTGTAATGAACTTTTGTTATTATGGCCAGCCTAATCAGCTGCAAGATTGTTAGAGCAGTAGAGGAGATTGGCATTGAAAAGAAATATAACGGGAAAACATGTGACTTGGTTGGGGGGTGTTGTTTGTTTGTTTGCTTGTTTGTACTTTGCTATTATTATAAGCAGTTAATCTGTTCTGGTCTCTAAGGAATTCCACCCAATATGCAATCCTGGGGAAGTGCACCCTTTGAAGAATGAATTCAGCATTACTTTAGCTTCATCAAATGTTCTGGGCCAAATCTGCATATTGGCAGATCTTCAGTGGACCTCAGCCAGTTTATATTCAGCTGAGTATTTGACCCAGTTAAAAGTTTGATTAATACCATATTCAGCGTTCTTACACCAATGCAAAGCACATTTGCACAGAACTATCACTTATCTAGTAAAACAGCATTTCTGGGGAAAAGAGAGGATGTGACTGAATTAATTTTAAGAGGTTAGGAGGCATTATTATACTTTCTGTTTACAAGTAAACAGCAAGACCAACTCCATTACTTAAAATAAAAAACATTTTACAATAATAATAATAATTGCCATAGACAACGCTGACCCACTTTATACTAAACAATGAAAGCTGATATCCCTCACAATTGCATTCTACTCACTACTGTATAACTGAAAAATCTTCTCAAAGAAACACTAAATGTTTGTGTGAGTCCTCTGAACACTTCACTTTATCAGAGTTCTTTCCTCTGTACACAGGAAGGGGCTATTCAAGCAAAAAAAGCACAAAATTATAAAGTATCACTTGTGCAATGTTTTATAAAATAAAATCACTCATTATCAAAATATTTTAATGACAACAATCTTCTTATTGTTTGTTGCTTTTCTTCTCTTACACCTCTTAGTCATCTCTTTGGGAAAAAAAGTAACGGCAAGATCTTAATGTCTGTTGTCATCTCACTGCCTTTTTACTGAAGCTCTTCAGCTTCTGCTATATCCCTTTGAAAATTAGATTTCCAACTCTATATTCAAGTTGAAAGACCCAGCTCTAATTCCATAAGGGCTCTATAATTCCTTCATTGCACACTACTTTACAAACTGCCATTTCTGATTGCTGTTTTACATTGAGCAGCTCCTTCCACCGACCTGCCTACAGCGTGCCACAACTGTTAGCACTCAGACAACGCTTACAGCCTATCCAAAACTGATCAGACGAAACTTTCCTCTGGAGGCTGTAACAACTTAATTTCTGCATTGAATTTAACCTATCACTGGAGAAAACACTGTAGGCTAATGGCTGTAACACCATTCTTCCATTAGGCACATACGAGTGAAAACTCAATATGAAAAGTAAATAGGATCATTTTCTGTGATTTTCTTTGCTGGTGCATTGTTTTCTTCATCTTCAAAACAGTCTGTAAAGATACACCTCCTAAAAAGTAGCACAGTAGATACACAGGTGTCACGCCATTACCTTACGGATGACCAAGCTACATCAAAGAATTTACTTAATGCACCTGAAAGTAGAAAAGAGTGAGGCTTAGTACCAATGTTAGAAATCAGAAACCTTTTACATCAAAATTTTCCTGCAAATGCATGTATCTCTTGCTGTAGCCTTTTTGTTATTCATTAAGCTCTGACCCATTGTCCCCTGAAGTGAACGGAAATACTTCCACTACAGTCCTAACTGGAAAGCGCAGTTTGGGAAGTGCCTGCAGCCACACTGAATGGGAAAAGCTGGAGCAGTTCCAGCAGCAGAAGCTGCACAGCCTGGTTGTCAAAGAAACATCCACTGATTATATCACCAGCGAGCAAGTTTTCTGGGGCAGAAACAACAGGACTATTCAAGCAGCAATTAGATGCACTTCTGCAGATATATCTAGATAAGAAGGGATAAAATCTCTAAGGTGGCAGCTTGCCAAATTGCCTTTTGGATCCTAACACTTGTTCCTATGCTTCTTCTGGAAGAAAAAGCAAGGCACTTAGGGATGGACCTATACAGAATACAAAGAAGATCTTTAGTTTCACTACCTAGAGCAAGCATCAGAATTGGGCGTTTGATCCTCATAACAAATATAAAAAACCACAAACATGAGCAGTGTTGGCCATTGGCAGGTAAATGTCCTTTTCTGGTCTGTAAGGCTGAACTGCACATCATGCGAGCAAGTACAGTGGGAGAAAACTAACGCCTGGTGAAGGGTCTGAGTCTCCCAAAGGGACAAAGTATTTCAAGAAGAAGGTTGCACCCAGCATCAGCAGACCTGTGTCAATCAGCAGAGCTGCTGCAGGCTGGAGGACCGCATTAACTGTTTTTTAAAGTCTACTGACCTCCACTCTAGAACAAATCCAAGTCAGCCAAAGTTTCCTGGTAGGAACACCAGCTCTAACATCTCATCTAAACACCCGGATCACTGGCTATGGCTTCCAGCCACGTGTAGCCTTTTTACAAATTCTTATTGGCATAAAAACTTCTAGTAATAGTGCTTTTGCCTGTCCA
Source organism: Aviceda cuculoides (assembly GCA_035590195.1). Classification (NCBI taxonomy): domain Eukaryota; kingdom Metazoa; phylum Chordata; class Aves; order Accipitriformes; family Accipitridae; genus Aviceda; species Aviceda cuculoides. The sequence goes on along the minus strand of JAVJGG010000030.1, from coordinate 26,983,803 downwards.
GTCTTTGCAAATTATTTATTAAACTATTCTAAAAATTATACAAAATGCTATTTCTAACTCCTTGTAGCTGATGACATGACGTCAAGACTCAGCTTCTATGCATGGCTGAGTGAGTAACTATAGGAGAAACTGATCCAGCTTCATGGAGCTTCCTGGCAGATAAGTAGTTCATCAAGCAACAGCAATTCTCCTCCAACTAGGAGCTCAGTAGAGTACAAAGAAAACAAAGTTCAAATCCAGGAAAGGATTAGGAAAATATCCTCTAAAGACATTTCCATGGATTTAATAGAAAAGGAGAACAAGATGAGGCAGCCTTGAAGTGGATCTGTAAGGGTCTATTACAAAGATTAATAGAAGCTAAGTTATTTTAACCTAAAACATGTGTATGGCAGTGTAAATGTATAAAAATGAATCCAGCTTATGAGGCACTGTTGGACAGCTGCAACTGAGGATAGTTTTTTGATGTGCATTGTGCAGCTGTATTTTTACTAAGCAGAGTAAATTCTCTCCCAGTGCAACTCCCCTTCTGTACTCCTGCTGTTTCAAGGAACCCATGACTATCTATCTAACACTCTGGTCTGCCGTGTATGGCTACAGGCAAAAATCAAGGACTTCTAAGTACTTGCCTGCAAGCAGGATGTTTGATAGTTTTTCATAAGGGTATATCCGGATCACATCTTCTTCAGGTTTGGCCTTTTCAAGTTTCAAGAGTTATTGTCATGGTTTAAGCCCAGGTGGCAGCTAAGCACCACATGGCCACTCGCTCACTCTTCCCCTGCCCTGGTGGGATGGGCAGGAGGATCAGAAGAAAAAGGTAAAACCTCGTGGGTTGAGATAAGGACAATTTAATAGCACAACACAAGGAAAGAAGTAGTAATAATAACAATAATACTAATAAGAGAATGTATAAAGCAAGTGATGTACAATGCAATTGCTCACCACCAGGAACCCGATGCTCAACCTGTTCCTGAGCCACAATCCCGCCTCCCTGGGCCAGCTCCCCCAGTTACATACTAAGCATGATGTCAAATGGTATCAAATATGCCCTTGGCTAGTTCAGGACAGCTGTCCTGGCTGTGCTGCCTCCCAGCTTCTGGTGAAAATGAACTCCATCCCAGCTGAATCCAGGACAGTTGTGAAATGGCTTCCACAACTGTTGTCAGCCATGATGGGAGCAAATACTGCTAAATAATAAGATTGTTCCATTTCTGACAGTTCATATTTTTAAATAAGACTTGCGGTGACATTTGATCAGATGGAATTCTGGGACAATTCAAAGTGTGGGATTTAAGTGACATTGATCATTTTGATTATCAAATCTGGTTATTTTCTGTGCTCGATCATGGACTTGCAGTATCTGCATAAGTGCTCCGTTTTGGACAGTTCAGTGAGAAATGTTATGTAGTAGCTGCACTGTTTTTCCTCCTTAAATATAATATCACAGATTCTACAGACATCTTCTATGAGAGCGCTGTAAAAATTGTAAAGATGTAGCTCAGGCTACGTTGCTCTGCTAGAGTTTTTTAGATGTGACAAAGCTGGAGAAGCTCCGCTCATGTGTCTATGTTTACACTCTGAATCCATCTTCACAGATGAGAGGAGTCAGTGACTGTAATTACAATGTTGAGAGCTCACTGTTGAGTTACTCTCTCCCTACTTCTTTTGAGAAAAGCAACAAAAGTAAGGCAGATGTTGGATTCTTCATGGAGCATTTCTCTACTTTCCACAAGTTTGCTATACAGGGCAGAGGTGGGGAAGAAAATTGTTGATGCTAGCCACAAGCAATTTTTTACATTTCTAAACTCCATACTTAATACAAAGCAGCTCACAATATCAAAATATTCACTCTGACCCATGTAGGTGGCAACTAAAACCACTAGCAGGGAGCAACCCAACCTAAAAAGCCTTTGAATAAATACTAGCTTTTCAAATTTCCCAACGGTTTCTGTAATTGCCATATTTAGATGCCAGCATTGTAAACTCACTGGAAGTAGTAACTGATAAAAGAAAGATGCTGTATGCAAGCATATTCAAACTTTCCAGTTTGAAGTGTAAGAAGAGACAACTCTAATACATAAGAGTTCAAAGAGGTAGTTATAAAGCCCTGCTTGCACGGTTGGGAACGGGTGTTGCAGTTTCTTCATTTCAGCATCAATATACTGAGAAAGTCTTCTATTTCTTTTTATAATCCAAATGTCTTATCATTTCTGGATGTTCTCATGGCAAAGAAATAAAGACAAAAACAAAAAAACCCTAAACAAACAAAACCACAAAACCAACACAAAACAACCCAAACAAACCAACAAACCATGCCACAAAATCCTTAAGGGACAAAGCAAAAATGCTTGTCTAGAGAACACCTATTAACAGCAGATTTGACTCATTTCATCTAAGCCTGAGGACCCTTTAGTTTCAATCCTCCAAACTGTGTTGAAAAAAATCATGTTTTTTTCAATTTTAACTACACATGGAATATGCAAGTTCATAACTGGCCTCTAATTGCACAATAGAATACAATTTTCCTCCAAACACTCAGAGGCATTTCAGAATGATATCGTGCACAAATTGAGCTAGAAAGTCATTTACAAGGTGTTATTTATTAAATAACTGTAAAATCCATTCCAAAATGAGCTATGGTAACGTCTCTAAGGAAACAAAAGTCTCTATGTCGGGGTGTGCTGCAAAGAATCAGACGCAGTCCAGGGTAGAGACTAGCGATACAGTAGGAAAGAGCGTTATCCTGCCTCATTCACAATTCTTCGTATTCCCCTCTGGGAACTTCTAATTTGACCAAGAGCAGCTGGAAGGAGGTGCAGTGAGCTAGCAGAGGGGCCATGGTGGGGGCATGGGGGTACAACTCCCAGGAGAGGAGCACCAAGAGCTCAGGGTCTCCCCCAGTAGGTTTGTAGACCCCATTCAGACACTCGTCATTGCCCATGTCCACCAAAACCACCTCCATCATCTCCTGCATTTTAGAAAACAAGCGGCACCATTCAGTTTAAACACAATGGCTTCAACTTCAGAACATAACAAAGTTGAACGACTTATGCTGCTCAAAAGGACCATCTCGTCCAAGGATACGGACAGACACAATATGGCCCCTGTTTTCTGTGGAACAAGAAGTGTATGCATCACTGTGCAATTACTCTGTGTAATCCTAACTAGCCGAACAGCACCTAGAAATGTTCAATTTAAGAGAATTGCAAGTTTTATATTCCCAATTAGGTCTCAGACACTGTACACTCCTGCCATCTGCTGGGCAGAAATTTTTAGCTTGCAGCAAAAACTTTAGAGGAACCTGGGCAATGTTTTGGAAAGCATACTGCAGTCCTGGCAACTAATTTTACAACTTTTTCTTTTTCTTTTTTTTTTTTTTTTTATTCTGTCGGAACAAAAAGGATCGCCAGGTGGCACTGCCACTGCTGGAAATGGAGATGAAAGGGTGACAGTGCTGGTACCTAATGGATCCCCAGTCAACCAGCCTGACCCCACTGCCAAGCCTTTCTTCATGGATGGTTAATGCCAAAGGCTAAGAGAGGGCTCTTAAACAACAATCAGTGGCTTTTAAAGACCTAAGTTACAATTCCAAGTATAGCCAAGCACAAACAGTAAATTAAATGCAAAAAAGTTCCCAAGAAAGGGTTCAGTTTCCACACCAACCACCCTCTTTCTACTGCGTTCTCTCAGCAATAATAAAGGCAGATGCTCCTGAGGAAATGAGCTGAAATAAACTTGGACACAGGAGTAATTTGGTGGCCATTGGGACTGTCAAGTGCTCTGAAGTTAAGGTTTGGTTTTGGCTCTGTCATCACCTTGCATGGCAAGACTCCTTAAATTTTCCAGGCTTTCATTTTCTTCCATTTCAGTGCATACAAAAATATAACACAGTGCACATATATGTATATAAAACAAACAAACAAACAAAAACACACACACAAACGAAAAAAAACCCAAACAACACAATTAGTCCATGCATGACAACTTTGATTCTAGAAGTCATTGGTTAACATTTTGGTTACATAAGGAAAACCAAACTCTACATACAAGTTAGGCAAAATGACTTCCACTCTCCTCACAAATCTAATTAAATGCTGCCAACCTTTTCCTGACATTTAGAAATCATCACATCAGTCAGCAAGAAACCAGTGGGAGGTAATAGCACCCATTGCCTTTCCATTCTCCTGAACCATGGCCGTTCTCCCCACCACTCAGACTCCTCACTGAACAGACCAGTACTCAGCACTTAACTCTTGAATATCCATTTCGCTTGCATTAAAATGCACAGCTTCAGAAATTCAAGTTCCTGTGAGTTAGTACACTGTATCATTTCTATAAAAGCAGAAGCTCTGCTCAAGTAGGATAAATTCTAACAAAAAGGAAGAATAAACTATGTAAAAATTGACAAACTGAGCTGGACTATCAGATACCTAATGTGATGTTCTTGTCTGTGAGAATTTCTGCAGGAAAACAAATTAATCTTATCTTCTAAGACCTCCTCTTCATAAAACCAGTTTTATGTCTATGTCACAAGTCCCCGAAACAGTAGCTCCTCTCTGTTCTCACCCCTTTTTCTACCACCAAGCTGTCCAAGTTGTAACAAAAAGTCTCCATCCCTCTGGATAACTGACAGCTGTCACACAATAGCTGTATTGTCAGTGTCGCATTATCAAGCACTGACGAGCATGCCACTGATGAAGTATCTAAAGTACAATCCGCTGCTGACTGCAGCAAGGAAGACCTTCAGTCTAAGTGCAGTTTTGAATGAGACACTGGAATCCATGCCCACAGCAGAAATAAGCACCATACGCACAGCCTAGTAAGATTAACAGGTAATCATACAGACATACATATACATATATAGATTTAATATTATCATGTGCCTATAATATTGCTGATGTGGCAGCAAAATAATATATTAAAACAGACTCTCTCCGGCATTGTGAAATTTATATAAAAGATATATACACATACATATAAATAAGATGTTAATGTATATGCACATGTATTAAAGGTGTTCAGATGCCTTTCCATGATATATTCAAGCAAGTCATCAGTTAAGCCAACAAAATTTATCTCTATACCTTACCACACAAATGCTCTCTATAGGGTTATGTTTGCCCCTCATGCAGGGAACCTCTACTTTAAATTGGCAATAAGAGATACCAAGAATGGAAACAAAGATGCCTGTAGCATGGCTTCAAATAGCTGACAATCAGACAAGTAGAGACAAGCAGATTCAGTTATAGCAAATAGAAGCAAACTATTTCCTGGTTTACATACATGTGACAGCTTTCTTGCTCCAGAATAAGAGCACCACAGAGGAGATTAATGCAAAGCTACTACATTTTAGCTCACACCTTTGCCTAGGCCAATCTAACCCTCCAGTGGAGGAGACTCCAAGGAAGATGCAAGCAGGCTTTACAGTTTTGGAACATGGAATCACAGAACAGCCCAGGTTGGAAGGGACCGTGAAAGATCATCCGGTTCAACTTTCTGTGGGAAAGGGAGCTTAGATGAGTTTATCTAGCACCCTGTCCAACCCATCTTGAAACTCTCTGCCACATCCCTGGGAAAGTTGTTCCAGTTTACTCCCTTTCTAGATAGGAATGAGGAAAAAAAAATAAAAAGGCATGTGTCTATGCCAGCCTACCAATGCCTAAAGCATAGTCATCTCATACACTGCCACAGCAATGCTACAGCCCTAGCCTTGGGGTTCACATTATGCGACAAGCAATCTCCAGACACAAACAGGAAAAACACAGCCTTGTGAGCCTCTTCTGATCATGAAAACACCCCAAAGCACTAAAACTTTTCTGTTTTTCCAAACTGCATATCATTCAAAAGCTATCTTCTCCCAGGTTCAAAGGCATGCTGATTGCCATAACAAGCTAATGCAGACTGCTTAGGTCAGAAATAGAGAAATAAATTCCCTCATTTGCTCCCTTCCCTTTTCTTGCAGGAGATTGGGTACCTATTAGCAACCTCTTAGTCCTCTAATTTCTAGCCTTATCTAGGCAGTCTATCCTGACAGCCCCTCTGTTCCTGATTTTGATAGGCAAACTTTCTGCAAGAATGAGATAGGTCAGCTCCCTCTTCCCCCAAAACAGGCAAAGTGATAAACAACAAACAAACTTTGAGGGTTTAGCTAGTACCTCCTCCACTGTATTCCTTGATTCTCACAGTTGTCGTTTTTTTACTCTCCCTGCCTCACTCAGCTACCAGGGCCTGCAGATTTGCAGCTCCCTAGTTCCAAAGTCCTTCCCTAGCTCCCATGGTGGTAAGGAGTGTGTCCCACAGCTGCCTGTGCCGCAGCCAGCCAGGGTCGGCCACCGCTGCCGGAGACCTGGGGACGGCTGCGCTGTGTGCCGGCATTCCCAAGGTCTGTTTGCTGAACACACAGCTTGGCAATACCTGTTGCCTTCCACCTGCCAGGCAATGGCAGGACTCGGTACCTTTATTGCTTCCCCACGCAGGGCCGTACGCTGACTTCTGGGCGTGGGAAGACAGGGAAGGCGCAGGTCCTTTCACGTTCTGCACAGCGGCTCCTGGTGCGCTGTTTGCTCTTCACAGTGGCTGAGCTTGCAGTATACATGGCGCACACAGACGATGATCTTGCTGTTGGACAACGTAGAGAAATTACATCCCTCCCCTGAAATGGCCTCTCTCCCTGGACAAGCTTTGCCTTCAAGCAAGCGTTGGAGCACTTATGATGCAAGGTTACGCTTTGGGGACTGCTTCCCGCTCAGCAGCCGCCCAGCACACAGCGCACCTCACGCTCACTCTCAATCAGTCAAGGGCTTGCATGATTTCTGCTGTTGAGGGACATACGTACGGCTCCCCTCTCCCTTTTGGTGCCAGGTTGTGGGGTCTTTGCCTGAATGGCAAGGGAGGCAGCGTGAATGCTAGGATGCGAGCTAGTAAAGCTCCAAGAAGAGAGCCGACGGCCTCTAGGTGATGTCAGAAACAGTGTCACACACAGCTCCCAGACTGACTCAGGTACTATATTTATCCAAACTGTCCAAAACTGCACTGCAAAAGAACACGTGGACATCCCATAAATAAGATTGCATACAGTCAGACAAGAATATAGAATCATAGAATCATAGAATCATTTAGGTTGGAAAGGACCTTGAAGATCATCAAGTTCAACCGTCATCCATGCCCACTACACCATGTTACAGAGTGCCTCGTCTATGTGTTTTTTGAACACCTCCAGGGATGGTGACCCTACCACCTCCCTGGGCAGCCTATTCCAATGCCTGACAACCCTCGCAGTAAAGAAATTCTTCCTAATATCTAACCTAAATCTCCCTTGCCTCAACCTGAGGCCATTTCCTCTCATCCTATCTCCAGCCACTTGACAGAAGAGACTGACCCCCACCTCACCACAACCCCCCTTCAGGCAGTTGTAGAGAGTTATGAGGTCTCCCCTCAGCCTCCTCTTCTCCA
>JAVJGG010000030.1:26917781-26974395 GCA_035590195.1 Aviceda cuculoides | reverse complement strand
AAGAAAGAACCAATCATTAAGGAAAATAACAATGAATATGTATTAGTTAAGTGTATAAATGTGAGAATTTTTGAGACGAGGGTGTGCTGTCTTGAGACAGGCATCCATTCATGTGCATCAATGAAATTAATTTGAAAATATGTTGACTCTTGTGTGTTATTGACTTGGAAACTGGGTAAAGGAATCTGCTTTTAGGACAACAGAGTGGGGAGAGAGAAGAATCTTCTTTGTCTCAAGTCACTGTCATCATAATTCATCACAATACCGCCTAATTCATCCAAGTAAGACTTTCCTGTTAACTCCCAAGACTCAGAAGATTTGGAAGATGGGGAGAAAGGAGTAGGTTATGGTGACCTGCTAAGTCTAACTGAAATTGCATTTTTGTCCCTAATTGCTCTTTTCTTTCAGTCTTCCAACATATACATTATTTGAGTTAGTTCAAAGCTAATAAAAGTAAAGCCTTCTGGTTCTGTTCAGAATCCTGGAAAGCCATCTGTAGCACAGCCTATGAGTTGTTTATCTGCTGTTGCCTCTGCTCTTTTCTCCCAAGAATTTCTGTGACTGATCTTCCAAAAATTACAAGTACTTTTCTTGAAAAGCATTTCACACAAATTAGTGAGGCTATAATAGCTTTCTCTCCTTTCCATCTATCCACAGCATCTGAGAGGGATCCATGGCCATAGGTAGGAGAGGCAGCTGAAGAAATTGTCTTGCTCAGCCATGCAAAGAGGCAGAGAAGAATATACCTACATGTCTGTCACTCCAGTTCACTGCCAGGTACCACAGCACAGCCACCTTCTTGAGCAGTTTAAGCTAAACCCATGTTTTCATACATGCTTTAAGGTGGTGCTGTGCAAAAAAGGTGCCTCCCCTAGCACTCATCCTCTCCTTGATCCAGTCCGCACCATCTGAAGAGATTGCATGATTGCATGATGAAATGGATCAAAATTAAAACTTAGCAGAAGAGCGGGACTGCTTCTTTTGCACTGGTATCCTGAGCTGCTTTTGAATGCTGTTTCTCTGATTTCCAGTTAGTCAAATATGACTACTCTGGGCAGTTTGATAATGTCTTGATTGACTTCTCAAACAATGGTTTCTGATTGCAAATATATGATGGGGTTGAACTGCATGCACCCATATATAGTGGGCAAAAATACAGAGTTAACTTGTGGGTAAAAATGGAAGAAACTTAGAGCTATATTTTAAAGTTAGAGTAACAACTATGAGCTCTGTGGCATTTCATTATAATACTTTGAAAAAATAGTATTGCATCATTTTATAACATTTTTTAAAGTAGGTACGTCCTGGTTCTTGAACTTCTTTTTATGTCCTTCACACTACGACACTAAAACATGCTGTGAACATACTGTACACTAATATTGTCCTTAAATAAGGCTGGATGACTTTCACAAATGGAAACAAATTGTTATCTGATTGTAAAGATGATCTCAACAGTGGATGTGTTTCCTGCTGTTAGCTCACTTGGAATGTTCTTGGCTGAGACTCAAGGTCATTCTAATCCTGGCAAAGCTAAAAAAATAAATTTAAAAATGCCCATTGTCTTGCCTGCTTTTATAGAGTGCAAATCCTTTTGAATGCTGAGAATTATGCTAACTGTAATTAAGTTTAACTGAGTGTAATACTACTTGTGTACATTATAATTAGAGGCAGCCTTGCTAGGGCACTGCATTGGGACGCATAAGACCTGAGGCTCTACTAACACTTCTTGAGGGCTGGGTTTGACTCACAATAAAATGGTTTAAGAGTGCTTATGTACAGGACAATCTTGATTTCATTGGAGGCCTTTAAATGCTTCTGAAACATAGTAAAGGATAAAAGAAATAATGTTTTCCACTATTTGATGGCCTTTGCATGCTGCTCTGAATCAGTATTAACAAAAAATAACTAGTCCACATATAGGAACATACTAGCTCTGACATCACTGTCACTGAAAAGAAAGACCAGGATAGAAAACACTTACGTGGACCTTTCTCTTCTTTTTTTTTTTTTGTTCCTATTTTCCCAAACTCTACATAGAAACAAGCCAAAATCCCGAAATATTTTTTCAAAAGAGATAACCTACTGACCCTAGCCTCCTCAAGCTCATGCAAGTTTGGCAATTATTCTGTCAATTATTAATCATCCTCGTTTTCACCGCTAAATATGTTACCTTCAGCTTGTCCAGGAAGCCCCCTGTTCCCCTCTATTCCCATTCTTTTTGAAGATCTACTTTTTCTGGGAAAGTTGCTGACTAACCACAGCACATTTGAAGGGAAATGGGAAACAGTTTACAGGCCCTAGCAGGAGGGCTAAAGATGGTCTTGAATAGCATATCACCTTCCATTAGTGTGTCATAATTGTGTCAACCGCAGCAGGTCTGGAGAAAATAAGTATTCCTTTATTCTATGTAGAGACCGAGCAGCCTATTTTCAGGTACTGAAAAGTACAACTTTGTGAATCTTCAAGCTGCACCACTAAAAGCTAAAAAAAGCCCTTGCTTTATTATTACACCAGTTCCTGTTCTATTTTGATCACATGGCTGAGGAAATCTTGAAGGAAAATAAAGGTTACCCCTTCCCTATTTCTCTCTGAAAAGCACCATTTAATTTGGTAGACAGGAACTATATTTGTTTAATTTCTTTAGCATTCCTTCCATTGAAAAATAAAATGTAAGGTGTTCAGGTTACTGTTGTTACAACAAACAGATCTATAGGAGGTTTATGTGGTTTCTTTACATTTACACATAAGCTGTAAATTTAGCCCAGAGCTAGCTCTTTAGTAACTCTCCTTCAGAAATTAGTCCTACTAGCTAGATTCAGTTTCAGTTCCTCAGGGTTTTGGTTTTTTTTTTTCTAAGAAAACTGCAAGAGGATAAATGAAAAGCTCTATCAGATCAGTTGACATCAGTTCACAATTCACCAGTGGAAAATCAAAGGTGTATAGTTTCAGAACTGTCTATAGGTTAAGGGCTTCTAGTTAATTAAAAGTTGAAAGAAAAAAGATGTTGTCATTTTGATTACAAAAGGTCTATGCAAATCTCTGTTCTGGTGGATTCAACTGATTATCTTGAAATTTACTTTGAAGAATTTAAACAGCAAGTGCTTCAAGTTCACATTACTTGTTGTTGGGATAAAGACTTTCTATTTCAGCTTTGAGAATGGCAAAGGGGATTTACTTTCTTTAATAGACAAAGGCTGGTTTAACTTCTTGACAATGTCCAGACACTGGTGGTTTATTTAAATTGTATTTACATGAGCACAGCCTTGAGGAAACATCACAGATTGTCAGGTTTTAGGGCCTAGGCTGTGGTGACACCTTTTTTTTCAGTATTGCTCTATTAGATGTATTCCAAAATTAGAACCGTTGTGATGGCCCTACACTAGAGGACTTGACAAGCCAAAGACTACCTTCAAGCCCATTATGCTTTATTAGATTAATTTTAACTTCACTATGCCTCAAAAAAAAAAAAAAAAAAAGAGTATGCTACTACCCCTCTCTCAATCACCTTGTTTTTCTTCAGAAAGGCACAGAAGGAATACAAATAAAAACTGTGTTAGCATAGGAACAAAGAACAAAATTCTAAAGTCCCACTGATTAAAACTTCAGCATGGTGTTTTGCAGTTATTTTTCATGATACATATTCAACTATAAGATCTTAATTCTTCTCTTGACAAGCAAGAAACAGGATTACTAATCCAACTTCCCCCCTGCCCCAAAACACATTCCAAATATTGTGCTGCTAGATTTCCCTCATAGCAACAAAGGGTGAAGGCAGCATAGAAGGGAACTAGATTTGCCAAATGGAGAATGTAAACAAAGCACTTAGCAGCCTTTCAATAAAAGACAGAAAACTAATGCTTCTCTCGCTGTTGGCTCACAGTACAATACAATTGCTGCTGTTGTAAGGATTTCCAGGATTAGTGCAGGAATTACATTTCAAAACATGAAGTTTAAATCATTTTCGGAAAAAAAAACAGTATTTAAGTATAATTTTTTCTATCAATGTCAACCTTGTAAAAAAAAGGTAATTCAATAAAAATTTGGTTGAAAAAGAAAAGAAAGACTAAAAATATTCAAGACTGCTCAACGTACCTATTTTCTCCATAAAGACAGCAAGTAAGCAAACTTCCATTTAACACATCTATGGAAATTCCATAATTAAAGTATGCATATGGATACAACTGCAAGGTGAAATAGAAGGCTGTTCAAGTACAATCTTATGGAGCTCAGACTCTTCTCCCCCAAAGTACCATATTCCTAAAATCTAAAACACCCTCTTTAATGAAGCATAAACCTGAAAAAACCAACAACAAAATGCACTTACCTTACAATTAGGGCAAACTATTTTTCCATTCCATTCCACTTAATCTGTATCAAAGTACTTCTAATGATTTTCTTTGTAAACAAGTAAGCAGTAAATTAATTCCATAGATCAAGCTATAGAAAAGTTTTATTTTGTACTCTGAGTACCGTCCTTTAATACAAGAAAGTATTGAATTACAAGAAATGCTGCAAAATCCCCTGTCTCACCACTGTTAATGTTTCTGGGAATTTACTTTAATAATAGATAGCTATTCATAGCATATATTTCCTACTAATGTTAATAGCATAATAATATCGATATTTGATATTGATAATATATTTGAAAGAGTTTGATATTGATACCACTATATATATATATATTGATTTTTGATACAAAAACCTTCAGTTTACTCCATTCTTTTTAAGAAATTTTGAATGCAAGAACGCTGGAAACTAGCGTAAAGGATCTGAGAGGAAGTGTCAAGTGTACGCTGAACTAGAGACATTTTTCTTTGAGGCATGCCAGCAGCCAGCAGGTATAAAGTGGTCTACAGGCAGAAGTTTATGAAAAAAAAAGGCCCTGAGATGTGGAAAACAATTGTTCCTATTTCAGGTGATAGCTAGATTACAGTATTGAACTTAGGCACTTATGTTGCTATTCATCAGAGCGAGACTCAAAAGCAAGCGCACCAAAGCTAAAATACCTTATGCATCTCTTCCTGCAATTTCTTTAACCATATCCAGTATTAGACCAGCGACCACCGTTAGTCAGACCAGTGTGCCACCAAGGATCCAGACCCACTCCTAGAAGGTACAGCCTGGCTTTCAGATCGGAAGGGGGGAGCCTGGTCACCTTGGCACTGCGCTGCTCCTGCCTCCGCAGCAGCACGGGAAGGAAAGCATCAAGTTCGTTTGGAAAGCAGCTCGATCCGAAAGAGGCTTCGAGCTCCAGCACAAATACACGTTAACAGGGAAGCAAAAGCTTTTGCCTCAGGTGCTCTGTAGTAATTATTCTGACCACGCTACTATTTTAGAACACAGGAAAGGTACTTAGAGATCGCTTGCTGGTCAGTGAATGGACCAGTAAAATGAAAGATAATAAACTACGAAACGTTATAAAAGAGCAAAGAATGGTGTATTTTATGAAGCTGTTTGCTGGCTTGGGAACTTAGAATAGTAGCTGTCACCATCACGATTTAACCCTAGAGCCCTGAGCAAAGCACAGTCTGTATAGCCCAAACAACTCAGACACTGAAAAGAGGAAGCACTGGCCTCCTCCTTCAGCCTAACAAAATTCAATTCCTTGGCTGTAGGTAGCCCAAAGGACCTAGTCCTGTTTTGGGGTTCTCTTTCCTCTTTCTGTCTTTTCTTGTGTTTTTTACTTCCTTTACACACTTCCCTTGTGTGTTTTTGTTCCTTTTCCTCTGCCTTTCCATCTCCATGTTATTTCTGTATCTCCCTTCTGTGGTGGTAAAATTACTAACATTTAAGATTTGAGTGGTCTGGCTAAGAAGTTTATCCTAACTAGAAGAACATTCCTTTTGACTAAAAGCTAAGAGTCTGTGATTCTTTCCAACTCCCCGCTTCCGAGCTAACACTGGGTGTGCCACTCCTATGGGCTCCACCAAGAGCCATCTCTTCATACTGTCACATTATTTATTATTGCTTGACTTCTTCTTAGAATTCTGGCTGTTAGCAAGCTACTTAGGGAGTCCGTCCCTCCCAGGGGTTGATGCCTGGCCTTGTTAACATTGAAGTGATTATTTCCCTCATCTCTTTCTTTTTTTCTGCAACAGTATATAGGCTGGGTCTCTGCAATTGCTTGGGAGAGAACAGGGGAGCAGAGGGGGAGGAGACACTGTCCGAATGTTCTCTCACTATGACCACAGTGAGTAAAGCTTCTGCCTGACCTGTCCTTAATGGTACTTGCATTATTATGCACTTGGAGTCCCCAGATTCTCCGGCACTTCTTTAAACCTGTGATTACATTCTCACCATTTCTATGGGCTAAGTTTTACTAAATGATAACAGAAGCCAGCAGAAGAGAACCAGTAGTTAACTTTCCCACATTTGTTCCAAAAGGCCAGTGAAGCAGGGTGAAGTTTTCCATTAATTTCCACCAGTTTCCTGAGCGTTACTTTAGAGTGGAACACTTGCTGAGAAAAAAGTACTGAAATCGCAGTGAGATATAAACTTTTTCCCTTTTCTTATGTTGCAATGGTTTTAATCATCAAATGATTAATTAGATGCATTGTTGTAGCAATGGTGGTCTACAGACATAGGTGAGGCAAGGTGTCTTGGGAGGGCTAATTATTTTTTATTTAACAAACCAATAGTTTGGGAGAAAAGATAGGGAAGAGACCAAGCACACAAACCTTTTTTCAAATCATGTTGAAACAGATTTAACATTGTTGCTCCTAGCTCCTAAAACGTTTCCCAACTGTTCTCTCCTTCTGTTGCCTCCGGTATAAACTATTTTGCTCCAAAGGTAACCCATGGCCAAAATAATACAATTTATTTGTATTATTTTATAATACAAATATTTATAATTTATAATATTTTAGAATACAATTTAATTCATTACACATGCTTTACAGGAAATTAGGGAAACTGTGTCACTAAACATGGTAGAGTTACACATGACTTATATGATATTTACAACTGCATACACATCCATACATTTTCAAAACCATAGTCTCAACTGTGTAGTTCATCTTAACTAAAAAAGTTCACTCTCCATGCACTTAAACTTTTGTCTGCTGATCTCTTACCATGATACATGGATGAAAAAAATGTGACAAATGATGGCTTCTTCCAATAAGACACAGAGAAGATTAAAAGCACGCCTTAGTGATGATAATATGCATGTTACAGAAAGAATAGAAAGTAACATTTACCCATATCTGAATGTTTTAATTTCGCTTTTAACAACATGGTTTGAGAAAGCTTTCCGGTACCTTCTCTTTTTGTTTCTTGAGCCTTTCTAACTCCCTGGGAACATGATGCATAGGTCTGTAGTCAGCATCAAACAGAACCCCCCAAAAAAGCCTTTAAAATTGGAAAAATAATTTTTAATGTAGTAAATGGCAGGTGTGACTAAATCAAGAAAAGTATTGCAGCAATGCTAAAATCAGTGGGCTTGCTGCAAAGGTACTTCCAAAAGTTCTATTTCTCCTTCTTTTTCCAGCTAATAAAGTGCAGATAGCTGGGCTAATTTTTCTTTCATTATGTCACCTTTGTGTTCCCTGTATACTCAGTAGAGAGAAGAAGTTATGTCAAGCATGCAGCTCCTTTTCTCCCAAATTAAGACATGCAAAATAGCTCAAGTGCCTATTCTCTCCTATTTGCCTCCTTTAGCATTAGAAGCATCCAATACAAAAAATAAATTTATAAATCATAATGAGCACTATAAGAACAACTCATTTTCCATTTCACTGACCAACAGAAACTTAATAAATAGTGTTGTTCTCTTTCCTGAGAAATAGCAAGTGGGGAAATAAGCTATTCCTTTGAAAGGGCTTCAGTGAATTGCTTTCTCCATCTCATTGACATCAGAGCAAAAGAGATTACAAGAAGAACTATACCTCCTGGCCAGCATATTTTAAAGCCAGTCTTCCCACAGGGTAACATGTAAAATACAAACCAATCCTCTGAGTACAGGAAATCTGCCTGTTTCTGATAACTACATAGTGTACCTACAATTAGAAAAGACTCTTTTGAGTTAGTAGACACTTCTGAGTTAGATTTGCACCAGTATGGTATGCTAAGTTTTTCCAGTAAATTAAAGCCAGAGTTCTGAAAGTACTGCTCAAATAAGTGATATGATGTCTTATGCAGATACAGGCAAGCAATAACTTGTTTTGATAAAAACAGGCAGTCACACAACTGAAAATGTACAGAGCCATGTACGGCTCTCACTGAGATACAAAATGTAATAAATAAAACAAATCCAATGTGCAAAATAAGCTCTTCTTCTGAAACAACAGACAGTTTGGCACATTGTTTTTAACCCATGCAAAGGTGCTTTTTCCTATGAAACTAATTTTAAGACGAGTGTGGAAAGATTTTGCTCAGCCTTACTTGTACTCATGGGAGCCTAGCTTTAAATAATGTAGCTAATTCACTGGCCTCAAGGTGCTTTGTTTTCTGTTCTGAGACAGCTGAACTCCAAAAAGGTTAAGTCACTGTTAGCTGCTCTGTTAATAAAGTACACAGTTGCTATTGGTGCATTGTGCATCAGACTGCGCCGTTCTTGTCTTCCGAAGAGGAGACTATTGGCTTCCCTTAGGCTCTCATGCCCCCATATGTTGAACTCTAGAATTATCAGTTCTTCACACTTAGTCTTGTAAAAGCTTGGAAACACTCGTGCCACTGTGCTTACAGTTACCTTCTCAGGAAAAAAAAATAGAATCAAGTCACAGGAAGTTGTTATTTACGTGTTGTCCTGGTTTCGGCTGGGGCAGGGTTAATTTTCTTCCTAGTAGCTGGTACAGTGTTGTGTTTTGGATTTAGTACGAGAACAATGTTGATAACAAGCTGATGTTTTAGTTGTTGCTCAGTAGTGCTTATCCTAAGTCAAGGACTTTTCAGTCTCCAATGTTTTGCCAGGGAGGAGGTGCACAAGAGGCTGGGAGGGAGCATGGCCGGGACAGCTGACCCGAGCTAGCCAAAGGGATATTCCATACCGTGGAACGTCATGCTCAGTATATAAACTGGGGGGAGTTGGCCTGGGGGGGCCAGATCACTGCTCGGGCATTGGTCAGCGAGCGGTGAGCAACTGAATTGTGCATCACTTCTCTTTTCTTGGGTTTTATTTCTCTCTCCTTTTCGTATCTCCCTTTTCATTACTATTATTATTTTCAATTATTAAACTGTTTTTATCTCAACCCACAGGTTTTACTTTTTTTTTCCAATTCTCCTCCCCATCCCACTGGGATGGGGGAGGAGTGAGCAAGCAGCTGTGTGGTGCTTAGTTGCTGACCGGGGTTAAACCATGACACATGGATAGAACAAATGTCAGCAGTTATTCACCCAATTCCAACCACATCCTTCAACGTTAATATTAAAAGTAACTTTTTAGTTCCTATTTATCACTCCTAAAATATACAAGTGTTGGTAGGAGCAGAAATCAGGTCCAGCTAGGAAACCTGATCTATTATTCTTCATTCTTTTTCTTAAGAGAAAATTATAAATTCCTCCTTGTACGAGTAATTTGGGGAATATCTGTCTTTGGTACAATTTCCTACTTAATATGGCTTGATTCAAAACTAATTCATAAAAATGACTTATGATGTAATGAAATCCTGCATTAGAACCTTTGCAATTTTTGGAACAACATTCCCTTTGTTTCAATAATTTCTGTAAGTTATAGGTTTTTATTAATTCCTTATTTCATTGTTTTATTAACAGCTTAATTTATTGTTAGTTACTACAGGAGTTTTTAAGCTATGCTTGCTTTCTTTTAAAGCTGTAGAGAATTTTCTTACATCCATTAGCAAAGCATGAAGTCATGTCACATCGCTGCAAGTCCACCAGACTATTAATTTTAAATTGCACTGAGTTCATTCTCAGATATTGTTTTTTAATCAGATATCAAAATATATGAAATTAGAGAACCTCAAGAATAATTATCAAGTCTGTAATTGGTGGTCAGATTCAGCACAAAAATTTACTATGACCTGGACAAACAGCCTTGACTCAACAACATCCTGCTTGCAATAATATGAGAAGTATGCAGAGGAAACCAAGTTTGTGATCTCCTCTGCACTCACACTTGGAACACACATGTATGTTTATCCATCTGGTTGATTCCAAAACCTGCAGATCCATTATTTTATACCTCACTTCCTTCTAGAGAGTAACATTTACTTCTGTACAGCAGATCATAACAGGATCCACTGTATAGATCATCACAAAAACCTCCAATGAAAGCAAGAAAGTCACATTCTGTATAGTGCTTGGTTCAGTGAGCTCATATATGTGTTAAAGAATGTGGGATTAAAAAACAGAATTAAGCAGTAAATAGCACTCAAATATACAAGAAGCTAGAATGGAGAAACAAGATCTATCTGCAAAGAAAGGCCATTTAAATGGAATATGATTATGTATAACCACAGGTCAGTTAGGATGGAATTATATATACTTTCTTTCATAAGGAGTAAAATTACCTTTCTTCTAGGTTTATAAGTGAAAAAAAAAAAAATCATCCCACTCATGATTCAGAACAGAAATTAAAGGGTCCCATAGACTTTCTAATGGAAGACAGGCCCAGGCGAAGTTCCTTTGCCAGCTTCTGCTCATTTAGTCCAGTGTCAGTTCCGCAGATCAGAAAAGATCTGCAAAACTAAACTGCACATTATACTACATTCTGGGAAAAAAAAAAAAAATTAAACCCAGGGTATCATCTGGCCCCAATATTTTAACTGAATACCTGATTTTATGAAGCTGTCTTCATAAATGCAGTACAGTAATATTTGTGTTAATAAAGACAGATAACAACCATTCCTCTACAAGCATCTGAGAATCTGAGTTTAAAAATCTCTGTCATATTTTCTCAGAAAGAAGTTTAAAAAAAAATAAAACTACAGAAGTTAAAAAGCTGAAGTTGTTAGAATTGTTCTTATAAGAACACAAGAGATTTCAAGACGGCTGCTAAGAAGTTTGAAATTTCAAAACCAGACTAAAATGCCAAAGAAGATCAATAAGGTGGGAAAGGCTTAGAAAGGAAGACTACAGTCTTAGGCAAGATTTGTGTCAACATCATTTAACAGTGGACAACGCAAAGTAGACAGTAGGCATCCACCTCTGCACTAGCTAGAGGGAGTAATTCATTTAATGTATGCCATTTCAAATGTGCATCACGTCAAATATTACGAGCTAACTGGTATCATGAAGAAAAACAATAAAGCCAGTACTCTACCTGTTCTTTTTCTCTTGGATGGCCAGCCACTTTTATTGAGAAGCTTCTGAGGCACACTCCATGTCATGCCCAGAATCAGTTCTTAAAGAAAAAAACACAAGAGGGAAGGGAGGTCCGTATTTTGAAACAGTATTTAAGAGATGATATGTGTTCTACATCAAATATCTTTCTGGAAAGAAGGTCACTGTTTAGTATGTTGGAAAAGTAGGAAGATCAAGACACGTCATTTAAAGGGTAAATGTGTCAAACCAGGTTACTTTCTCCAAACACTTGGTATTGGAAATTGCTTTCCAAAATGCCTGGTATGTTTTAACAGAAAAGTTACCTGTGAACCACTAAACTCTAACTGTGTTACCAAAGCCCATGATAATATAAAGAATCACTATAAAAACTACTTGGAAAAGCATGATTGACACAAGTTTTGTTTATAGTTACCAGTTAATCTTATCTAGATCCAAGTAGCAAATAAATTTTTCATAGAAAATATGAGATGCAACTTGTAGATGGAAAGTAATATCCAGGGTTTTCAAATTGCAGCTCTGAACTGTGCCTTTAGTAGCACCTTGCCAAATGCCAGTCTTGCATATGATGAGAGAAGGTAGGTGAGGGTCAAGAGAGATTTTGATCATACTGAAATAATTCTGAAATAACTAAAGTCAATGCAGTTATTCTGACACATCTGGACGCACAATACATTTGCTTTAAAGGCTTATAAACATTTATTTTCTTTTATTCTTGTATTTCATTGTAAATTCCACATATGTATTACATATGAAGGCTGAAGAAACAGAATTCACTGCTGTGGGATGCACTACACTTCGTGCTTTACCTTTTGTAAAACCCTAAGTCTATAACCTAAATCAGCTGTCTTGTAAAACCCATCTGCATCCTAGCATGGTGGAGTACTAAAAAATTAAGCTGCAGGCTGCTTTTGATGGAGGACCAATTGCAGGCTTTTCAACATCCTTACAGCAGACACGTGGTAGCTCACTGATGAATACACTGAATATGCTATGGAATCTTTGTGTCACTGCTTCAGACATTGGGGCTATAGGGTTACCTAGCTGCAACACGGCAATGTAATGCTTTCCTTCCCAGGGGTGTTGCAAACCACATGATATCATTTAGACACATGCTGATACTCCTGGCTAAGACCATCTGTTTACAAAGTTGGTCAGAAGGTCAAATCTGCTTTTAATATCCTGTTGATGAAACTGTGTTCAAAATGGAGTTAAATATATTTAGTGCCAACTCTTTGTAAGAAAATAACATAGCCACTTCAATAAAATGTAATCTTTCAATTTTAATATCGTTCACTAAATTTTTCTCAAGTCATTTTGTCTGTAGAAAGCAAATATGCTTTATAAAATAACTCACTACACGTTGTATTGAGAAAATATTAGAAAGAACACCAAACCACAGCCCTCAAAAAGTCATACATAATTGTATATTCAACAAGAACGGTCAATTAATCCAATGAATGAAACGACAAGTAAAACATAAGAAGCATTGGAATGAATATTACAATGGAGATTCCTTTCTAGTCAGAAAGTGAGCAATCAGAATATAGTAAAACCACTACTACTCATTTTTTAACATCTCTAGAAATTGTAAACTGCTCGTATTTAATTCCTAGGCAAAGTAGAGAACCGAGAAGTTTACTACCTCACTATGCATACAGAGCTGTTCTGGTTTGGGACTGCCTACTCAACAGATTATGAGTTTTTAGAAAATTCTAAACATATATTCTATAGGAGTTCCTGAACACCAGCTTGAATTAAAAATATATCACAGATATAATCTTTAAAATAATCTCAGAAATTTTTATAGGGGAAGAAAGGTGTTTGTATTTGATATTCCCCACTAAGTGATTGTTTTATATGTATAATGTCTATAATGTCCATGGCTTTTTGTAACCAATCAGGTTCAAAAATCTTCTTTCGTGCTTTCGTAAAAAGTCTGAATTTCAAATGTAACCATTACATCTACTCATTTAATTGGAAACTGCTCTAGCATTTATCTTTTTTTTTTTTTAATGCTGCTGTTAAACAGGGCAAGTGTTTTCAAATAACTAAATGTGGATTGAGAGACCAATATTGCATACCTGTGATATAAAAAGCCTCATCAAATAGAAGGGAAATTTTAGTTTCCAGTTTCTTTCTGCAGCAACAAAGTTTGCAGTCATTCCCCTATTTCATTGAGGGCCCACCAATTGCAAACATGGCTAGTCTGGGAACATTATCCAGAATCATTCATAGCCCTATATCTTGAATTAAGGCAGAGGGAAAAACGAAAGGGGCAAAGGAAGGGGGAAGGGAAAGAGGGGGAAAGGAGGAAAAGGGGGAAAATAAGGGAAGAGGAAGAAAAAGGGGAGGGGAGGAGGGAGGAGAAAGGGTGAAAAAGGGAAAGGGAAAAGCACAAAGAAAAAAAAAAAAAAAGAAACTGAAAAAGGTTGCTGAGGAATACACCAGAAATTACACAGCATTCAGGACAGATTGTCCTTGAAATTTACTTGCTCTGCCATAAAACAGAGCTAATATAACCCATGTATTAGATGGGGCCTACTGAGGCTCAGTGAGTTAAACGTCTGTCAAGTGTCTTTCAGACATTCAACAGAGGGTTCTGTATGGACAAAGAAAGACAATAACTCGCTGGTTCTGTTCACACCATTCCACTTCCTGCTGTCACATCAGGAGAGCCACTCCTCTCTCAATTTATACTTGTGCCTGGCCTTACTCCATCCTAGGTGCAGAATCTGGCATTTGTTCTTGTTAAATTTCATGCCATTGATGATTGCCAAATGCTTCAGTCTATTCCGATCCCCCTGCAAGGCCTCTTGTCCCTCAAAACACTCAACAGCACCTCCCAGTTTGGTACCATCAGCAACCTGGCTAATGTTGCATTCAACTTCTGCCTCTGGATCATTGATAAATATATTGAACAGAACTGGCCCTAGAATTGAGCCCTGAGAAACGCCACTGGTGACCAGTCGTCAGCCACATGTAGCCCCATTCACTACAACCCTTTGAGCTCTGGCCTTCAGCCAGTTCTTCACACAGCACACTGTGAACCCACTCATCTCACAGTTGGACAACTTGCCCAGAAGGATGCTGGGAGCGACAGTATCCAAAGCCTTACTAAAACCCAGAAGAACTACATCCACTGCCTTCCTTTCATCCACCAGGCAGCTGACCTCATCACGGAAAGCTACCAAATCAGTTAGACAGGACTTTGTCTTTGTGAACCCATGCTGACTGTGCGTTATGCTTTTCAACAGTACTCGGTATAATCCGTAATTCTTCCAGGAACTGAGGTTAGACCAGCAGGTCTGTAGTTCCCTGGGCCTTCCCTCACACCCGTCTTGTGAACTGGAGCAACACTGGCTACCTTCCAGTCAGCAGGGACCTCCCCAGCCTCCCAAGACCTTTGGCAGATGATCGAGAGGGGTCCTGCCGTAACAGCCGCTGGCTCCTTCAGCACTCTGGGACGAATCCCATCAGGCCTCACGGACTTGTGAACATTCAGCTGATACAGCTGGTCCCTTACAACTTCGGTGTCCACAAAGGGAGAGTCACTGTTCCCACGCTCGTGGTCCTCCAGCTCAGGGGACCGGGCAGTCCAAGGTCTGTCAGTATTATTAAAGACTGAGGCAAAAAAACCATTGAATGCCTCTGCTTTTTCTTCATCCTGATTTGCAGGTGACCACCTTGAAGTATGGGTCCATTGAGGGACTAGGACTATTATACGGATTTCTGTAAATGAGATTAAGGACTCAATTTACAAGGACTCAGTTTACATTTAGAAAACTCTATGGTTTTCTGGTTAAGAAATGCATCTAAGTGGTGTTTCAAAATAATCTATAAATTTCAGAATACAAATACCATTACACTGATTTGAAATTCCAAAAGGTAAAATTAACTTTGTGTCTATCCTTACAACCTAAAAGGCATAGGGGCTAAGGAGGACGTAAAGGGGAAGAGGAGATTCCAGGAACCTTGTCGTAAGTGATAAAAATCTTTTTTATGGCTGTCTCTGTGGAATGAACAAACAGTTCACATTAAGGGAAAAAAAAAAAAAAGTAGGAAACTCCCTTATACTCCTATCCCATCACAAACAAAACAATCATAAACCAACTTTTTACAGTTTAGATAACTTTCCTTGATTTGTAGCGGGCACACAACTAGTCAAATGTCTTTAGATTTATAGTCTCAAGAAAGCAAAGATGTGTTGGGTCCCCATTTTTACCAAATTTCTATCTGTTTTAATGTCTTCTTTAGCACCACTTACCCTATACATTGCACAACTAGAAGTTGCTCTTCACAACAGAAATACCATTGATAATATAGTCAAAATAATAACAATACCCTAAAGATAATATTAGACAAAAATATTTTAAAAATATTAATTGTTCCACCAGTACCTGATTTTATGTTTCATCTAACCCGTCTAAACACAGTTCACCTGTACATTAATGTCACAGGTTCATAATTCAGGTCATCCCACCTTCAGAGGGCTAAAACATAGTTGTAATTTCAGAAAGTCAATCTTCTAACAGGTTAGAGGACACTGAGCTTCACAACACGAAATAATACTGATGCGAAAAAACACGACCTGAACCATAAACTTCAGCAGCTCAGCTAACTCCTTTGTTTTAAAGCAGTTATCTTAGATTCAGTTACTGAAAGAGAATGATCCAGTCTCTCTTTCAACAAAAATTTATACATGACACTGCAGCTACTTTGAAAGGTCAGTGGAATACCCATTACTGCTACCAATCTGAAAAAAAAGCCTTACTGTTCTGTAGTATTACCTGCACCAAAGCCAACTGAAGTGAATGATAACCTCAAGAAGTTCTAGGTCAACCCTAAAAAACAGAGTTATTTTTTCTAAGGAAATTTAAAGTCTCTGAACTGGTCTAAGAATAAATAAACACATTGTATTACATTTCTCCAAATTGTTTAACATCATTTTTTTCTGTTAACTTTCCTTGTCAACTATCAACTGGAAAAATTATTCAGCACTAGAAATAACATTCATCGACCCTTCACATAAATTGGTTTTGGATTAAAATTCACTGATGTATTTTCTACTACAAGGAAAGAAGAAACAGGTCACAGTCATGTAAATGGTGACGAACAGGAACTCCTGCGAAACCAGTGATCTATACCTATTTTCCAATCAGGAAGCGAAACAAGAAACTTATCCAAAGTCTGAGTTTTCAGAAGCCACAATTATGATCTCCACATTCCACACAGTACCCTTCTCCATCAAGTCTCTTCACCGCGTCAAAGCCCACTCAGCGGGTGCTGGAGCATCAGGAGCTATCCCTGCACAACACGCTCCGAACTTCCATATGCTGTGGATACCACCACCAGGACCTACGTTCTCCTGGCCTCTCTGCAGAATGCATATCCTCATTCATTACATATACTGAGGTGCATAGTGATTAAACGAGCTTGTCAAAATGTGAAATAGAAACAAAATAATGGTGGAGTATGAAAAGTGATGTGAAGAGTCCTGGCCCTGAGTGTTCTACTTGATTAAAAGTTCCTACTAAGCCATAGCAAGATTTCAGTATGGCCTCTGCCTTCTTTAGTTACACTAGCCTAAGACGACTATGCTACCAAAAAAAAAACCAACCCCAAAACCAAAACACTCAAAATATTCAAAAGTCCCATGAAGATTTAAAGTTCGCACATTCTGTTCCATAATCCAGTTTATTCAATTGTAACATGTCTCTGTAAAAACTTCCACCAATTTGGTCTCCAAATAACATTTAGCTTTAGCTACATATATTGACACAGCATACACAAAACAGTCACATATTTCAGCTGTAAAATCAAAACACGGACTAGTTTTCAGATGCTAGCCTCAAAATGTCTGTAGTGTCCATACAGCTAGAGTGATCCCACATTTTATAATTGTTGGCTTCAGTTTAAAAGAGTTTACAAAAAACCTACTTCACTTACGCATGACTAAACATATCCTTGTAGAGCCAGAGAATTTGTAAGGCCTCCTACAATGCATCAAACCAAATTATCTTGCAGTATGGTTGGAAGAAATTCCTACTTGTAACTATCAAGAGAATCCAGAATTTATAAACCAGCTACCATTACTGCATAGATGTGTACAGCAGGCAGTGAGGAGGACTGAAAACTGGCTGAATGGTCAAAACTTGGCCCAGGGGTGCTGATCAGAGGGGCCAAGTCTAGTTGGAGGCCGGTAACTATGTCAGAGGAGCGTGCTGGCATCCAGTATGACCTCAACAGGCTGGAGAAGTGGGCACACGGGAACCTCAGGAAGTTCCAACACGGAGAAATGCGAAGTCCTGCACCTGGTGAGGAACAACCCCGCACACCAGTATATGCTGGGGGCCACCCAGCTGGAAAGGAGCTTGGCAGAAAAGGCCCGGGGGGTCCTGCTGGACACCAGGTTGGACATGAGCCAGCGATGTGCCCTTGCAGCAGAGGTGGCAACCAGTATCCTGGGCTGCAGTAGACCAAGTACTGCCAGCAGGTTGAAGGAGGTGATCCTTCCCCTCTATCCAGCACTGGTGAGGCCACCCCTGGAGTACTGTGTCCAGTTCTGGGCTCCCCAGTACAAGAGAGACATGGACATACTGGAGTGAGTCCAGTGAAGGTCCACAAAGACGATTAAGGGATTGGAGCATCTCTCCACTAAGGAAAGGCTGAGAGAGCCGGGACAGTTCATCCTGGAGAAGAGAAGGCTCAGGGGGAATCTCATCCATGTCTATAAACACCTAAAGGGAGGGTGCAAAGAGGAGGGAGCCAGGATCTTTTCAGTGGTGCCCAGTGACAGGACCAGAGGCCATGGGCACAAACCAAAACACAGGAAGATTCCTCTGAACATCAGGAAACACTTTTTTTTACTGTGAGGGCAACCGAGCACTGGGACAGGTTGCCCAGGGAGATTGTGGAGTCTCCATCCCTGGAGATACTCAAAAGCCATCTGGACACAGTCCTGGGCAACTGGCTGTAGGTAGCCCTGCTTGAGCAGGGGAGTTGGACCAGAGCCTCCAGACATCCCTTCCAACCTCAACCACTCTGTGATTCTTCAAATACTGAAACATTAAAATTGGTACGAACATTTGAGCTTTATGCAGAACACTAAATGTCTTCAAAGGGAGGGAACAGCTCTGGTTCGATATCCCTTGCACTGAGATGTAATGCAAATCCCTTCTCAGTTATTCAGCTAGATCTGTAGATTCCCTAACCGCTCCCCTTGGCCCCCTTGGTAGTCTGCCGGACTTGCTAAGTCTCTTGCTAGCTTCCGCTTTCTGACTTACACTTCTGAGAACTTACTTCGCTGTTGGCCCTCGTCACGCCCTTCGTGCACGCTGCCTGATGTAGTTTACGCTGTGGTAACCCTGGCGCTAGGTGTCAGCAGCGGCAGCAGAGGAGGGGTGTACTCAGGCTATCTGGTGGGCCAAGTCCTCCTGTTCCAAGAGTTTTCTAACATAAATATTTAAAAAATCGCAAGGCAGCAGCTTGTGCCCCTTTTAAAGGGTCTGGCTGTTCACTTCAGGGTCGCTCCAAAGAAATGATTTAACTGACAAAGAGTAAGGAAGAACAGGCCTCTGCACCCTTTCAAAGACAAAACCACAAGGGCTGAGCGCTGACTTGTTTAGCCTTGCCAAAGGAAGACTGAGGGACACAAGGGGGGTCAGATATAAATATCTCGGGAAGAAAACAGTTATTCATGCTAAGAGACAATGCTGGCGTAAGAACAACTGCATATGAACTAGCTGTGAATTCATTTAGGATGAATAGTGAAAGCAGATCCTCATCCACTGGAGCAGAGAGACCCCAGAGCAGCCTTCGAAGAGAAGCGGCAGCAGCACACATGCGCTCGACAGCATCCCAGTTCGAGAACAAGAGTTTAACAGCAGACTGGACTCCGACACAGAAGATCCATTTTACTGTTGCATCCCTGTCATCTGTTCCACGTTATAATTCATTCCAATAAAAGATGAGTCTTTTTCATGAATAACTCTGTCCCGTTACGCCCATGCATAAACCTCAGGATGGCCTGTAGTGATGAA
Source organism: Aviceda cuculoides (assembly GCA_035590195.1). NCBI lineage: Eukaryota > Metazoa > Chordata > Aves > Accipitriformes > Accipitridae > Aviceda > Aviceda cuculoides. Next base: position 26,955,112 of record JAVJGG010000030.1, on the reverse strand, counting down.
TGAGTGTCAAGCACACTGAATGAGGAATTCCTGCCAGCCTACGCCTCACAGAAAAGGCATCAGCACGACATACCAGAGTTTATCAGTCTCAGAAATAATCCCAACAGAGCATGTATATAACTCAACCTTCAATGTGCGGCTGACGCACAGATTTCGTACTCGGAGAGCTATTTCAGCTAGGGGTTAGATTTCTCGGCCCCCTCATGCTCCTCTGGATGTTTTTCCAATGCAGTCACTGTGCAGGCACAGTTAAATGGGTACAGACATCTCAGAAGGTGACATCATATATTCTTCCTTCTTACACTTAAATATACACTGCGGGCAAAAGGCACTTTTATACCATTATAACCGCAAATGAACTAGGAAAATCATATGCTTTAACTAGACCTGAACCACTAAAACAGACTCATGTGAAGTCAAGTCCTTGAAAGAAATCTTTAAGAAACAAAACTAAACCCCTGTTTCAGCATGCAACCTATTCTTCCTTCACCAAGGTTTTGCTCATTAGCTGGTTTTGAATGCCAGAAGGTAAATTTCTTTCAGAACAGACTGCCCTGTAACATTGTGTTGTGAAATTTCACATTCATAATTTTATTATAATCTGAATAGAGGCCATATCTGAAGAGCAGAGAAAATGACTATACAAAGAATTTATAGAACATTCATTTACATACTGGAGACCTTTTGATGCTTTTTTACAGTTTCAAGAAAAAGGCAAAAATTTTCACTAGTAGGTAAATCCAAGAAGGAAACATTAAATTTTTAATGATACTGTTGGGTACAAGGAAACCATTTATTTAAAAACATGGCTTTTAGCATTTTTGTAGTTTAACACTGTACGATTATAGCAGTACATTTACTAAGCAGGTTAATAGGAATCTGGCTAAATACATGTGTCAACTTGCTGCCATTAGTTATGAAACTGCATATACACATCTACCAAAAACCTTGAAAGTGCTGTATTAACTATTTAGTCTTGTATTTGCCATGAACATAAGTTTTGTGAACATCTTTCTACATACACTACACAATGGTACATACTGAACTATTTTGCTTTGTGCATTTTTTAATTCATTAAAAAGCAAAAGCACGTGGCAATATACCATCCAAACGAATGCATAATAGAAAACCTCCCTTAGAAACAGGGCAACTTCTTTTTTCCCTCTTACCAAGGAGAGCTAAACTCCCAGGAAACACCACCAGGAGTGTCAGCGTCCAATTCCTTATGCTCTTGAATTCAGCAGGTCTTGAGAAAGCACAAGGAATGAAAAATAAGGCCCTGAATGGAAATGATAATACATGGGAAAAAAAGACACTTTATTTTCAACCCAAAGGCCAACACTTGGTGTTTTACAAGACACACTAAAATTTAAGTATCATCTACAGAAGTGAAAAAATATAGTAAAAAATTCCTCCTCATTTCAATGCTCACAACACATCAGATTTAAATCTAACTGAGATGTCAGCTGAAGAAATTCACTGGGGTCCAACTGGCTGACTAGATTAGGCAACTGGGTTCTTGGTGCATCAAAAGAATATTAAAAGGAAACTTGTCCTTACAGGTTTCAAAAGGATCAAAGCTCCTAAAAGTAAGAACTGCATTCTTTTTTGGATGGTACATAAACACCGTTTAAGTAGTACACCTCTGTGTCAACAGAACAGAATTATTTGGTACAAATCAGAGGCACTTGCCCTTGTTGCTTCAACGGTAGCTACTACGCTTTGGATCGCTTCACCCTTCCACACACATCCAGTGCCCACTGCTACTAACACACCACTTCCTGGTCCAAATACATTAAACTTCAAATCTTTCTTCTTTCTACCTCTCTTCCCCACCCCTTTCTTTTTAAAAAGTATGAAGTTATTTATACAAAATACATAGCTACGCAAATAAATTGGTAACGCTTTGGCTATGGTCACTGAATAAGGTTTCCATGGTCCTAATACTTTAGGAAATAGGAAGAGAGTTGTTAATAAAAAACAGATCAAAATTTATACAGGACAAACGTAGTTCAAATGGTGGAACCTTCTCACCATAGAGCCCAGAGTTTCCCATTCCATTTAACCATTATTTAGGAAAAGTAGATAAAAGGATTAAATTCTCCAAGTGGGTACAGTTACTACTTAACCCAGTGCCTCATGCACCGGCATGCCGAATTCAGCATGTGATTTTATTCCTCGGGTTATTAACATAATGTTGACAGCCACACATCGAAGAAGCAGAGGCAATGACACTTGTCAGCACTGTCACACTGAAGCTGCTTTATTACCATCAGTTCTGGTACGGGGGTCTAGTACTGCTCCTTTTGGAGGGAATGGGAATTACACAGTAGACCTCAGCAGCTTACTCTCCTCGTGAAGGTTTCCACTGTAACCTACCGTATCGATTTTCTGTAAAGCTAACTAGCACTTCATTACACGTTTAAAATACCGTCGTGTTTAGACAGATACAGAGTACGTACAAGTGTGATCGTTGTAGAAATCATGACATAAATGCTCTCAAGAAATGGGACAGAGTAACAAAATAAATTCCATTCCCTTTTGGATTTCCTGACTCAAGGAATTATTAAAAAAAACATTATAAACCAAAAATAGTTCCTACAGATAAAAAAAAAAGCCAAAAAATCCCCCAAATCCCGATAAAAAGGGGGTTAAAAGAACCCGCAAATGTAATTATGTATTAGGTAGGGGAACAAATGTTACTACCAAAACAGTATTGCAGAGACAGGAAATGGGAAGTATCTTGTCACTGTAAGACAAAAGTCAAAATATGAGACTCTATTGTCTATAGCAAGGCACAGGCTATACACAGGCACAGGCTATTATGCAAAATAGCGCCAAAGAGGTGAAGCTCAACAATGGTCTAGTTTAAGAATACCCATATGACATATCAAAAAAGGAGATCTACTATAAATAATCTGGCACAGGTAAAAATATATAAATTATAAAATTTCCTTCTTTGCTTTTCCCTCATTTTTATCCTGTAATTACTAAAATACAGAATCTTCCCTGCTTAGTTCTCTGTATAAAAAAATAATAATACAAAAAACCCCGATTACGGAATAGATTTCCACACAACCTTTTTTTTTGTTCTGCCACATCTCCCCTATTTAAAATTTTTCAAACTAAACCAGCCCAGCCTTCTTAACACTAAATACAGAGCAATCTCCCTGAATATTCCACATTGCCGCTCCTTTCTTATCAGAGATCAACTTGCACAAACCTTCTCTTCACATACATCTTCCCCTCTCTCCGTTCAGTTCCCATCACTGATCACATAAAGATGAAGGGAAGAGCAAATAGTCTTCCTCAGACCATCGTTCTCTTAAGAGCATGTTTGCAAGGCCTATAGCTACCACTGATGCAACTACGGCAAGTGTCTTTGTAGAGGTTATACACAACATTTTCCGCACAAAAAAGTAGCACAGCCTAGTGAGTATTTCTGCTCCAAAAAATCACGAGAAACAGCATGTGAAAATGTATTAGAAACCCTTCAGGAGAAAAGCTTTTCATTTCTGCTTCATTCAGTTACGGGCTACATGGGCTTGGGAGGCACCCAGCTTCTTTTGTTTTGTCCTTTGATGTAAAAACAAATAATGCTTTGTTAAGTCAGAGGCATCTTCAAAGAAAAGGCTGAACTCTTGCAAACAAAATGCAGAGAGACATCCTCTGCTTTCCTTCTTGGGAATGACAAGGTTCAGACGTTGCTGCTGAATAGGCTTTCTCCCTCTCACAGTGCTTTCCTTCAGCGAAGAGCTCCGAGTCAAGGGTGGAAAGGCATCAGATCTTCTTCTGGGATCCGATCATGACCTTCGATACAAAGTTCACAATGGCACTGGCAGGTTGCTCTGGATCGTGCTCTGCGAAGAGGTGGCACACGTTGTCCGTGGCACTGCCCTGCTTCCTGGCAACGAAGCCGAATACTCTGCAAGGGCAACAACCGGAGCGAGTCAGAGAACAGACAGGCAGGCATCGCCTCCTTTCGTAAAGCAAAAAGATACTGCAGAAACCGAAGGCACAAATCAGACTCCCCCTGCTCTGACGGACAAGGTCCTGTGCGACTGCTAACACAGTGCTCCAGACACACCAGCCGACTCGGGAGCACCCAAGTGGCTCGGGACGGCCGGAATCAGGGAAGGACCTTCCCCCTTCCCGCTCCTACTCCGCCTGTGCGGCGTCCGAGACGTGCTGCTGACCCTGGGGATACACTCAGTCTGACTCGGTACTGCCGTCCTCTTACCTGCCCTGGGGGTGCGTGGTGTGGCCTGTCGGGAATTGCCTAAAGAGAGGTTCCGAGGGCCACACATCTCAGTGGACAGAGTACTGGAAATAAACACGACTTAAGCCATCTATTTCTGTTCTTTTCCAGAAACCAGTGCCTGAGCTCTCCCTGTTTAGGTTTTTTCTTTTGGTAAATGGGGGACGACATCTGCCTTCAACAGAAAACACTCTGCGATCCCCTGGTAATTATATATTTATGCCACACACTAGTATTACTAGGAGTGTTTTCATCCATGTGCTGTGTATGGGATTTTTTTTTTTTAAAGCTATCAGTCGAAGCGAGACAAGTAAGCTTGTGTTAGTGTTGCTGGACAAGTGGAACACAAAACTGAGTAGCAAATGGCTCTGTTTTCATTTCTGAAACTTTAGTCAAATCACAGACCTGCAATCTAAATAAACCACGCTAGCTCTGGCTCCAGACACCCCACCATCACATAATTAGGCCCCGAATTGCAGAGGTGAGGATGAAGTAACTGAAGTCTATTTACAGTGGGGAGAGAGACTTTTGTCTCTGAACAGCTGCCTTCCCTTCTACATCTCTGACAAAGATAATTTAGAACAGTAAGAAACTGATCACTGTAATGATATTCCAAAGTGATCAGTCAAAAGAGACTCAGACGGGTGTCCACTTACTTTGCAGAAAGGCCATCTTTCATCCATCTTGTCGTCCGTTAAGAAAGCAGTAAAAAAAAAAAGGAAAAAAGAAAAGGAATGGAGAAATAAAAATGAAACCTATGTTAGCTTTTTGTGTAGATCAACAATACAAACAACATATTAGAATGCAACTGCTTGTCTTCCTTACTTTCTGTCCTGTGGATCCAAAGCACAGAAAATAACAGTGCTGACTGGATAATGCCGCCGAAAAAAGAGTCTGGATAGGAAGAAATAAAACATGTTTTAGGAATAGTTAAGATGCTTTAAATTTTAAACAATAAACAGATCTGAAAAATAAATTATGTTTAATCTAAATTTAATAACAATGATATAATCTTTTTGCTATCTTTGAGTGATTTTGAAAGCTAACTGAATTGCTCCAACCAAATAAATCCATATTTAGAACATTAATGTCAAGTTTTAGAACCATGAAAACTGACCCTCAAGCTAAGAAAAAAAACCTAAAAGTATGAAATGTGTTTTTTTTAAAAACTGGCCATTTAGATACTATGTCCATAGGAAATGCAGCTTCTTGGAACTTGTGAATAATTTGATTACATTAAGTTTCAAAATATAAGCACTCCGAGGCAATATAATTTAAGATTTTGTCCTTCATCTGCTATGAATGCTCACAGACCCCACGGAGTTAAGAAGTCTGGCACTTTTTTTTTTTTTAAACCTCTAATGAATTCCTGTTGTCCCTCCTTTGTTATTGTCAGTTTACAAATCTAAAGACTTTGTGGTAGCCTTAATAGTATTCAGTACAAAGTAAATATTAATTAACTTTTCATCATAGTATTTCACAGGCTATGCAAAGCACATTGTCAAATACTGGAGATACACAGTGTCTGCTTAGGCCAGCTCTGTTCAATGAAAGATACCGTAAAGATAAATTATTTCACTGGATAGGTTGAAACCAAATGCTGGAAAAGCCATGACTTTCCCTTTTTGTAAGAAATAACAATGAGAAAAATGCCATGGCAAAGTGACCTTCCCGAGGTAAAAGCTGCCATGTGGAAGTAATGTCCACAGCATAAACATTCATTCTCCAGTACTGCAGACAGCCGACACTGTCACCGTCACTCTTTAGGCACCCTTTCACCCTCCAGAACATAACTAGGAAAATCAAATCAACAGCAGCCCACACTTGTTGGGGGCAAGGCTGGATACTCTCTTCCCATCCCTCTTTCGCTTACTTTCTTTGATTATCCGTCAACGTGATTCCTTGCGCAGACACCTTGAAGTGGACAACGGTTGAGATGGGAGATGGATCTTGCGTCAGCGTCAGGCTCAAGGCTTTCTGTACTGCCTGGTAGCCCGTGAGGGACTCCATCTCCACCGAATTCAGGTACCAAACGTTACACGCTGTAACAAAAGAGGGCAAAGACTTCGAGAGGTCATTACTCAGCAGCAAGCAAACGGGAATCTTCTGAACAAAACCAAACAAAATGTAAATTTTCCACCTTTGTAAAGCGAATAGGGAAGACTGGCAGCAAACCACCAAACCTTCGACACGTGCCTCACTTCATCCTAGTGCTGATTCACAGTTTGCAGCCTTTAATTTTGGAGGTCATAGGCCTTTTGCTGTCCCTTTGTTTTTAATACCTTTACATTTAGGCCAATGACTGTATTTATCTACTACCCCCAGATCCTGAAAGTTAAATAAATACCAAGGCAGGAGCAGAGAGAGAGGCCACTCATAGGTACTACTACAGCAAAGGAATTCCCGAGGGGAAAGAATGGGGGTATTTTGCTTTTAAGTTCAACTACAGAAGCCAATAAGAAAACACACATTTTTGCAGCATACTTTCACACATTTTACACTTTCAAATGGTATTTAAATTATATTCAAAGGAAACCATTCACTTGTTTGGCAAGGCAAGAATGTTTTCACCCCATAAAGAATTGAGGGTTGCTGCAAAGCTCACTTCTCATTAATTCCATAGCGTTTTGTATGATTAGCAATTTTAGGGCAAACAAAACAACTTCCAGATTGAGAAAAAATACTGACATGTATTTTCAGGTACCTCAGCATGCACTTACTTTTTAAAAGCCCTATTACTCTCCTAGAGATATCAGTAACTTCTGAAGTATCTCTACAGAATAGAAGCTGATTGGTTTCTAAGGCTACGGAAGAGTTAATTTTTTCAGCAGGTCTCATATCAAATCACCAGCAAGCACCAGGAAAAGAAGTACTAGTATTATACCACATAGTACCACATGGTAACGGTGCATATAACATTATACAGTATTAATTATTATTATAATAGTAACAGAATTATTCACATGCTTAAATACTTTGGGACTGTGATATAAAGTCACATTTACAAGCAGATTAAGAACATTTTTGAAACTGAAAAGCCCTCTTATTCTACAGCACAAGCAAGAATGATTAAACACATCTATAGCTAAACACTGGTACCAACAGATTTGTGTTTTGGTAAAAACATTTGTGTAGGTATCCAGGACAGAATTTACAACTCTCGCAGCTGACACTTGCAAATTACCATGCTAATATTTTACTTGTTTAGCTTCGCTTGCCAACCTTACTATGAAAGCAAAGATTACAGTAAATCTAAATAGCTTCTCTTTTCGTACAGCTATTCTGTACTCTGACTAAAGCTTTCTCCTACAACTATCTACATAAAATACACAGCTAGACACTGGCACTTTCAAAACAAGCAATTGTAAAGACTGCATAAAGCGTAGGTTTGATTCCAGCATGATCAGCCCAATAACTTCAAGCTCTGGAGTCTGTCAGTGAAAGAAGGGATCCAGAGATTTTATTTATTTGATTTGTAAGCATAACATTCCCCAAATGTATTTGCACATTGGTGCGATAGTTTCAATAACCTTTGTTTGAATCAATTACTATACAATTCATGCAGAGGGATTTAAGATGATGAATGCCAAGTTCAGTGAGGCCTTCCTCGCTGAACAGCTTTCTGTCATGTCTATCCAACACTGTAAATAACATTCCAAACCGTAAGCTCTCCTCACATCATTACTGTCTATGTTTCGTACAGATTTAACACTCTTCGCTACCCCGTGAGCCTTTCCCACCAGAGGAAGCTTGCCTTGCTCCACAGTCACACTCCTCACCACTTCTGAGACCCAAGGGAAGGGTTTTCCTTCCTCTTCTGCCACACACTGCATTGGTGTCAACAGACTGTGTTCAGGTTTTGTTTCTAAACGAAATAGCCAAGCATTTCGTCTAGATTGCCCTCAACGTGATAGTTCAAAAGCAGCTGCCAAATACAGTAGGTTCCTTTACTTCTGTAGCACAAAAAGCAATAAATGGAACCTTTTACAAAAGTGTTGGCAAGTGCAAAAATGTCAGCTTAAAAAGGAGATTATGGGAGAGGAAAGGTAATGAAAAGGCTGAAAGATTTCTCATTTAAGAACATCACGCATGGTCTGATGGGGTATCGAATGACAGCAGTCCCACAGAAACCATACCCAAGGCTGGAACAAAAGGAAGACAACTGTGTCTTTCGTGCAATGCAGCTGCCCTGCAGTGTTGCTGCTCTTGTCTTCCACAGGTGGCATTTTGTAGTCACGTCCATGCCACCACCAAGAGCTATACCCTGTGGCAATTTTGAGTAACCCATGCTGCTTTTAGACTGGGAATGTGCTTAGTCCCTTGACTGTATTAGCGGAAACAGATATGAAGAACTGGGATTTATTTGGGACAGAAAATTTGCTGCTGAACAGAGAGGTTAATAAAACAAGGTCTTTTCTAGGGAAAAGTCACTTATCTGTACAGTTTCTAGTCACTCTCTAGGAAGCAAAGGATTTTTGGTCAGCTTCTGCATTTAAATAATGACTAGAAATGCTCATTAGGTTCTTCAGACAGCTATAAAAAATGCTCATTCTAGGTGTCCTGGTTTCAGCTGGGATAGTGCTGATTGTCTTCCTAGTAGCTGGTGCGGTGCTGTGTTTTGAGTTCAGTATGCGAAGAATGTTGATAACACCCTGATGTTTTCAGTTGTTGCTAAGTAGTGTTTAGACTAAGTCAAGGATTTTTCAGCTTCTCTAGCCCAGCCGGTGAGAAAGCTGGAGGGGCACAAGAAGTTGGCACAGGACACAGCCAGGGCAGCTGACCCAAACTGGCCAACAGGGTATTCCATACTGTGTGATGTCATGCCCAGTATATAAACTGGGGGCGTTGGGATTGCTGCTCAGGGACTAATTGGGTGTCAATCGGCAGGTGGTGAGCAATTGCACTGTGCATCATTTGAATATTCCAACCCTTTTATCATTACTGCTGTCACTTTACTAGTGTCATCATTATCATTATTAGTTTCTTCTTTTCTGTTCTATTAAACCATTCTTATCTCAACCCATGAGTTTTATTTCTTTTCCCAATTTCCTCCCCCATCCCACTGGGGGGCGGGGGGGGGGGGAAGTGAGTGAGAGGCTGCGTGGTGCTTAGTTGCTGGCTGGGCTTAAACCACGACACTAGAAAAACACATTTTAATTTTTTTTGCTTGTGGAGTGGGAGAAGGGTGGGGTAAAGGAGGACAAGGAAAAAGCACATCTGCTTTGACTAAACTGCAGGTGCTCACACAAGCTCAGATGGTTAAAAAAGAAACAATTTACATGTTTCAGGTCTGCACTTCAGTGTTGAACTCCACAACCTGAATGTCTCTATGACTGAAACACGGAAAATCAGTGGGAAATGTACCAAGGCAAAAAAACCTCTGAGAATGTCTCCTAGCTAATTTATCTATTCGGGTTCGAAACCCTTGTTTAAAAACAAAACCACCACCACCAACGAAACAGGGAAAACCCAAATGTACTAAGTTCCCCAAATGATCCATGATGTGACAGCCCCCATAAGGGGTTACCTGACCGCTGCCCCAACTGAAGTTAGAATTACTTCTTGTTCTTTGAAAAGCACTGCCGGAGCAAGAAGAAACCAACATTTCTCAACAGACAACACATGCCCCTTTTGCTGGGTTTTCAAGAGGGAAAGTTCTACAACAATTCCTTCTCCTTGTTTTTTAACCCGTTGGCCACAACAACCACCACCGGCGCTGGCAGACAGAAAGGCCAACACGCGCTCGCTCCTGGCGTGGCCTCCCAAAGGCTTGCCATTGCCTCAGCCACACATTCCTGCTTGATGACAGCACTCGAAGTGCTACTTCAAATTTTTAAGTCAAAGCAGATTGCTGCACAAGCAAGGAGCAACACCCTCTTGCCCCAGAGTTGCTCAGCTTGGCAACTGCCCCCCTGGGAAATGCCCTCAGGTGGGTGAGGGCAATGAGGCAGCATTCTCCAAAGGCGCGCTTGGCCAGGACGCTTTTGCTTGTGGCTCCAGTGGCAGGCTAAACTCAAAGGAGAGTGGCAAATGTAGTGCATTCTCCTGCTCTAATGGGACTAACTGGGTGGACAGATAGATCCTGGGGAGAATTCTCAGCAGCCTGAATACCAGGGACCACGGGAGGGGTGGACAGGATCCCACCGTACAGCGGAATAACACAGTGGCTGCATTTCTACTAAGGACAGCCTTACGATTATGAAGGGGTACTCAGAGCACCATGTCCAATAACGGGGGGTTAGGAAGCCACCACACTTTTTCAGGCAGCCTATTTCACTAGCTGTCTCTGGGTCAGGTGCTCATGAAGCAGATGAGAAGTAGAGCACATCTCTACACAGCTGCTGCAAACACCTCTTCTTGAGAGCGATACAGATGGTACCAATGCATAGCAACACATCGTTTGGAGGTAATCTTCTCAGGGTTCTTCTGTCACATCAATAAGCTCACGGTAAGACAACTTAACTTGCCAGAATGGGTGCTGCAGTATGCGTGAGAATCCATAGAACAGCACCCAATGGAAAAGACACTGAATGTTTCCCAACAACATGCAGCATCAAGTGAAGCACAGGACAATGTTTTTTAATGTTGTTTTTCAGATTGATGGGACAGTAAGCATTTTCTAGCGGTATTGCTGACCCCTATGCTGAGAATCTAACCCTACTGAACACCCTCCTTAGTTGCCTTTTGCAGACCTCAGACATAGTTCATGAACCTCTGCAATCACAGGTTGAAAATACCTTCTCTAAGTTCATCAGTTATGAAAGCAATGTCACCACTTAAAAATTGCTGTGCTTGAACCAACCTATGTGTGCCTCATATTCTCACTGGAGACACAACTGGAAAGCAAACACAGGGTTGTTGAACTTAGGAGCTGGTTGCAGAAAACAACGAACTTCATACCTATCCTCACAGTGTCCTTTACTACACAGCACTCTAAATTTAATTGCTCCCTTTAAACATCCTTCAGTCCAGCCTAAGTTTCAGCTTCTCCCAGCCTATAAGATACAAAATTTGGTGACAGTCAAACGCAAAGAAAAAGTTTAACAGACCTGCACCCTGTTTGAGAAGCTCCGCTGCCGAGTTTGCAGCAGTTTGTGGAGAAGTTTCTGCTATCTCCTCCAAGGGATCTGCAAACAGAAAACACTGTCCATGTCTTGTTTGGACTTGAATTGACAAATCAATGCACATAGTCAAGTATGAGTTTAGCTTTTGTGATTGTGATCTCATCTACTGGACAACTCTTGGCCAGAAACATGAAACATCTTGTATCTGCAACTATAATAATTCATGTGATTTTTGCACTGCATCAGTTTTTTTGCCTCCAGTGCCACGGGAGGGATATTCAACCTTTATTTCCTGACAGTAAAAGACATAACTACATAGCATATGCTGCAGGGACACATATGATGTCACATTAAAAAAATACTAACAGCTATATTCCCTCATTACAGCCTCGAAATTTTTTAATTATCTCATTTAATTTGTATAATTTACACTAATTCAGGCAAGAAGACTTTGTGTTTCTACGATGAAATCCATTAATTACATTTTGATTCAGAAGATGACAACATAATCCTTCTTTCTTCATACTTATGTAGAAAACAAACATGTGAACTATTAAGACAGCAGGGGAATGTTTGCCTCCCAGTCTTCTGTTAAAATTACTGAGAAAACTGTCCATCAGTATGTTATTTCAGTTATATAAATGCATGTAAAAAGATCTCGGTGCTGTATTTAACATGATGCATGTTGTCTTTGAAAACATACACTCAAATGACGAATAGAGCAGTAATATGGTGTGTGACACTAGTCACACGTTTAAAGTTATCCATATGCTTTAAATACTCTGTGCACTGTGTCCAGAATCATTAACCACAGAAGATCATCTTAAAATGCGTGATCATCTTGGATTAAAAAATAAAACCAAAATAAAATTTCACTGTGGTATGTTTATTCAGGACAAGGCAAATGTTTCAGTCCTGCATCCCTGCCAGAACAGAAGGAGCTTTCCATTTTAGGTGAGGAGGATAAGGAGAACGAGCCCACCTAGCACACTGGTTTGCCATATAAAGAGATCTCTGGTCACATCTACGATACCATGTTTTTGTGCTAAAATGGTTTTGTTAATGTATTTGCATAATTCAAATGCTATGTTTGAACACTGACATATGGCCTTTAACAAAAGTTTTAAGAGTTCAGTAGAAAACCACAAGAATGTTTAACATTTCAATAATACATCTGGTGTTAACTTCATGTGGGAGAGTAACAGACAACTGAATTATGGGGCAAGCATAGCTATATTTTGCTGTTGTCTTAGAGTGGTTTATGAAATCACCATAACCAAAATTAGAATTACAGTCCCATGATGCAACACAGGCTTTTTGATCATTCACTTAAACAATATTTGGACCTAAGTTGTTACTTCCTTCCTGCCAGTGTCATGCTCAGGGCACCTTCTGTTCTTTACCTACTTGTCTTCCCCAAAGCCCTTTCACCGCCCAGACCTGAATAAGTGGTCACATCTAACCATACATGGGCATAATTTCATGTCTGAGAAGTACACTTGTCTTCCTACATGCTAAATTACTGTGCAGATTTCCACAACACATATATGTTTACGACTGGAATATCACAGTATTAGTCTGCTCACAACTACCGCTTGGGTAAGAGCCGTCAGCAGTAATGAAGAACCACTTTTAAAACAGCTTCCTTCCTGTGCTTCTTGCTTAGATCTTGACTTGTGACATGTTCACCTGCCTTCGGATACTGGCACTTTGACGCAGAGCTTGGCTGGGTATATCTCTTCTGTATTTTAACAAGCATACCTCTGTCTGGGATGAGGAGCTTGCAGGGCAATGCCAGTGGAGTGATGGAATGCTGATACACCAGAGCTGTCAAACTCCCTGTGGTCAGAAAAGTAACAAGACATGCACTGTCAACTTGGTGGACAACAAGAATGCTTAACAGTTACTTTGGTACTCGAGTATTTTATAGACCAAGGGGCCTCCCCACCCTCCCCTTAAAAAAAAATTCTCTTGGCACCTAAGCCAAGACCTTCTTCCGTCAACTTTAGTGTATTCATGCTTCCCAGCACTCTCCCAGTTGGATGCACCTGAACTCATTAATCACAATCCTGTGCTGCCTTTCCCTGCTTAAACACACTGCTTAAATCCTAGCCTAAATGACTTTGCTTCAAATGGAGAAAGCACAAAAATAACAAAACCAGTAACATATGGAAGTCAGTAAATTCCTTTCCAATGCTCTTTAACTTCTGCTACATGAAATGTAGTAAAATCTTACAAAGATGGTAACAGTACAAGAGGTCAATGCTATGTGATAAGGCAGAGAAAAAGTGAGGAGTTCTTCCTTTTAGCCACCCAGTCTCCACTGTCCAGTCCTTTGTCTACATGCACCTCTATTTTGTGTTTCTAAAAGTATAAAAGTTCGTCTATATAAAGCCTCCTCCATTCAATGTGGCCGTGATGTATGTAGCATTCTCTATTAAATTATTCTTCTTTTTATTCAAAGTCACTTTTGTTGTCTGGACTTGGCTTAATTAAAATAATTAAACATTAGTCATCCTTGGGAAAGGCGTAATATTCATCAGTCTGTTTGCACAAAAAGCCATCCTTCGATCCTGTTTACTAACAAACATTGAACATTATTATCATGGGCTTGAGGAAAATCACAGTTCAACCAAAACCAACCTCATTTTTACAGCCCATCAAAAACGTCTTTGAAATGGAAAGATGACCAAATTCTGGAAGGGTCTTACAGAAACGCGAAGACCAATTGACACTACTAGTCCTTCACTGTCTTATCCATACAAGTGTGTCATAGTGCCTGCCCGCCCACTTTGCGAAGCAGTTTTGAGGCTGTATACATTGAAGGATTAGGAGATGCTCAAACCAAATGATTAGAAGGGCTACGTATGTGCCATAAATGGGTACTTCAAGATCAAGATAGGACTGGGCTAAAAATTCTGATTTGAAGTAAGTCTCATGCCAAACACTGACAAACTTCAATCCGCTTTTACTTCAAACAGGATTTGTCATTTTACACTTGTTCATTTTATGGCAGATGACTCCTTCACGGGTGTACGTGACAAGGCTGGCAGCAGGGGGTGGGAGGGCTGTGAGGAGAGGCCGGGGGCTGCCCCATGCCAGACACGACCGGCTCCAGGACCACTGAGCCACGGGTGGGGTGCCTCTGGGAAAGCATATCTAAGAAAGGGCAGAAAAGGCCACACAGGGACAAGAAGGTAACAAACAGGGTGAGACAGAGCAGAGGGAACACCACAGTCAGAGGAAGAGGAGGAGAGGGAGGTGCTCCAGGCACGCAAGCTGACATCCCCCATCCTGCTGCCCATGCAGCTCACATGGGAGCAGACGGATGTTTCCTGAAGGAATGGTGGCCCATGGAGAGCGCATGCTGGAGAGGTTTTTTTCCTGAAGGATGGCAGCCCATGGGGAAGGCCCACACCTCAGCAGGGAAAAAGTGGGAGAGGGATGGAGCAGCAGAAAGGAACTGTTCTATAATGACTATAGAGCCCCCACCTGCTCCTGCACTGCCTGCAGCAGGGGTGAGGAGTCTGGGGGAAGCAGAGAAGCTGAGCTTGGGAAAGGGGAAGGAAAAGTGTTATTTTAATGTTTCTCTTTGTTTCTCACTACCCGAATATCAATATCAAATTAAATTAATTTTCCCCAAGCTGAGTCTCTTTCACCCACGGTAGTAAATGGTTAGCAACCTCCCTGTCTGTAACTCGACCCATGAGCTTTCTCATCCTATTTTCCCCTCCTGCCCCACTGAGGAGGGCAAATGAGTGAGCAGCTAGGTAGGTATTCAGTTGTTTGCCACAACAGGTAATGCCCTTTCATCATATCACATTAGGTAGGCTGACGCAGCATAATGTAATTTGTGAATGTCCCACTCTAGTGTCATTTAGCCAGCTAGTATACAGTATAAGCATAGTACAGGACAAAATAACACAAAGGTCCTGAATCAGTAAGGCCCGTAACAGTCATCTAGCTCAGCTGTGCGCAGCGGCATTGGTAGCGGTAGACCAAGACTGACCGCTTCAAGGTTGGTCACAGGCATCTGTGCTAGAGTGCCCTGCACATATACTTAAAGTAAATGTGTACAAGGCTCCTATAATCTTAGCACGGGTTCCTACAGAAATCATCAGGACTTGAGCAAAGTATTCTCTCATTTGCACTCCATCCAAGTCTATGAAACAACTCTGGCAACTGCAAACTGTTTCCATTTTCTGTGTCCCTGTGATGCACAGTACTTACCAAAATATGGTTCATTTGGGCATCCTTTCAAGCGCACCCCCTTGTGTGTGCATTCAATCAGAAAATGCCTTACAAGTTCATTTGACAAATCTCCAACTGTGTTGAAAAAGAAAAAGAAAGCTCATGAAGAGAAGCAATGAACAGACAACAGTCTTACAAATTAGCAGGTCTTTATGAAGCAGTTTTCCACATTACCACCTAATGTTTTATATACAACATGCAAAGACTACATTAGACTTGCTCTGCTGCAAGGTTACAAGCTGTAGTAAAAAGGCCATTTTTCAAAAAACTAACAAGCAAATAGCTCACTTTAGACAATCAGAGGAAAAGGTTTTATAATCATAAGTGACTGACATCCAAATATACACTGGTGTCCAAAATGTCCAAGCATGGTCCCAACTACAGACAAGAACAGAAATTTGGAAAACAAATGGTTAGAAATTCTGAGGCACCTGCCCATTAGAAGAACCTGTATCCAACGTGACAAGGGAGTAAAAGTATCATAAAATACTCAGATTTCTAGTGACAGTTCTGCTCACAGAACTTTTCCAGAGTAAAACAATAGAAGATTTAGCTATACAATGGCAATGACGCCAAGTCTCTTAGTGAATTTTTGAAGTTTTAAAACATTAGCAGTTTTACACTAAGTCTTTGCTCCTGAAAACAATTACATGAAACACTCAG
Source organism: Aviceda cuculoides (assembly GCA_035590195.1). Taxonomy (NCBI): domain Eukaryota; kingdom Metazoa; phylum Chordata; class Aves; order Accipitriformes; family Accipitridae; genus Aviceda; species Aviceda cuculoides. Next base: position 26,938,876 of record JAVJGG010000030.1, on the reverse strand, counting down.
GTTTCACTAGATTTTTAAAGACAGTTTTTATCTCTCAGGAATCTAGGACAAATTGAAATTGTTAAGTTGGAAGTAATGAGGAGATTTAAAGTCCAAAAGGCATATAAAAATTCTCTTGAGATTTAGCATTCTTTTATACGTATACATACATATGCATGCATATGATTAAGACAACTTCATTATTTCTTGAAAGACTGGTTCACAGTATTTCACACCTGACTACAAATTCAATCTCTCTCCAAGTAATCAAAGGGTTATTTCATAGCAATGGGACAAAGCTACCCAACCATTCAAACTTTAACAAAAGAGCCACAAACACAAATGCTCCCTTTGACTCTGATCTGTCAGCCACAGTCCAGGCAACACATGACATCAAGGGCTGACTTTCAGGCTAATACAGATGAACACATTAATCTGGACAGCAGAAACTTCTATGCAAGCAAATGTTGCAAAGATCACCTTTTTAAACAGCTTACTGTTTGCCATTATGCTCTCACAATATTAAAAAAAAAATGACTACAAGGGTATGTGAGAAGGGGGAAGCCTGGAACAAGAAACCCTGCAGGAGACTTAACAAATTTGTGCCTTCTGGGATGAAGCAGTGGGAACCAAAAAAAGCTAAACATCACAGAGCGAGAAGTGGAAGAATGCTACAGTCTCAACTAAAATTTTCTCTTACTACTACTTGCCTGTGGTACAACTAACATAAACTGGCTCTTAAAGGCTAGTAGAGTTTGAACTTTCATGTATTCCTGGACTTCACTGGTCTGATGATAAAAAAAGATCACTAAAACCACCTACAGCCACTCTCCATTTGCCTCCTTGTCTCCACCATCTCAGTGCACCCCTGTTGTCTTCATTAAATAAGACACTGCAGTGGTTCTGCTGATGTTTCTTGGCAATAAAAAGGATTACATGGCAAATTTTTATTAAAAATTATCTCAAGATACCAGATTAAGTGTACAGAATTTGAAAGTGTTATTGTAATAGAGGTGGACTGCTAACCTTGCCCCAGAGTAAGCATGAGATCTTAAAAAAAAAACCCCAAAACAACGGCCAACCAGCAAACCAAAACCAGACAAAACCACACTTCCATAACCACGACACTAAGAACCACTGCTTTCCTGTGATCTCAGGTGCTTACCTCACCATGCAGCATGTACTAATGAAACATAATAAGCTTTGTAAAAGGAAAACAGCAGCAATGAAACCACCCCACTGTGCCTGCAGTAACACAAATGGAGCCAAGAACACTACAGACACTGGCTGCTGAGTTTCAATACATTGATTAATGCTTTCCGTATGTTTTTCTCATTTACCTTTCACAACTATCAGGCAAGTTATACATGGAGGCACTGGAGCTGGGAGAGTAGGTGTATTTCATCGTATCTTTTAAACAACTATTGTCTTTCCTTAGGGAAGCTCCTCAGATTTACATCTAATGTAGAGCTGTCTCAAAACAAAACCTTGGGGTCAAAAAAATTCAACCTTCCAGTCAAGCGAAAGCTTTACATGGTAGTATGTGGATCAAATGCAGACTTCTGATTGCTAGGGAGGACTCATTACTGAGATGACACTGGTCTTCTTAGTAGGTTGCTAAGGTACAACACATGCATAGCCACAGTAAACATACATTTACAAGCCATGGTGAAACTGTGAAGTACAACAGACATCTTATCCTGACTCATTTGACAAGGTACCAAATGGAGTCTGTAATTCAAGTTGCACTTACTAGAAGAGGGGAGATTTCCTCCAGATTATTACCCAGTAATAAGGACTTCCTACTATGTATGGCTTGTCAAAGAATAGATAGAAGGCATACAGTACCTTTCTTGTTTAACTGCAGCACAGATGGAGGCGGTGTAGCAACTTTCATTGCTAGTCCATAGGCCCCCCGGAAAGAATGACTGTCTCGAACAATGAATGACCCAGGTTCCTTGTCCTTCAGAACAGCAATGGCTGCAAGGGATTCCGGGAAAGAGAGAGAAAAGCAGTTCCAGAACAATGCACACACCCCAAAAGAACAGAAGTGCAAATCTATAATTAACAGGAGACTAAAGGAAATAAGATCCTTTTCATTGTCTCCACTGCTGTAGAACAGAATACAATCAAGCATATTTGGGGGATCTGAGCGGAAACATCTTGTGCAAATCTCACATTTCTAAAGAAGCCTGAAGTACAGATTCCTACTGATTTTTAAACTGAGAAGGCTGTGCAGGTCCCATCAGGATTCCTACAACCAGTACAAGAGCAAGTTGATTCCGGCTTAAATTTTGTCATTTTGTTAGAAGCATGACAGAGAGCACAGCTCTCTGTAATTCCCAGGCTGACTAGACAGCACTGTTTTTCTTTTCCTATGCAGCTTCAACAGGCGGAGCAGATCCGTTTTCATCCACCACCAAGTTTCTGTCCCTGCAAAGCAGTCGCACTCCCTCACATCCCAAAGCAAGGGAAGGGATGTAAGTGAGTATTTGCTCTTTAACTGTCCAAGCATCAAAATAATTTTGCATCTATATTCTGTGATCTCTGCTGGAAGTGTGATATGAAGTCCTCCCCAGGAGGGAACATTTGCAGGGCGACTGCTCTTGCTTTGCAGGAGTCTACTGCAGACTTTGAAATCTAGTAGCCCAAAATCTTAATCTCACTTTGAAAAAAGACAAGAGGTTGATCTAATGATCGATCTTAGTTTGACCTTAATAAAACTTCAGTACTTTGCTTGTAGTTTTTTTCTCTTAAACTTTTTTGAAATACTTGTGTTTGCTTCCAGAATTTCTAACGATCAGCAAGCCTTCAAAGAAACCCTGGAAAAAGCCCAAATTTGACCCTGGAGTCCTTAAATGTCTGTATACACAGAATATGAAAATTACGCATTTGGGGCATGAAGCCATATTTTGCAAGGCCTGAGCAATGATTACATGATATACACACACACATTTTTTTTCCATGAAAGAAAGAATAGTAGCCAAAAATCAGGAAAATGCAGACATAATTGTCTCTCCTGTTTAAGTGAGTAAAGCAAATGTGTATGTATTCTGTTCTATTCATATGTCAGATGGTGAAGAAAACAACTATTTTCACAATAACCTGTCATGTTCAGAGGAGGAGGACAAACATATAGAACCCTGCAGTTCAGTAGTACTCACATAACTAAATCCAGAGGGGGACAGTAATCATTTGTCACAGGAGCAGTCCATTAAGCAGAGAAAAAAGAACAAGTGCTCCCCCTCCACAGTCTCTTAAAAGACTTTTTAAAAGGAATTGTACTTGGTAGGGTGAAAAGAGGCATACTGAAAGGTTGGGAAGATTCTCTTTTCATTTGTTCAAGCAGCTAGGTTTAAACCTCCTTTATGATCTACTCCCCTCTCTGGACTGGCATCAAGTCAGGAAATTTTTTTTGCACATTTTAAGACTCAGTTCTCATTATGGGTGGGGAGCAGACAATGGGAAGGGAACTGGAGTGAAAGGACCAGTAAAACATCATCCAAGATGAATTAATGATCTGTTTTCTATGACCTTTATTCCCCTGGGCTTGTATTTACCACTACACTGTAAGAGGCATCCTCACCATTTGAGAAACTATGAATGAAACAGACATAGCAATTCATCGTTTGCCAATAGCTGAAGGCTATTTTGGTTTACTGTGAACTTCCTTCCCAAGGCAGAACTAATTCGTCATTTTTCCTTTTTGAGAACCACATTTTAAGAATCCCAGTTTAAAATCCTGCCATAACTCATTAAATGCAATTCAGTATAGCTGAATATTACAACATGGACACAAGGACCGTCAGACCAATCGCATTTGCAAAGCACCCAGCATGCTTTATTTATGCACTGTTGCAGGGGCAAAGTGTAAGTTCATATGTATACAACTTCACATACATAATAAAAGCTTTCTCCATCTCATTCAATAATATATCGACATACAGATGTACTGTATCTGTATTGTACCTCATGAAGATGATGTTCCATGGGAGTGCTATTTCGTAACCTTTAAGAAATAATGTATGTCACTTACAGCTGGCAATGAAATCCAGGCTATAGAATGACTGGTAGACGAGGCTGCTTTTTTGATGACTTCTAGCTAATGAATTGTTCTCTGATATTTAGCATCTCTCACCTTATTATCTGTGCAGGGAAACACACAAGTCTGAGATCATGCCAGAGCAGGACACTTGTACTCAAAAGGTTTCTGAGAGCAGACAGTTGCTCTCAGATGTGTACTGCATCACACATATCTGCCATTACAAAACCTCGAGTTTCTCAGTAAAATACATTTGCAGCAGCTACCACAGGCAGATTTAAATTAGTCTGTAGTTAGTTCAGTTAGGCTAATAATTTGTCTGATTAACTGAATATTTTTTAAGGACAACTTGACTGCCCTCCACTCTCAAATTCAGCCTTTGGACAAAAGAAATTAAGTGAGGTTGTCTGTGGCCCTTCTAGGTTTTATATTTCTTCTTGTATTTCTTTCAGACATCAAGGTGTGTATCAAAAATTTTTAAGAATTCACCAACTAGCCTTTCTGTGAATGGATATGCCAGAACATATATCAGTTTATATACCTTGTTCTCTTGAAATATCTGGCTTATACCAGAATTTGGACGTGTCCTGGACAAATTTTACGGTCACATGTTTATCAGTTGTGTTTTCTGTGAAATACAAGGGAAAAAACAGTCAAGAAAATTTTTAAATATAAAAGCATTTTTTACTTTTCTTTACAACTTCTAATCACCTTAATTATTCAAAAACCTCATGATCAGAAGGACAATTTAGAGAAACCCTGGACTGTTTTAGAACCACCAAATATAATACATTACACCAAGATTCTGAAAGCATTCTTGAAGTTTCATTTTGCAAAATCCGTAAGATAGGAAAAACTTAAATTTATAAAGCTGTATTAAATACAAAGCTGTATTTCTCAATGGGGTCCAGTGAATACCCATCTACATTTTTAACTATTCTTGACACAAGTCTAGAAAGGTGCAGAGAGAAGCCAGCCCTTATTAAAGAAGTTGGACGCCACACCGCTGGCTTGTGGTTTGGCAGTTCAAAAGGTAGGCTGCCCTTGGCTGACGTCTCGGGAAGCACAGAAAGAATTCTGCAGCCTTGTTCTCTGAATAACACATCCGAAGCCAGTGAGCTGGCGCCACTTACTGCAAATATTCAAGTCCTCTGTGCTGTTTTCATACCATTGCTTTTTTTTTTTCCTTCCCCTGCCCGCTTTTAAAATCCCCCAAATGCTTTTTATAAACTCATATAAAATCTAACATATTTTGCACTTCTCTGATGCAGAACCTACCTGGCACTGGGGAAGTGCTTAGCATTTTTGAGAAATCCGGGAGGACATTTGGGAAGGGGATGCTGATTGTGCTTCCGCTGTGGGGGCTAGAGAAGCCACTTGAGGAAGGTGACACGGAGGCAAAGGAACGGTCTCCTTCAGAGGACCTCTTTTTCTCTGGAAGAGGCGGCTGAGCATGTAGGTTCCCTCCGTGGTGCTGCTGAACTGCACTGTTCTGGCTATTGTGCCCAGAGGCCACTGTAAGAAAGTTCTGCGTCAAAAAGCCATTGTCCTCGGCACTTGCCAACGATGAGCTCACGGTTTTAGGAGAGATACTAGTATTGGGTATGAAAGTAGCTTGTTTCTCCTCTCGGGGGGAGCTGCCACCCCTGTTGACCCCACTGTAGCCCAGGTAGGTCCGGGCACTGCTGCCAACAGCAGGTTCTTGCTGTGGCTCTGCTGGTGAATTCTCCAGGCTGCTCAGAGTGATGACCTGCAGTCCTGGAGTTTGGAAATGAGACAAGAGAGAGACATCTTGCATGGCGTTTGAGAAGTCGGTGGGCACAAGGTAACCTGCCGGTGGCCTGCTGTTTCCCATTGAAAGCTGGAGCGACGGGGAAGCTTTGGGGCTGCTTTCAAGCCAAGGACGTTCTGTTGCAGAAGAGCTGTCAAAAAAAAAAGCCAAAAATTGAACACAAAAATAAAGTAACAGCCAAATCATTCCCTTAAAACGTCACCGTACAATCCATACTGCAGCGATCATTGAAAGCAACGAATTGCCTCACCCAGGACAATGCCCTTTGACGACGTGCTGGACCTGGTGATGCAGCTGGACCAAGGAATTCCAGCCCCATCCTGATGACTCGTTTCATCTGCCTAGGTCAATACTTTCTGCCTCATCTCACCTTCCACCTAGCCATGCTGACGGGACCGTTTGCACTATCTCTGAGTTTGCACTGTAAACCAGGCCATCAAATTAATCACAGTTAAAAATACTCCTCCTTCTCCCTGTTTCATAGGGTTACTTTTAATATGAATCAACTCAGTGAGGCTGTTCATAGCATTGCTTCACATACAGTGAGTGGTCCTGGAGATCTCTATGTGGTGAGCTGAAGTGCTACCTGGAAAAAAGCAGTAGGAGGCAAGAATTTCTTAAGCCAAGTCTGCCATCAAAGGCAGAGGTTTGTGGAAGAAAACTGACACTGACACAGCAGTTCTTACATGCAGAGTTTCTTATGTTCATTGAAAAAGAAAAAAGAAAAGAAATGGGCTAAGGAGATAGTTGTGCGCCATCACACAATAAATTAATAACTACTATAAGAACACAGTTCACAAGACCCGACTCTAAGCCAGGTCCCTTTTAATATAATTTGTATTAAAAAAGGAAGGAAGACAGGTCCAGTGGTTAATTTGTTCGATGACAGAATTGTTTTGATTGATAGAATTAAATATTTCAACAGTAAACATTAGATTTTTCTACTGGGTAGCAGTTCCACCTGCTCAAGTGAAGAATAACAAATATCCTTCTAAGTAAGACAACCTAAGCTTCTGATGAAACCACCTGATAAAAGTTTAAATTGTCTCCTTGCTTCTAGAAGTGAAATGTCCTTAGACTGTAGCTGGAAAGCATTACCAGCAACATCAAATTTAGAGAGAACAAACTCATTGTGAGATACAAAGGGAAAAGAGCTGACATAAGATATATTAAAAAAAGAAAGGAATTTTAATTAAAGGGAACTGTGAAAACGGATAGCAGTAGATTTGAACAGATCGAAGTAGAAGGGCCATAAAGAAACGGAAGGGAAGCAAGTGGCAGAAGGCGCCATTGCAAGGAAAAAAAAATGCCACAGCTGTAGCTGTCTGCTAGATGAAATGCAAAATGACAGAAAAAATATTTAGAAAAAAGGGAACAGAACTTTCTAGATAAAGTTTGACGTAAGAATGTAAACTTGATAATGACTACATTGCCTGGTAAGCTTTTAATTCATATCCACTTATAATGAAATGTTACACTGCCTCCTCCTCAGCAAATACTGACATACTTTGTTCAGTCTTATGATTCACAGTCACAATCACAAAACATAGTCCAAGTACTGATTGAAAATGAAATCAATTAGATGGGAAGATAAATAAAAGATAAATAGGTATCAACATAATTGAAGTCCTCACTGAGAGTCTGACACACCAACCAACAACATTCCAAGTACTTAGTGTGAAAAAGAAGCCAATTACCCAAGAACAAGAATAGGATAATTAACCACAAAGGAATGTTGTTGCAGAGTGATAGAAAAGGAAACCTAACCCTCTGTAACATAACACCTCACCTATTAAGTAAATAAGGGGCATAGCTAATGACTGACCATTCATTATCATGGTCTTCTGAACCTTCTAACAGTTACCTGGGACTCCTTCTTTCTTTGCTGTGTTTGCTGTGACATCTCATCTTACGCTTATAAGCTCCTTGGGACATGGACTATTTTGTAGATTTATACTATTCAAGCTCTGGTCCAGAGCCCTACATGTTTACCGCAATACAATTATGAAATAATAAAATCTCTCAGCCTGCTAAGCAGCTGAAAGGGAGTCAGCTACTCATTACCAAAACCAAATCCTCTGATATTTTACTGACTTGAAATGCATATACTGTGGTGAAAAGAGTGCTCCCTCTCTCTCATATATCACTTATTCCAATGTGAAATTTCATTAAATGCTTTTCAGTAAAGCACTAGAGAAGCTGGTTAAGCACACGGGAAAGCATGTATGAGCTTGTGCTAGCACATAATAAAGTAACTGAGCTATAAATTCCTATTTATTTTTTTATTCCTATTTATCTTCAAAGCTAATTGTGTCCCGGACGTATAAACAACATCTATGTATGTGGTAAATTCCAGCTGGTGGACATCATCAACATCAACTATCACAACCACACTCAAAGTCCTTGGACAAATGCTCTGCAATGAAGATGAAAGTGTAACATCCTGGCTGAAAACTATAGTTATGAGAACTAAACAATAAGGTAGGAGAATCTTTTCCTACCTTTCTCCCCCTGGGATAGGAGTGTTACTTGAAACAGTACACGAAGATGCAAAACAGCGCTGAAAGGAGGGATCTGTCTGCATGTTGGCCCTCAGCAAAGCAGGGTTAGCGCCCACAGTGCTGTCAGACATCACCATGGAGTGGTTAATGGCTTCCGTGTAACTTCGAGATTCTGCAGCAAAGGAAACAAAGTAAAAGGCAAGTTAAAAAACAACTCACATTTTTATGGACCTTGTACTGAAAGAAGTGTTTATAAAACGATTTGTTTTTCTTTTAATAGGACTATAAAGCAGAGTTTTTATTTGTTTGAGCAGTAACATTTTATTTCACAACGTTATGTTGATTGCTGAAAACATCCAGCAGGACAAATGGCAGAGGGAATAAAGATTACAGAATTGCACTACTCAAACTGTTTGATCAGTTCTCCAGGGTACATTCTCTAGCCCTAAAGATGAGAACAGACCCATCTGTTCCAAGTTGGTTTGCATTCCGCAGTCCAGAGTGCTAATTGGGTATGCCTAGTCAAGTGTCCACTGTCACTGCACCATCAGTGTGCACTTAAACACCAAACTGATAGAAAACTGGAGTATTAATTCAGTCCGCCCATTCAGCCCACTGCTGAATGGGGCAGGGGACCCAGTGGAAAAAGACATGGAAAATGCTGAGGTGCTCAAAACCTTCTTCACCTCAGCCTTTACAAGTAAGCCAGGCCTTTGGGAATCTCAAGCCCCTGAGACCACAGGAAAAATCTGGATCAAGGAAGACCTACCCTTGGTGGAGAAGGACCAAGCAAAGGAGCACTTAAACAAACTGGACAGATGTAAGTCCATTGGGGCCTGACAAGTTGCACCCACAAGAATTGATGGAGCTGGCTGATACCACTGCAAGGCCACTCTCAACAATCTTTAAAAGGTCACGACGACTGGGAGAGATTCCTGAAGACTGGAAGGGAGCAAGCGTCACTTCTACCTTCAAAAAGGACATGAAGGATGAACTGGCGAACTGGAGGCTTGGCTAGCCTAACCTCAGTCTCTGGGAAGGTGATGGAGCAACTAACCCTGGAAACCATTTCCAAACACGTGAAGTAAAAGATGATTGAGAGTTGCCAGCATGGATTTACGAAGGGGAAATCATGCTTATCTGCCTTGATAGCCTTCTCAGTGAACTGACTAATTCAGAGGCTAAGGGAAGAGCAGTGGATGTTGCTTATCTTGACTTTAGTAAGGCTTTTATCACATCCTCATAAACAAGCTGACAAAGCATGGGTTGGGTAAGTGGACAGTGAGGTGGACTGAAAATTGGCTGAATGGCCAGGCCCCAAGGGTGGTGATCAGCTGCACCAAGTCCACCAAGAGGCAAGTCACTAGCATTATACCCCAGGGGTTGATACTGGGGCCGGTACTGTTCAACGCCTTCACTAACAACCTGGATGATGGAACAAAGTTTCATCCCCACGTCTGAAGACAACAGAAAACCGTGAGGAGTAGCTCATAAACCAGATGGTTGTGCTGCCATTTAGAAGTGGGAGAAATGGCCAAGAGGAATCTCAAGAAGTTCAACAAGGGGAAACGCAAACTCCAGCACCTGGGAAGGAATAATCCCAGGCATCAGTACACGCTGAGGGCCAAGTGGTTGCAAGACAGCTCTGCAGAGAAGGACCTAGGGGTCCTGGTGGACAGCAAGCTGACCATTAGCCAGCAACGCAACCTCATGGCAAAGGCGGTCAACAGTATCCTGAGCTGCATCAGAAAGAGTGTTGCCAGCAGGTCAAGAGAGGTGATCCTTCCTCTCTGCTTAGCACCAGTGAGGCCACATCTGGAGTGCTGTGCCCATTTCTGGGCTCCCCAGTACCAGAGAGACATGGACTTGCTTGAGCAAGTCCAGCACAAGGCCACAAAGATGCCCGGAGCATTGCTGGGACTGGGGCAGCTTTCAAAGGAGCAGGGGCTGAGAGAGCTGGGACTGTTCAGCCTGGAGAAGAGAAAGCTCAGGGGTGATATTATCAATGTCAACAAATATCTGAAGGGAGGGAATAAAGATGAGGGAGCCAGTCTTCTCACTCTTCTGCTTACATGAGGAGAAAAGGACAGAACTGGGGTTGAAAGGCAGCTGAGCAGTACAGAGCTGCACCTGGTTTAGCTACCAGTGCAGCTACAGATTTCAGGTGTGACTTTGTTCACACCACACAGACAAGAAAGTAAAACACCTGTAAACTTTTCTTTCCAAATAGCTTGCAAATAACATCAGAGTAATTGGTTTCTAAACTGATTCGACTCTAAACTATGTTCAACTTAATTATACTGGACATAAATACTATGTGATATAGTTAAAAACAGATGCATTTGGATGAGGAATAATGTGGATGCTGTTACTGAAGAGCTTTATACAGAAACAGTTTAATCCCCTTCTTTACAGGCACATTTTAATAACCAGTCAAGCTCTAATGAGGATTACATTTAATTATTCTGGTATAGTCTAAAGCAATCCAACACCTATTCACATAAGCCCAGGTTCAACGGCACTATTTTCTACCACAGAAGAAGCCATGCACTAAGATACTGCAAATGCCTGTGCATCTGAATAGCTTCATATACCTGAATAGTTCTATTGACCTCAGCACTTGCAGGAGCGGAACCCAGTAAGATGATCACAAATGAAACAATCTCCAATTACTGTCTCTTGAGTAGATACACTTCAAAAGATCGAGGGAGAAAAAATACAGAAGAAAGTTGCAGAAAAATTCCAGCCCTACAAAGAGTTAAGATCACATTAATGCATCTTTTCCCTAAGAAAATCTTCCTAATGTAAAGAGAAGGAAGATTCTCACTATTTCTGTGAGCGCCACTGAAAAAAGTCTGAATAAATCCTCTTCCCTTCAACTCATGGCAGAGCCGGGCTCTGCTATTATTTGAAAGAGGAGAGTGCAAGGTACTTGAAATAAATGCCTGAGATAAGAAAATCTGCAAATCAGTGTCCTGACTGAAAACCATTTGAATTCCTCACATAGCACACATACTGTACAGAACAAACATTTAATTGGATGAGGGAAACATTACAAAACTGCAACACTGTCTTTTAACTATATCCATTGCTTTAACTATATCCACACCAGCCACAAAAATGAATTTTAAGGAAATTCTGCAGAAATGTGTGTGGTGTGGAAGAGCTAGAGAAATCTGAATCTGTATCTCTCTAATAGCTCAGATACATTACAGTCATTCTCATACTGGTCCAAACACAGTCAGAAAAAGCTGGCTGCATAAACCCATGATTTAGGCCATATTCCTACTGAAATCAGTGGTGCTTGTTTACACAAGTATTATAAAGATTGACTGTTTACCCAAGTGTTATGAACACTGATGTTAAGCCTTCAGCAATGATTTCAATATATAATGAAGTACTATTACTTTGTCTTAACTATTATCTGAGAAAAAGCTGATTAGTTGAAGGTGGGTTGGTCAAACTAACGTTGTACATCTGGAGACAACTAGAGCCTCCCCCAAAACCGAATTTTCACTAGGCTAAAAGCAGATGAATCTACCGAGGGCAGCATCTGTAAGACAAAACATCATTAAGTGCAACAGACATCTCGTCTCTCCACAGGAACCTGCAGAGGCTTCCCAATTATACTGCAGGTTGAGATGACTCTGCTACTGTATGGGAGAGGTTAATGCATTCCCTGCAGGCATGGGAATTGCCATCACAAGCTTAACTCCATACGCTTGCTTGTTTTTATGCCTCTATGTGTGTTCCCCTGACACCAGGCTATACAGGGGATCACTGGACTCCAGTTACCAAGAAGCTGGGGGCAGGAAGGGGAGCGGCACTCCTTCTGAAATAGCTTAAAATCTTCTCCCACTCTAATGCAATCTCAGCTATGTGCGTAAGAGTCAATCTAAAGCATTTACTTAGCAAAGTCCACTCCTCCTCCCACCAATAACAGCACTTGCTTGAAGAACTGGACCAAGACTTGATTCTTCCCTGTTTCAGGCCTTGGACCATTGCTATCACCTTTAGAGCACCAAACACTTCGTGACGAAGGACCGCTGTCACGCTTACAGCTGGAGCATTTCTTTTCATACCCAATTTTCACAGGTGTAAAATATTATACTACAAGTGAAAAGCCACTGGCAGCCAGGCATGTAATCTGCAGAAAGAACGTGAACTCTGTACAACTCTTCCCAGGCTAGAAACAAGTATATCTGAAAGGCACTTCCCATGAAAGCAGCTTTGTTTACATTTCAATCAAAAACAAGCTTGCTGAATATTTCAGCTATGTCCTCTCTATTGTCTGATGCAGAGTCCACACTCACCGGTCAGCTGTTAACCCTTTTATCTCACACAGTCATTTACTCAGTGCAATCTCATAGCTTCTACCAGATTTCTGTATGCATGGTACAAACTTCCCTGGCATGTCTGCTGCAAAGCATCAGTCCTTCTTGCTGCAGGCCCCTACTAAATCCGCACCACTCCATCTGTGAGAACACTGACAATGTAAAAAGTGCAGCTCCCTACTTAAAGAAGTGGCATGAGAAAACCAGGATCATTCGTATTCACGTCTCTTCATGCACCCAGGTCAGACCTGCATATCTATATTTACTATCACTGATCATCAACTTTACAGGCAGAATCCAAGAAAGGAGTTGGACTCTTTGCATCATATGCTACCGAAAAGTGACATTCAGGAAGAAAATTAATATTATTGTGCCTATATGCAAGGCAGAAAAACATCCAGCTTACTCTTCTACTGTCCCACTTGGCAGAAAAGGACAAATTCTTGTAAAAGTCACTAGCTTCTTTCAGTTGTAAGCAGAAACTCCTGGATGTGCCTAAGACACAGCTATATAAAGTAAGACGTTATAGATTAACTTTTATTTTAATTCACTAAATCTGTTGAAACAAAAAAGAAAAAGGAAACCTGAAAAAAAATTCCACCAAAAAATCCAGAGTGGCTTAACCCAGCCATGGTCCAAATAAAAGACACATAAAAAAGTTCCTTTTCCTCTTTCTTGCAGCAGCTGAAGGGCAAAAGCACCTCACAGCTTTGGAGACAATGATGCAACAATGGCAGGGAAGTGAAAGGAGCAGTCATTCCACTGTCATACCTTGTGTTTTAGCAGCTTCTCATATATTCTTATCTTTGTAGTCTTTTTTGTGAGAAGGTGATAGCTAACCTGTGTTGCATGAGCTTGAAAACTCCAGTCTAGATCCTCAGTTACACCTTTTGGGGAAAGGGAGCTCTAAGTCACTCCCAAAACCCTGAGCTGACCACCCCCAAACTATCTCAGGCCAGCCTAAAATCTGAATGGGACACAGAAAAGCACATTGCTCTAAAGTAAGCCAAAGTAACCGAGCCACTGCCAGCCGTAAAGAGCAGCAGAAGGATAAGAAGCTTTGTGCAATACTTTTAAATTTCACAGTCTATTTCTTAATCCATCCTTTGATGGCTTCAGCAATGATGAAAAAATCCAGCCTAACAAAAGAATTGCAAGAAGGCACAGCAGATGTGGCTGTGAAACATTGCTCCTATCAACCCTCTCATTCAGGGGTCCCTCCGCTTCCACCTCTCACTGTTCACACGAACAGCTGATGAGCCCATTCCTTTGGACAGCTTTCCTGACAAACTCATCTATAAAGACAGAACTGAAGACATCTAGGAATGTAATGGAAGAACGTTCGGCATCTTCTCTACACAGTAGAAATTTTTTTTTTGGTTTTGGATGGTTGCATCCCACTATGGACTTGTTATTTCTCATTCTCCCAGGACTCACCTTGGACTTGTCCTACCAGACAAGCATTCTCAAGATCTTCTTCCCTTTGAAACATCTTGGAAAAAATGCACGCAGTGCTGCCCAGCATTCACCAAAAATTTCTGCATGGCACTTTGCAGCTTAGCATCCAGCTGGCTCCAACTACCCACTGGAGTTTACATTACTGCCAGTGTAAACTCCACCACACAGCGCCGAGCTGTTCACTTCTCCTTCCCACATCTAGGGAACTGTAAGCATTTCTATTACAATAGTCTCTGCTGACACAACTTCATTTCATCCAGGAGGCCACGGGTTAAAAGATGGCCACTTACCTTTTCCAATATTAAATTTTATTACTCATTAAGCAAGTTAGTCCGCCATTCACCTGAACGTCTTGCAGAAGATTTAGGCTCAACTCAGAGCTGAGATGTTACACATAAAATGAAAGGTAAAGCAAGGATCGAAGAAAACCCTAGCCTTTAGCATTAAGCATCAGAACAACCTGTCTAGAGACACAGTGGATGGCTCCATGGCTTGAAGTATATCTATCAGTAAGACAAAAAGTACCAGATGAAGATCTTAAGCACATTTTATGAAAGAGGTTCGCTTAGATATGTTTCTTTCCAAACCTTAAAATCTACGAAAGGAAAAGAGTGGAGAAAGCTCTATCAGGGAAACCATCAATAAAAGCAAATACACCACCAATCAAACTACAGAGCTAATGATACTGAGTAGGCACAATTTTAGTTCTTCTAAGACATTTTGCCACTATTACAGCAAGGGAAATGTTGACAGAAAGATTAGTTGGAAAATCCAAGTTTTGAAGAAAAAATTGGAGCAAGAAAGAGAGCTTCAGTGAAGAGAGGTACTGATGTGCAACATCCAGTGACAGCTCATTTGACCAGATGAAGTGAAAAGCAGCGCACAATTCCAACTGCACAATGTGAGTATGGAGTAATAGAGGCTTATGCTACTATGTAAAGCCAGAAACCCTGGAAACAGTGAATTTCTGACAAAAGGATTTGGCTCCCTGGAGAAAGAGTCCCTCCAGCAGCTGACAGAGTGCTAGCAACAGCACTGGCACCGGTGAAGCTAAGGAGCAACTCGGCAACCTCTGCGGAGCTCACGGGGAAGGCTGGAATTAAAAACCCTGGGTTTGGAGAAAGGAGACAGCGAGATGACCCACTTAAACCAGTTAACGATCTAACACCTTTCCAAGTCCGTTAGCATGCTAAGGTTCATGTGGGGGAACCACCTTCCCTTTCACTCTCTCTTCTGCTTTTCCAAATGCTATAGTGCCAAAGTTAGTAAGAGACACTGAGATAATGCTGAAACTCTCTCTTGCTTACAGTCAGTATGCAAACTATTGACTTCACTGAAACTCTGACCTTTTATACTTGTTATATTCTGCTTCCAATTTCACAAAAATAGTGAACCAAATTATTCCCTTCCATGAAGCCCATCAACTTTGGTCCCCCTGGTTCCTTCCTTTCCACAGAATATGTGGAAATCTATGAAGGATGCTTAAGATCTTGGCTTTTATAATTTCAGCTACCAGGAACGAGAATACCTTTATTACCTCTTTTGCATAGTATATGCTATCCTTTCCAACACAAGCTGTTCCACCTCTCATTCAGGGCTAAACTCCCCTAAGCTGCTGCTGTTAGCCAGCTTCCACCATTATTTCCTAAGTGTTTCAAACAAAGAGCTCTGAGAACAACAGCTAATTTACTGTATTACTATTTGTTTTGGTTGAGAAGAGTTAAAACACAAGTAAGCTGACCTAAGCCATACACACTGAAAGCAAAACCCTTAACAACCCCAGGCAGCAACAGAACAGCCTCCTGTTCATTGTCCTCAAAAAAAAGTTAATTGCTTTATGTTCTTCAAATTTCTTGTAGGATAGATTTGGAAGGTTTCTATTTTAGAAAACAGGTATCTGTTACGAAACTTTCCAAATAACATCTTGTAGACTGACATAACGATTATCATCATTAGCTTACTTGTTGTTCCAGCAATCTCCCCGCAAAACCTGCAGCAACAAAATGCCGAATCAGCACCTTGTCATTTGGCCCACCGTAGTCACCAAGCTATATAAAGTCTCCACTGCCACGGAGCTCTAAGGAAGCATGAAAGTCTGCAACATTTGCTACAAGTATATTTTATAACTAAACTGGATTTTATACTGTAAGATTAGTCAGCTAGTTTACAGACTTTGACTATAGCAACAGAGCCCCTGCTTTTCCCAGTATTCCTTCAGAAGTCTAATTTATTAAGAAAAAAAATAAATAACCCTAAAATACTAACAGAGTTTTTATCTTCTTTTCATGTTTTTTGCTTTTTACTTCACCTTAGACAGCACAAACAAAGGCATACCAACGAAGGTATAAAGACCCTGTTTTGCTCAGATTAACTCCCGTGCAACTGAATGTTATCAATTAGCAAGGAATTTGGAAATCCACCTAATTTTCTTAAGAAAATCTGAGAACTTAAAATAAGGGTTGATGTCCATACCAATGATTCTGCTTCACTGAACCACACTAATAACTAGAAAAGGGATAACATTAAGCCCATCTTTTAAGAATGGCAATAACGAGTATTGGGACCTTGGTGAACTTGAGTGAGGACCGGAGCAACAGAAATCTTAAGATCAACACGAAATACAAAAAATCTGTATCTGGGCCAGAACAAGACCTTGCAACAATATGGGCTGGGATCCAACTGGTAATTAGCAGCCCTGCTGAAAAGGATCAGGAGTTGCAGTGGGTATCAGGATGAAATAGAGTCTTCACTTTGTTTGCATCCCAGATCAGGCATACTGAGCTATAGCAGGAGGAACATGGCCAGCAGATCAAAGGAAGCTGGTTATTACCCCTCTGTATTTGATGCTGGGAAGGCTTCACTTGGAATACTAAACTCAGTTTTAGGCCACCAGTTCAGGAACATGAGAACCTGGATGGGACCCAGTGGAAGGCTACCAAGCTGACCAGGGGCCTTGCTCACACAGCCCATGATGACAGGATGATGGAGCTGGGATTGTTTAGTCTGGAGAAGAAAAGCAACTAGGTGGGGAACCTAAAAGCAGCCTAAAACTACTAGAAGAGGGTCTCTTCTCTGCCAGAAGAGACAACAGAGCTGAATTCTTCTCAGTAGTGACAGACAAAAAGGTCTTGGGGAAACTCTCACTAGAAATCAAAAAGAGCTTTGTCACCATGGGCAGTGCAATGCTGGAAGAGGTTAACCAGGGTTGTGGTGGAACCTCCACCAGGAGGGGGTTTCCTGACTCAGACAAAGCAGGATCCAGTACTCATAATGGTCCCGTTTTGAGTCAAAGGTTGGACTACACAGCCCTTGAGGTGCTTCCCAAATATCATTTCTATCTTCCTATGGTAACACTAATTTCCTCACACAGAAGAGTCTAACACAGTCATTTCCAAACTTTTTTAGTTGCGTATCCCACCAATAAGAAATATTCGAGCCTACATCCCAATATATGTATATTTAGTTAATTATTAATCGTACAGATGTACTACTGAAGTTCTACTATTTTCCTCCCACACCCCAATGGATCGTCCTGTGCATCACCCGGGGTGCACAAACCCCACTTTGGAGACCACTGGTCTAACACACTAACAGAAAAAAAGGGCATGCAGTTGAGGGATAAAAAGAGGGCTTTCTAGGTTTGGGGGTTTTGTGTTGGGTTTTTTTTTAATGGATGAACAGGGGCAGTTTCTCTGTTGGCCTGGAATCCGCTGGTTTTTATGCACATCCATAAACTCTTCTTCACAACTGCCTATGTTCTTTCAGAAGGAGAACATGTCATGAGCCAAAACCATGTACCATCACAGCGACACCTGTAGTTCAGTTCCCCCGCTTTTCAAAACCCCACCAATAGGAAACAGGTATAACAGAACAGGGTTTTTTCATGCTTGTGAAGGGAAAGACAAAGTTACTTTTGCTTAGAGATCCTGCTCATGCCTGTCTGCATGGATCAATTCTCTTTGCAAGTATCCAGATCAGTCGGGCTGAACCCGGAGAAGCTATGAAGATGGTGGCTTTAGCATCCATCCACATACTAACCTCTCGGCGCTGGAAAGGGCAGCTTCAGTTGCTTCGTTAAACAGCACTGAGAAGGATCTCGGTGGAATATGTATTACATGTTTGGCTCTTACAGAAAACACAACAATGTGGTGGCTGACAACCTGGGAAATAAAACAGCAAATCTAGAGAGGCGGTAAACTATTTCTCAGAGACATTTATTTGGTGGAAGAAATAACACGTTCGACAGTTGGAACCCAAACTGCTAGCAATTAAAGGTAAGCTACACTGCAGTGGCAAAGGCTTCTAACTTCATGCGATTATTTATTGTGTGCATTTACAAAGTGTTCACTGTGTTTTGGGAACCTTTCAAATGTATTTGGAAAAAAAAAAATCCATTCTTGCCTTATGCCTGAAGAGGGCTGTAAATCATCCGTGTTGCCCCTTGAGGACACATCCTTGGCACAGCAGCCCTCCCCTGCAAGCACTGGGTGAGCAAGGCTGGCGCTTCGCCACCTCCACGGGAGATTCTCGCCTGCTGGCAAGATGCATGACCAGAGTGGGTGCACACTGGGACATTCCTGTGCTCCGGCAACTTCTAGCTCCCATAACGGCCCACAGAGCCTCCTGCCAGTAACAAACAAACGCAGCCTCTGAAGCTGTGCCAGGGGTCAGCTTATCTCCAGGCAACCCTAGGATCAGGGAATTAATTGCACTTACCCTCTGCCCCTGTCTGCACAGGGATAAGTATCAAAAGGATGATCTACCAGACCCCGCTTTCCCCCACCCACAGTCCCTGCCCTGAAGATCTTACTATCCGGCTTCTTTTCTACAGAGGAAATAGCCATTTCATTGACAGACCTTTACACCGTTTGTTACAGACGTTTGCTATCATACGTTCATTCAAAAATACCAAAATACAAATAACTCATATTTGCTGAATAGAATTTGCAATACAGCATCTTCAAAGCAGTAAAATTATTATCCTGCCTTTCTGAAGGACTTTCTTATGCTAATTTATTTTCCCAAATAGTACCAGGAAAAAAAACCAACAAGCTTCCCCAGGGACTAAAGCAATCAGTTGCACATGTCTTCTCATGTATTTTAAAAGATCTTGCAGATGCTCTCTTATTGACTTTAAGCATAGCTTTGCTGTCTTAGGAATGCAAATCAGCTGTGGAGGCATCTCCTCAAGCCATCCGGGTCACATGCAAACATAAAATGTGACATTTATTAAAATGCTCTTTAGGAGAGAGCCACTGTCAGTCCACAATGCATAAACAAGAGCACTACTATTCAGCCTGTTAAGTACAGCTGACCATTCAGTAATATACAAAAACAAATCCAACAAAACAATTAGAATTTAATTATTAACATGCCCGCACTAAGTTTTCACAGCAAATTAGTTAAGTGGCTTTAGAGACAGCCAATTCCATTCTTATCGTGGTTTATCTCCTAGTGGAATTTCAGATATTCACATTGCTGAATATGACAATTTTCACCAAACTGTAAAATTAAACTGCAACAGTTTTAGACGGGAAAAAAAACCACTAGGAAACAGAAGTGTACAAACTGGCACCTTCAAAATAAATAGCAATACTTTTTCAGGCAGAATGCCCTGAAAGACCAAGCACCTTTCAAGAAAAGAAAGAATAAAATCTCTGCCCCATGCTCCAAAGTTCGTTAGGTACCAAAATTGCTTGAGATGTGGGAGATGCAGGTCCGAGTTGCCTGTGCTGAATTGAAAAATGCAACTCCTATCTACTGACGGATCCACTGCAAAATCAATGTAAAGGGGACAAGGGTGGAGGTAGGGGGGGCAAACTGAGGCAAATACTGACTGAACGGAGAAGGGACTGAGCTTGGGGTTGACTTTCTGGCATTGCTGGAAAGCAAGCACCAAGACTCATCAGTGACATTTTCATTTTCGTAGTACGATCCTATCTACTCTTCCTAAGGCAAAAAAGAGGGAAAGAGGGAGTTTGAATTCCCCTTTTCCCATCTCAGTCCAGTTCCCCAGTGTCAGCAGGAACCAGAGAGGTCTAAGCGTGCAGCTTTTGATGCTGGAGGAGTACTTACCCAGCAGGAGGAATGGAAGCAATCAAACGGATGTTCAGACTTTTACCAAAAGTCTCACTTTAGACCTGCTCTTCTGCTGTCAGAAAAATTCTGCCTAAACATGACCCTCTTCAAACGGTTCACTTTTCTGGAGTCACTGGCCTTAACAAACAGCTGAACCCAGCTCATTGTGGCCTTAATACCCAAAGTGAGGGCTGCTTTTTAGTTTTGAAGTAGTGTACCTAAACCATTTTCACTTTAGGACCCGAAAAGGGACCTGATTTTTTAGAAGCTGCTTTTAATAATCTGGGATTGAAACAGGCAAAACCAAACTCAGTTCAGTCTATCTTCAGTGTTGCTCAGTATCATGTAACAGGACTGAGAAGTGAAGCAATTAGGTGTTTTCTTGGTCTGTCTCTTAAGAATTGTGACTCAGGAATTCTCCTTTCAGGGTTGCAGTCCTTACATGAGCATCCGCTGCTATTGACTGAATAGAAAAAATTGGCTGCATCAAGGCCGAAAGAATCAGGCTCTTTCAAGTATTCTAGTGCATCCCGCACATTGTACCATGCAATAGTTGGCTGCTCTGAGACTGTATTATATTTTGATGGAAAATTCACATCTGGAGTAAGAAGGCGAGAAAATTTTACATGTACTGCCTGAATCAGAAGAATTACTCTGCCAGTGCTAGTGGTACAATACGCTGTTTTTCTCATTAAGCAAGAAAGCAGGAAAACTATGTGATATTCCTCTTTCAGGAAGGACTTATGTTTACGAAGTCAGTTCATTTTGCGTGCTTTTGAAAGGAAATTTAATGCTGCTGTAACATTGCTAGGAACTCCTCGGGGGAGGAAAAAGCATCAGCCTAGACAACGTTTTTGTACGTAGTCAGCAATTATATACGTTCCAGGCAATCCCCGTTTCTTCTACTTTGA
>JAVJGG010000030.1:26896069-26913294 GCA_035590195.1 Aviceda cuculoides | reverse complement strand
TACTCAAGCATACCTTGCCATCGAGTCTTGTTAAACCACCATCACGTTTACCACTGAACTTCGTTAACTCACTGTCTAATACCAATAAAGTACATTGTTGCTTCTCTCTTAGGACTGACGTGCATGACTCTGTCCACGACAACCAACCACCAGTGTATTATCAGGGTATATTTCAAGTTTAACTGAAGAAGCACATCTGCTTTGAGACCATGATCAAAAGTTACAACACTGAAGGCTTGTATAAACATGTTTTTTTCCTGTGTAATATTTTGATTATCTAAACAACATTTTTTTGACATTTACAACTTCAGAATCACTGTTTATTTTATTGCTTGAATTTTAGAAATGATGAGCTCTCCTAGATACCAGTAAATGTAATGAAAAGCTGTGTTCAGCACCTATGGAAATGCCATCATTTTTTCAGCTAACAGGCACATATTCCAAGGACAGTTGGTTACCTTGGATAGCAAATATAAAAAAACCTGAACTAACTAACTAAATAAATACCAGATAATGCTACTGCTTTCTCTCAAGAGAAAATACCTTTAGACTAGAGCTACAGGAAGGATGTAAGCTGCACGCTGCGCAATTAAATGTTCAGATGCATTGCTGCTGAATGGAATTCAAAGCCCCAGGGCACAAGCCTGGATTTGCCGTGTAATAGATAGGAAATGAGAGCTTTGGAAGAATCATGTTCATTTGGTCACCTAAGGCAAGGTAGTAAACACTGCACAAGGGAGGGTTTTATGCTACTGTAGAAAGGTGACAATTCAAGACCAAAGGAATATCTTTACATGAGTTTCACACTTACAGGCTTTAAGTAGTCTTCTACAGTTAGCCCTTTATCCTCTATCCTGTTCAGAGGACCTCCTCTAAATCAGGCCACAGATCTGAATTCAAGTCCTCCTCCTGTGAGAAGCCTGCTCTACTGTTATCCTAACTTGTATTAAATAGTAATGTCTATGAACTAAGCCAGAAAAAGAAATTCGGCTCAAAAGCATCATAGTTTTCAGACTTGCACAGGAACGCCAGTTTCGATTCCTGCTGATAATCATGCCGAAGAGGGAGAGGACCTTGGACCTCTCCTGTGACATACGAATCCTCTAACTGGCTATTAGATTTGCATGGAAAAAGCTTCTCCTCCTCCTAAATGTGATTCAGAAAATGTCTAAGACTTAGGTTCAGCTGGTGGGAAACAGAGAAGACAATCACGCTTGTAAATGCCGATGGCTTTAATAGCATGACTGTACAGACCTGTCAAGACCTGAGTGATCACGTATAACGTCACTGCATTGAAGTCACAACATGTACTTTGCCAGTTGCAATGCTGGTGCCCACTGCACTCCCAGCCCTCAGCACTGGGCAGTGGGAGCAGGAGGAGGAGGATTCCTCAGACTGCGAAGTGCCAGAGCTGCGACCCGCAGTGCTAACACTCCCTTGCTTTGGTATTCTCTTCTGGCGACCCGTGGGCCTTTTCTGACCCGCTTTTCCTCTCAAGAGTAACTCAACCTGAGGTTTCCAAAATGCATCAATTTCCTGAATGACGTCTGAAAACAGTCCTTTGACACACAGGTATTTACAAGTCTCTGAGTGCATCTACGTGGTAAGCTGACTTTGGTCCTTAGCAATGATCCAAACAGACTGGTTGTATACTATGCTCCCTGACAGAGCATAAATCGGCATGAAATTTCTAGAACAAGTATTGCATACAGAGGACATATTTTGAACATATTCAACATTCTCTATTTTGTTTTCTGATGTTTACTTAAACTTTACATATTTTGAACATATTCAACATTCTCTATTTTGTTTTCTGATGTTTGCTTAAACTTTGTCTTCTTTTTCAAACATCCTTTATAATAACTACGTTGCCAAAATATTTGTGGCAGTTGAACACAGGCAGGCAGAGTTTTCAAATTGTTAGGCTGCCACTCAGACATAGAAATAAATCGTAAGATAAAAGAAATAAATCTAAGCACAGCAGAAACATTTTCATTTAACATTATACTTTGCTGTTTCATAGAGTGTGTGAGCTTGATCTTATAATTTCAAGGGATGTGAGTGCAATATAAAGTCCCTCTTACACACAGGTCTCAGCTTTCATTAAAATGCACAGTTTATGAGTACTAGGCAGTTTTATCAACTCCCTGAGTGTCATCTCCCAGTTGGGCATCAAATCAGCTTGCAGAGAATTACAACCAACAGGCACCCTTCAAAAGCACTGAATGAAAGGTATTAATAATACGCTCTTTTTGACCAGACATGAAAACATCAAAGTAACAACAATGAAAAAAGAAAGCCACAACCGATATGTAATCTCAAGCTATTTTTAAAATATTCCCACTGTTTTCCAGAACAAAAAATATTTTGCTAATCTTTGGATAACATTTTGCTGTGACCAAGTGTAGAATGGATTTATAATCTAACGCATCCCATTTTAGGAAACTAGGAGCTGCATCTATTCTCTACCCTCAGTACAGAGGGTTCTTGAGTGCTCAGGAAAAACAAATCTTTTCTTGATATAATTTATTCCAATTTTTGCATTAAACAGTTTCAACAAAATAAACAAAATATAAACCTTGCTGTCATTCATATGATTCAACTTTCTGATATTAGTGGGTAAATGAAATGAAAGCTCAGCTTGGCTCCAGCAATTAAGAACATCTGAATGAATGTTCCCTTAACTTTCTTATACATCTCGTTAACTTGTTCTCCACTTATCTTCAAAGAAAAAAAACACTGTAAACAAAGATCTGAATAGAATAAATAATAATAACAAGAAATCACAAAATTTTTCAGGCTTTTTGAAAGCAATAAAATTCACATGGTGCAATTTCATCTTCTTATAAAGAAGTCTATATAATACTTCTCTTACGATTTTTATATCCTAGAGTTTATCTGGTATACAGATCAATTCAAGGATCCCAGTGACTATCCCACAGATCCAGAACCTCTCACCTGCAGCACTACATTATCTTCATAGCTGTTTTATAATCTCCCAGCAAAGAATTTAATTTACTTTATTCTTGAAGCTTTCTGAACAAATTCTTAAAATGGTGTGAGAGCACTGACACAAACTGAGACTATTCAGGAATCCAATGACAATAGCGGACACAAACTAACAATGTGACTGAAATTCTCAGATTGCCTTCACATTGTTTTCCTTGAAATGCTACAGATGCAGTACTATTCAGACTTCATTTTATTTGCCCCCCATTTAGAGTTTGTGTTTTTAACACAGTGTTTGATGGACTGAAAAAAACAAGAATCTATTCTGCTTTCTGTACTAGTTCTTCTTAACATACCTTCATCACATCTCTCAGCCCCAGCTACAGCAACTCTACTCCTCCCCAGCTTCCTTCCTGCTGTTTCTTTCCCAACGCATGCACCCAGTTTTTTTCCATTCTAGGAATTTTCTCCCACTTTTCCCATTCCAAGTGCTAAGTTGGTGCCAAACCTTCTGGGAATGGAGGGGAAAAAATTCAATGTACCCATGTTCCTTCAGGGATCCTAAAGTCACTCAGGAAAAAAGTATCTATCTATCTATCTATCTATCTATCTATCTATCTATATCTATATCTATATGTATAAAAGAAATCTAATATATCACGTTTTCAGAGCAGGGGGTGGTGGAAGAGGGCAGGAGGTGGAAAAAAAAAAGAAAGCAAACTGACAATTCCAAAGGCTATTAAAGGAATTGTGTGATTTTTCAAGACCTTCTGAAAGTAAGTGAGCAATATGCAATCAATAAGGATTAACCTTATAATCCAATACTTAAATCAGAAGTTTTAATTGTTTATTGTAAATGCCTGTTTGTTGGATAAAATACCTATGTAGTTAAATAAATAGAACAGAAAGAAGCATCACTTCATCTGTTTACAATGAAAAATATCAATGAGCATCTTCCGGAACACATAACTGGTTTTGCAGAATGGTAAACAGAGAGAAAAGGGGAGAGCACACAAGTGAGGGCTCACCATATAATCTTGGTGCAGTTCACTAACCATGACAGCAAGTATCTTATGCAAAGCTTCACTTCTACAGAGAACAGGAATATACCAAAGGTGGTACTCCAAAAGCTCAGTACCTGTCACTTGATAAACACAACCACTTCTTAGAATGGATCAAGTGCCTCTGAACTGCCTCGCATACCATTTTTTATTTGCTTTCTGAAATGTCAGAAAAATGGTGGGCCACTGATTTTTTCAAGTTGTTACTGTAACTCTTAAGTATATTTAGTCCACCTATTAGTAGCGTATTTGTGTGCTTCAGTTGGTAACACTGACAGTGCACAATGAACAGGGATTAACACAACGCAGACTTTTATACAAGTCATGAGCTTTTTTGTGTGTCATTTGGAAATGGTGATAAGTCCTCAAACTGCCCACATATTTCTAACAATAATTCAAATTATCAGGGTTCATGGGTCTATCTCGTGTATTTTCCAGTCACCAGTAAACCATTTCACCACATAAACGCATTAGACAAAATGCGCAAAGCTCAGGTCTCACCCCTGCAATTTCCCTTATATTCTCGGAGTTTTCCCCCTCAAATGTTTCGCTACGCAGGAAAATCACGCAGAAGCGGCATGCTTTACAATTTGTTGAAAACGCCACAAGCTTTGTGGTCGTTCTGTTACGCACTGCGAGTAAATTCTACGCTTGTGGGCCATCTGTTGAAAAGCGTCTCTGCTAAACACTCCCCGGCCTTACTTTGGTGGCAGGCGCTTCCACTGCCACGGGACCGCGCAGCCGCGTGGGGCACTCGAGGCCACGGATGGCCAGGCGGCCTTTGAAGACCTTGGGAGCATCTGCAGCGCAGGCTTTGAAGGCAGGATCAAAGCCTTGATGTTGTGCGGCTGTCAACTGCCAAGACAGGCAGCGGAGAGAGAGTTTCTAGCGGACTGCGTTGCCAAGCGTGCAGGTGCTGTTTTCTGTGTTGCTGCTGGTTCCAGGTTTTTCGCAGTTAATAACTCCTTCTGAAAAAAGGCAGTTGTTCCATTTTAAATTCACGGTGCTATAAAAAGTGAGTCAAGACCGAACATATAGTAGACAGACTGGATTAAAGTGAGGTGCGGCAAATAAGGGATGAAGTCTATAGGGTGGATCTTCTTGAAGGAGAACATATCCACAGTTATTTGCTTTAATGGTATTAGCGTGGGATCCACGAGCAGTCAGACCTGTTGAGCTACCATTGACGGAAGACTTACGACGTGTAAGAGACTTTAAAATGTCCCAAGCTAAAAACCTTATTACATATGAGTTCCTGTAGGACAGCATTTTCGTCACAAGATCTACCATTCCTTTAACACAGTTCACCATTTGACTTAAGGACAAAATGAGTGGGTGAGAAAGTGGAGAGCTTGTTTCTACATTTAGGATCCCTGCCACTTGGATACTCATTTCCCTGTGAGAAAAGTTAATTCGCATTTGCTATTTTAGGCAGAAGACGTGATCTAACTTTTCAGCAGTGTCTTGGTTCAAATGGATAATGCAGACAGTGCCAACCAGCCTCTGAGAAGGCTGTTAACTTTCCCTTTTTAGAGGGACAGTCTCAGTTCTTCTATTTGCTTATCAATCAGCACTTTCCCCACACGGAATGAAAAGTCATCCAATAAAACAAAACAAAAAAAAAAAAAGCAATGTGAATTCTTTCACAGAATGCAAAACACACAGCATAAACCAGAAAGTCTTTCCAAATCAGTATGTGATTCATTCTCCAACGGAATTTTAACAGGGCAGGATATGGCTTAAAGCTTGTTCTGATCTGTGATCACAGTGCTTCTGTCCAGATGGAAATCCTGCTACAAAAGTGAGAGTGGGAGGAAGAGGAGACAGTGACTAGCTTCACTGATCATCTCTTCAATGCAATGGCTGAAGCACCTAACCACCCCCCCCCTTTTTATTTTAAATTCTGCAGGATTATAGAGCAGCTGCACATGGAATTACGTACATGTGCACTAGATTACTCGTTCTGCTAGCACTCAAAGCCAACATATTTTCCACAATCATCTGTAGCACATGAATTTGTCTCATGTTCAACATTATGTTCAACCTGTAGGTCACACCAAACTCCATCCCTTGCAGAAGTTTAGCTCACGGGGCCAGAAGAACATTTTACCGTGAAATATCTCTGTCTTGACATAAGCATCAGATTTAAAGAATTTTTGATTCTGTGATCAGATACAGCATTGGTTACAAATGAAAATACATTCATGTTCCAGAATATTTTATCAAACTACAGTATCCAAAACCAATGCAAGTCAGAGTATACTTATGACAATGAGCTTTCTTATGAAAATTCAGTAACAAGACTGGCAGCTTTTGTCAGCTTTAACATATCAGCCAAAGAAAAATACATTTATATTGTCCCACTGCTTCTTCATCACATACTATCTTCCATGGACATAGCACTCCCTAGCTTTTTATATTCAGGTATGTATATTTGTATTACTTAATCCTCTGAATCAATAACATGACAGAATTTTTAGTGAGTGGCTGAAATAGGTACAGATTTTGTGAAGTTTTATGTAGAAACACATAACAAGGCTATTAACAAAACCAGTCCATATTTAGCTAGTTAAATGGATTAATCTCTAAATCATTTCATTCTTATCTCTAAGCCAGAGAATAAAGCTTTGGTAAGTTAATCAGTGTGCACTGGGAGAGTACCTCCCATGAAAATCTTAGCCAAACTAAGTGGTGAACACCCCCCCCCCCTCAATTAAAGCTGATTAGCAAACAGCTCAGTTGCAAACTGTAACTATTGTGGTTAATATCATTCACTAAAAGCAGACATAGACTACAAGTATTTCAAGTTATTTTCAGTTTTAGCTTGGTTTTTCTGTTATAACACATTTTCCACCGTTCAGATTGATCCAAATTAAATGAAACCATTTATCTATACAGCACACAAGATGGAACATTATTACCTTTGCTGTGAATTTGGACTACCAGACTGAAATTGCTGATAATAAGCATTCCTTCTTTCTCTGAAGGCCAGACAAGATACAAAATTTCCACGTTTGTATTTGAAAGATATGTTAGGAACTGTATCATAATCAGTGGCACAAAGGGAAGGAGGTCTGTGATAATAAAGACTTGAAAACACATCAAGTCATCTCCAACCTTGGTGCAATAAAAAGTTTGTATAAAGGTTAGTTTCACTGAGCTGAATGTGTCAATGAAAGCAATCCAGGGAGGAAAATGTATGACACAGATCATAGCACATTATATTGACTTCAGCATTTACAACAGCTGAGAAGCAGCCTCTGAACACTTATGACTATGCTTTACAGCATTTCACGTGCTCTTTCTGGAAGACCAAATTAAGTTCATGTTGGTAGAATCCCAACAGGAGAACTGAGTCCTTTCCTACTTGCTCCTGAAGCCTATAGAGGCTTCATATGCACTAGTAAATGGTATATTTTATCATAACTAAGAAACATTAGCTGTTTCATTACAAAAATATTCTGGAGATGAGCACTGCATTTAGCCACAAGATAAACATGTCAAGGTCAATTGCAGGACAATGAAAAATATAACACAGACCTTGTCTATCTGCCTTGTAGTAAACACCATAAATTTCTTGTCTCTACTTATATTTTTTTATTGCTCATTAATAGCCTCAGTGTTTAAAACAAACAAGCAAAACCCCACAAAACTAAAAAAAACCCAAAAAACCAAAACCAAAACAACCCCCCAAAAACCCCAACCGAAAATCACAACAGCAGCAAAAATCAAAATGCACCTTTGTTTCCAGGAGGACAGAGCTTATGATAACTATCCACTGAAGGGGATGCACTGGTGTTGTAAGCAAATAAACCCAGATGTCTGGAAAAGCTCCATACCTATCTCTTGCTTTGGACATGTATACCTTATATAAACAGGGGGAAAAGAGAAAGGCAGGTGTAAATATTATCTGAAACCTTCTCATATTGTGGAGAAAGTTTTTGCACATCATAAACTGGGAATTCTTCCCTCTCACAAATTAATATCACTTTTATTCCCTATGCTACTAACCCTCCTGACACAAAGAAAACATTTTCAGTTCAGAACCTTGACTTTTTTTATCAAACAATTAAGCAGTACGTTTCATTTCCCTTGCAACTCAGTGACTGGCAGAAATTACAATCCTGGAATAACAGTATGAAATCACAACAGTATAAAATTATAATCAGTAATAGAATTATGCAGTAACGAGGATATCTGTTAGGTTGCGGTTCTGCCTTCCAAGAGATTTATGGAACACACCACTCTGCTGGGTGATGTAACGGAGTAAGCCGATGTTAGTCAATGGGGGGAATTTAGGATTACAATGTCTCCATCAGATAAAAACAGAATCTGTATGAAAAAAAACCCGTGGAAATACGCCAGTGTCTGGTCTTAAAGAGTTCCATGACAGCATGAAGAGAAAAGATGACCTTTTGGCAATTTTTAGAAAAGATGCAGCTCGTGTGCGCTAACGCAAGCGCTGAGTACAGCACCAAGGCCAAGCTCCACGGCGGGTATGAAGAGGCCAGGCCGGAGACATCCTCGAAGGCTCCGAGATCCCCCCACCAGCAGCAGTGCTGCCGTTCCACCGTACGCACTGTTTGCACCACCCGAGTTTACTTCGGCTGTTCAGAAAAGATGGAAAACCAGGACACCACGTCTTCTCTTTCGCGGTGCACGGATGAAGGATTATAGACAATCTTCCCTTGTTCCACAGATCCCTGCCTTTCCGCTGCAGGACAGTGCCCGTCTGTGAACGCGGATTTGCCGCAACGCTCTGTCTGTGCTTTGGCCGGGGCTGAGGAAGGGGCAGCCCGAGGGGTGGGGTGGCGGGGGTGGTCTGCCAGAGCTCAGTCCTCCGGCGGAGGGCTTGCCGCGGTTTTGTTTGTTACTGCTCCATACAAAGGGGCTTCGATTAGCCGTACGCTGTCTGAGACAAGAGAGCCTTTATAAGCTTCAAAACGGCCTACGAATAGCGCTTCTGTTCCCCCGCTGCCGCGCGGGACTCTCTCCTGGGATATACAATGGCTATTGTGTTACTCCGAGAGCTGTATCTGGGTTCTATCTGGAGCCTGCTTTTTCGCGGGGTATTTACAAAACTAGCCAATTTATAGACTGCCCAAGTTTGTCTTAACAAACAAGGTGTCTTTCAAAAGATAATTCAGAATGAACTCCGCGGGTGCTGGATTACTTGCAAGCTATGTAAAGCGAGGAAAAGGGCAACGAAACCACGGCAGCAAGGGAGCAGCAGCGCTGACGGGAAAGGGCTGCGCGCCTGAACACAGACTGAGGGAGGGGAAACTCGCGCCCATCTGAGAAAGAACAAGGCTCTGGAAAGGAATCCTGCTCTTCCTAGCTGGTGCAGACAGGGCATCTGAAAGAAACGTATGGGGAGAAAGAAGAGGTAGGGCATAGCTAATGAGAGGGAGACAGATCCGTAACACCACCAGACTGTCTTTCCCTAACAAAATGGTTTCACCTGGAAAGAGAAGTAAAATTTCTAGGGCTAAGAGAGCACCACTTGATACAGGGTTTTGTCAGGCTTCAGTGAAGACAGTGCCCTTCAATAAATAGTTTAAGAATCGGAATTGGATACGTTCAAGATAAAAGGTACACAGTTTACAACAAGAATAACTTAGAAAAAGAACAGATAATTTTATCACTTTGTATACATAAAGACTGGATGTCATTGTAATTCTTGAATATAGAATACACAAACCCATGTATTGTTCTTTTAAAACGTGTAGTGTACTGTAGTAAAATGTATACTTTTATCCTTTTCTAAACCCACAGCAGTTCTCCCTTAATATGCTAAGGGCTAACTACACTGAAAGCTATTCTCTACAAGGAAGTGGGGAGGAAATAAGACAGTAATATACCTACATAATTGGTAGCCAGATGTCACAGCATCCTCACTACTAACTTGGAATGCAGATAAGCAGCAAAGCTGAGATGCAGAACAAAACTATTTTGAATTCAAGGGTGATCTGAACTGAGACAAAAGGCACAATATCTTAATGGCAGAAATTAAGACTCCAGAGTCCATGACTCCAAAGGCTTCGATCTGCTGAAAATCCCTGGAGAAGTCAGTATGTTTCCCAGCATCTACCCAAATAAAAACCATGAAAGTATTTAAAAGAGCAGCAAGGCTGCAAAGGAAAGTACTAAAAACTGGAGCTGTAAGAATTCTTGCAAAGCGCATACTGTTGGAGTCACCTTTGTCGCACGTGCATTAGAGCAGTCTCAACCACAGGAACGTACTTCTGCTCCCTTCAGATTTTTGGCCTCATCCAACACCCACAACACAACGCTCCTGCTCTGGCCACGAATTAGGCTTTGGCAGCAAAAGTAATGAGAAGACGTTTTCTTCACTTCTTGCCAAAGTCCGAAGACACAGAAGCAAGTAAATACAGTAAATAGATACTTGCTGTAGATACAGGCAATAAATAAAGTAGAATAGTGAAGGGAAAAGAGAGAAAACAAAAAAGTATTTAAAGTAGGATTCTAATATTGCCTCTGGCAACAGAAGTTTCTGTGCTCTGGTGGGAAAGTCACCCAACTAACATTTAGAGGTGCTCACCAATGGTGTATTGCATGTTTTCTAGCTGACCCACCTCATATATCTTTAACCTTAGTGTCAAAGTACCTTATGTTTGTGCCTAAAAGCAAAGCCACAGGGAGCCAAGCACTTTACCTGTTGCACTCAGTACACCTTGAGCATCATTTTAAAGGGGTATTCGAAGGGAGAATTACCTGCTTTGGTCTAAGCTAGAGTAATTATTTTCAGTGTCCCATTAACTGTGTATCCAAACCCAGCATTTGAGAGATGCCAGCATTTGGAATTAAGCAGGAGAATCACCAACAAAATAGAGAAATATACTGAAAGCCACAAAATTTCCCAGGGCGAATCCTAAATCTTAGCAACAGCAATGGAAACCATTTAACAACAAAGTGTTCAGCAGATTAACTCAGTAAGCAACCTGTAATTGATTTGCTGAAGCTGCCCTCTGGAGGATACCTACCACTAATTTTTTGAGAGTTGAGAGAGCAAAGGGCAAAGCCACAGCAACTGAATCATAGAGATGTCTTGAACATTGCTTTATTCCTAAAGATAATTTTATTCTGTGTTGATGTTATTTGCTTTTGATAACTATTAAATGAGGCAAATTAAGCTGGAAGGTTTTTTTTCAAAAGTTAAAACCGCAACACTGTAACTATTATTGCATCAAAATCCCCTGTCAAATTTACTGGAAACCCTACTATCAAGATCCTGCCCAAGTCATAGCATAAGCAATAAAACTATACATACACATGAATTATCATCTGAACATCTTCTAATGCATACAGTTTAAATGAATGTCTGTGATTTTTATTCAGGTTTCAGATAAATTCTGTTGGCTTCCTTCTACGTCCAGCACTTTCTGATGCAGCCACATTGACTATTTTTAAAAAAAACTTACTGTTTTAAAATTATTTTGAAAAAAAAAAGGCAACAGCTAACAATAGCTTTGCTGCTACATTTAGCAGCAAAGAGTTAAGGCCCCAAAGAAGAATCTTTTATTAATAAAATTCATAGCTAGATCACATTAAATCTTTAACCATGTAATCAACTATTATCAACAAGCCGTATTGTGGGAAAAAATCCTCCAGAACATTCATTCCTTTGATTAAGGATCTCCTTGACTTGAGCATAGCTACTGCCAAGCTCTATTGTCAGCTTCACTTGTCTGGAAAAATGACAACATGGATATCACCCCTCTTTCCTCAGATGGAGACAAAACCTACTAAAAATCACATGGAACTCCAGTCTCCTGTCAGCACTATTTTGATATTATAAAATATCAACAGAGAGATCGTGGAACATCGAAACCATGCAAACACATAGAGAGAACAAGAGCAGGATAGCCTCGAACACTGAATTGCATTTCCTTTTATTGCCATGACGCAGATGCCTAATTGCTCCGCACTGATTTTGGACACCGAACATGAATATGGGACTCCCTGTTGGCAATTAACAGCATTAAATCTTTCTTGCATAATTCTTCATTGTTTACTTCTTTTTGATATGATTAAAATAGTACTGCTAAATTCTATTTCTCTGACCTCCACACGTCTAAATTTCCCAGGTATTAAGTCCTATTTATAAAGGAATAACCACTGTTGTGTTAGTTGCCTTCAAGCACAGTTCAGTTTCAAATTGTTTAGGAAGTAGGGGTATCTTACCAGGACTGGTTCTGTACAGCTCAGACGGGCTGCTGACCTTTTGGCTGGAAGGAATCCGCTGATGGTATAGTGGAGGTGTTTTTACTAGGAGAGAAGGAAAAGTACAATTCTTCTTCAGTAATAGCTAAAATGTTAGTAGTGCTATTAAAATACACAAATAGAGACAGACATTTCCTTACCATATGGTGTCTCTGGTGACAGGGGAAAAGCTGGTGTGGATGGGACAGCTTCATTTCCATTTTTTGTTGGAGAGAAGATTCCCCCATCTATTTCATCTTGGTAACATGCAACAGCCGCCTAGGAAGGGCACAAAAATCCAAAATTACAGTGTGAAAATTCCCACTTAACCCTACAAAACAGTGAGGCATTTTTCATGAGATTACAGGTGGTTTCATATAATCTGATCCACTGTTCCAACAGAGAGATCTTGGAACACTGACAACATGCAAACACACAGAGAGGGCAAGAGCAGGACATCGTTAAACATTGAACTGCATTTTGGAGATAACTAGTCATTTATTTTTCTAACTGCCCACAATGCAACTGCCTAATTGCTTCACATTGATTTTGGACACTGAACATGAATATGGGACTCCCTATTGGCCATCTGCTTCACCAAATATTTCTTGAAAAAGTCTTCATTGTTTACCTCCTTGCTCTCCCCTACAGGAATCAGTGATCCTGGATTTACAGCCTGGTCCGTAGCAGGAGACTTCATCCATCCACACCTGTTATACGACGGCTGCCCAGGCACATCATTGTCATACTGCCCAACACTTAACTTTCTGATCCTTCCCCCTGCTGCATCATCATCTTGTGTACCTGTTGCCGAAAACAAATAAGTAAACTGATTAATAAACTGGTTTGGTTTGGGTTTTTTTGTCAGTTAGAGCTGTTAAAACAAACTTCACTCTTGTGCCTTCAGTGATTCTGTTCAAGAATGCTAATGAAATAACTGGTTTCATAACTCCTTTACAAAACCACACAGGTGGCGGGGGGGAATCAGTTGTAGTTAGCCTTGCTGACACAAGTTGGAACATATTTGCAGTACACCTGGCTCCTGAGGAGCGAAGCGGCATGTTTCTGCTGATGCTCCTTTTTGGAAGAGGCTACCCCCAGAGCCACAGGGAGAGCCTGCCGGCACGGGCTGCTATGGGCAGCCCCCCGGGAAACCTCTCCTTCCACCCCTAACGCACAGCAGCTCTCACCAGCAAAACCATTGATGCTTTCCAGGACTGCATTTTCCCTGAAAAAACAGCTTCTTTTTAGCTAACACACACCCTGGCCCTTATAAACCCAGACCACTGTGCGCCTTCTGTGACGCACACGGCAATCACGCTTAATGACAAAAATTAGGTATTAGATTACAGGAGCTGTAACCTTTTGGAGTCTGAGGAACAGGGCACAAGAGTAAGCTGAGGCAGCAGAACAATCCAGGATATTCAAGGGCATAAAGCAGTATTTGTTTCCAAAGTCACTACTAAGAGAGTGTCATTAGATACAGCTTTGTGATTAGCAGGACTGCATACTTAGTCATCCACTCCCACCAACAGGCACTTCCAGAACATTCCTGCAGCAACTCTTTTTCCACCCTTCTTCGTAAGAGTAAGTCAACAATAAGGATCCCACAGTAGTCGCTCCTGTGTAGTCACAGGACAGTGCAAAAATAACCGTATGCATAGCAACTTTTCAGATACTCCACCGAGAGTTTTTATTGTCTGTATATGCAAAAAGATGTTTGAGAATTAGCTACTTCTCTTAAAAGAGGTGAGGCTTTCTGAAAGAACTTATTTTCTTTGCTTGGTATCATCTAAACTCTTACAATCATTTCCAGCTGTAGTGTGTGTTGATTAAGCACATCTTCTACACACCCTGATAATGGGGCTGTAAGAGCCGGAGTCCAAAGCCTGCCCTTCCCCTAAAACCAGCAGGAGGGCTGAACCAGCCACTTCGGCAGAGAAAGACCAGAGCACACACCTTCACTCGCATCCATTTCCCAGTCTGAAGCAGCTGACAGAAGCCAAGGTGTAAAACCTGGCAGGCAGCGTAAGCGCGTGTATTATAGACATTTCACCTTGCTTATATAGCACAATTAGAGAGCATCAATGCACGAAGAGGTTTCTGTATAGGAGAACAGGTTTTATTCAAGATTAAAACATAGACAGGGATTTCAGGCTAAAAGCCATGGTACTTAGGTGATTCTGCATTGACATACGTATGTATCAACCTGAATAACTTGCTGGCAAGTGGTGGCTTATCCTAAAAATATTAATAAATCTCTTGTAAAACTACAGAATTAGACACTTTCAAAAATCCAGCTCTGCTACCGTCAAAGCCAGTGCAACAGTAACTACCACTAAGGCCAATAAATAAAACAAACCCTGGCAGTCACTTCTGAAAATTCCACCAATAGGGTTAAATTTCAGGGTCCAAATTTAGCCAGTTATTTATTTTACTGAGTCAACATAAATATACCTAGCACATCTTGGAAAAAACACAGCTGCGATTCTGGTTTTATGGTGCAACTTTGAAAACGAAAATATTAAACACTTATTTAACCCTTTTTCCCTTGACTAGAAACTTTATGCGTGGTTTTTCAGGTGGAAAGTGTATCTTCTGAAGACACTGTGAGCAAACTAGATGCATCAAACAAGATCTTCAAAACCAGAAAAGGACATGAAACCACAAATATGTTCCAAACCTCCTAAGTGATGCTAAGAAGTCATGAAGATTCCTACTGAAATTGAAGACACTTCAGAATGTAGACAGAGTTCATACTACTCCAGAATTTACCACTTTTTTGCATTTGAATTCTTTTTTTTAATTTGTAATTTCTGTAAAGAAAAACGAGTGGGAATCACTGTGCAGCACCTCAGCCTTCAAAGAGACCATCTGAGACCAGGCGTTCCCAGTCCCACCGCTCCTCCGCCGGAGGCAACGGGAGCCAGGAACAGCATATCCAAGTTTCCCTCCATTTGTAACCAAGTTGTTCAGGTACAGGCAGTTTCTTTCTGAATGTGCCTCTCCTCCTTACACAGCCAGGTAGACTACTTTGAGAGAGAATGTCTACCTTTTGGATGAGTCAAAACAGACCTTAAAATTTAGCGCAATTTTATTTGTCACGCTAATGAGAGGGCTTCATCATCAATGATATTCACACACTCACCTCATTAGTATTCATACACTTGTGAAGCTTGTAATTTCTACAAAGTTAATATAGTCCTCAGAAAGCTGAAAACAGGTATCTCGGGGAAACTAGACTTTTCCCTTAAATAGACTGCAAGTCCTTCATGTATCAAATTCCCAGCAGATGTTGGACGACAGAGGGGGGAAGTTGAGCCGATATATTGCAAAAAAGCTTACAGCAAATAACTTGAATCTAAGAGATGAAAATTAAGTGAAGAAGTCAGCAAAAAATTACTTTTATTTAGTTTATTAGTTGCGCGAATGTACTTCAGAGCTGCCTCACTTAATGTAACAGATGTTTAGAGTTATTAATTTAAAAGCCATCTTTTACAGTGTAAAGTGTCAGGAGCCAAGACTTCCTAGAAGTCACATTATTCATTTTTGTTCTTGTAGTTTAGCTTAAAGTTTTGGCAGAGCTTCGTCAATTCCCAGGAGCACGTATTTATTTCCTTGAAAGTATTTTGTATACTCTCATTGCTCTTTTCCCTTGTGAACTACAAAAATAATTTTATTTCCCCTAAGAACAAACAATAACATTCCAACAGATTGGCATCAAAACAGCATCAGGCATTTATCTTGTCAGATGGTTATCACCATGCCAATGCTACAGCTAACAGAAGCACGGCCAGTGGTTAAAGGTTAATCTTTGGGTTTTTTAGCTGCTTCACTTTCCTGGAGTACTAGTAAGAGGTATTTATAACTATTAGAAAGAAAACAACGCTAAGCTAAAAAACTGGTCTGCGGTGGCATGTCTACAACAGTGCTCTATCTCATACATTAGCAGCTGCCCCGGCTAAATTTCAAAAACTATTATGTTAACTCTTCACGTGTTATACCTGTTTGTATCGACCGAGCCCATGAGGCGCATCATTAGCAAGGTCCACATTTCCTTTCAGTCACCACAAGAACTAGTAAGACGATGCCTACGTGTTTCCACTTGAGTCTCCTGCGGGCTAGCCTCAAAACCAGCTTTATGCGGGAGGGAGGCAAGCACAGTGTACATGGGAGGACTCTCTGGGAAGAAGTTTTCTTGTGGAGGTGGAAAAACAAGCTGGACCAATAGCTCTCCTGCCCATCGTGGAAGCCTTTATCACTTGTAAACTAGAACTATCAGTCTTTTCCAAAAAACCAGCATAGTCCATCAAAGAGCTTCCCTTAACTTCTACCTAGTCTGTATCGCAGCCAACTGTGTAAATTACAGTCAAACTGGAAACCCCATACAACAGGGAATTCTAAAAGACAGTTCATAAGAAATATGAAAGTTTTAGCATCTTGTTCTTTACCCCTTGTTGTTATAAGGGGCTCTAAATCACATTATGACTTGGTGCATCAAGAGGTGCAGTCACCTTTAAAGATTTGAATATTACTTCAGGTCACTCAACTGCCCTTCTAGTCCTCTGCATTGTTCTCCTTGACAGAGGGCTTTTTGGTTTTTAAACAAAAGCATCTATTAGAGAAAAGACTTACATAAACCCTATAAACTTATTCGGACTAGTTGGGGGTGGGGGGGGAAGATTCTGATACATGGAATCACAACAGGATAAACATGCTACAGAGTCTCTAGAGTCACATGTTATCCTAGTTAGCACTACAAATACATAAAAGCCATATTTAGCAGTTATTTATCCCTTGAATAACCTGCAGGCTCCATAATGTCCTTCAAATTATCAGAATAATAATTATTTGCTCTCCTTTAGTATTAAAGAAATCAGATTAGAACACAATAGAATAACTTTAGTTGGAAAGGACCTACACCGACCATCTAGTCCCACTGCCTGACCACTTCAGGGCTGACCAAAAGCTCGAGCCTGTCATTAAGGGCAT
>JAVJGG010000030.1:26849296-26895969 GCA_035590195.1 Aviceda cuculoides | reverse complement strand
GGGGGGCCTGGGCGGGCCCCGCGGGGGCTGCGCCGGGGCCACGGGCCCAGCCCGGGCCCGGTCTGTCCTGCTGCCCTGGCCGGCTCCTCCGGTACCGCAAAAAAGGTGAAGATCTCGCGTTTTCGGCTCCTGGGCCTGCGAGGGTTGTCGTACAGTAAAAGCAAAAGCATTCGGACTTCACTGTGCTTGAACGGATTATTTTATGCTGGTATTCGCGGTATGTACTGAGCTCGAAATAGCGAATTCCGCTGTCAAGTCATCTAATGCAGCATGGGTTTTGTTTGTTTGTTTGTTTTGCTTTTAGCTCTCCTCGTCGGTAAATACGTGTCACTTGTGTGAAAGAAACTGAAGCAGAACTGCAGAGCATTGTTTAACCTTCTATTATTCACTCTTCGTTTTCTGGTAGTGATGCCAAAAGTTTTATTTATAATATGTAGTGAATTTTTAACCCCCTATATTCAAAACTCAGCTCTTAAAAGCACTCTCATTGGTTACAGGCTTTCATAACTTGAGACATTTTCACCTAGCTGCTTCCATTTTTTTATTTATTTACTTATTTCAGTTTAGGGATCTCTATCTGGATGCAGAAGACTTGGCAGCCCTTAAAACTCACTAGCATTTTTGAGCATTTTAAACAAAACTAATGTTTACAACTTTCAAAAGAATTCTGTGGACCTCACATGCCTGACCAGGAGCAAATTTGGGCTGAAAACCTAGGGCGAGGCAATTTCTGCAGACCATCGCAATTAGACTTTTCAAGCTCTAATGCTCTTTGCCCCCCTTTCATTTCTAATTTTTCTTGTACGTCTTAGAAAAGCGCGATTCTCTTGCCATTCAATGTGAAGTGAAAAATATACAGAAATATGTCTTCTTTCCTCCCTCAAAGAGAAAAAGAAAACAGTGCACAACAAAGTCCCTTTCATGAAGAAACATGAACACAAATTACAAATGAAAAGTAGACCCAGTTGGAAAAAGACAAAGACCCAAAGAGCTCGTATGCATTTGTATATGTGTATGCAGGTATTCATTCACCTGTCTATGTGTGTCTCGCTGCTGTGTTACATAGCTTTGTATGAACAGAATTGAGGAGCATTCTGCTACTGACTGCTTAACATAAGCTACTTGCCCCTGAAATGACTGTACTCCAGAGGGACTGCCACCGTCCTGCCTGCAGTTTTTCTGTCTTTTAAAAAAAATAAGGACGTGAACTGAGAGGAAATAGCTTTTAACGAAGTGTTTTTAAAAAGGATTTTTTAACTCATCACCATCTTTTTCAAGTAACCAGATAAAGACAGACACTTAATGCGAGAACAGAGTCCTTGTCTGACGCAC
Source organism: Aviceda cuculoides (assembly GCA_035590195.1). Taxonomy (NCBI): domain Eukaryota; kingdom Metazoa; phylum Chordata; class Aves; order Accipitriformes; family Accipitridae; genus Aviceda; species Aviceda cuculoides. The sequence goes on along the minus strand of JAVJGG010000030.1, from coordinate 26,894,637 downwards.
AGGCCTGCGTCACAAAACTTCCATTAGTTTCCAAAGAATCTTATTCTTCCAAAGCACCATCATGTCTTTGGCATATTTTTCCTTGCTGTCGGGCAGCTGGCAGTATCTGAACTGCCTAGGCAATTCCTAACAACTGGCAGCCTCTTAGAAGCCAGGTTTTTTCAGTTTACCCAGTAAGATTAAAAAAAAAAAAAAAAAAAAGATAAACAAAAAATCCCTATAGATTATAAAACATTTTGAAGGTGGTTTTGGTTTGTTTCCTTTATGATTGCAGGTCAACTCTAAATGACTGGCCAGCCTTTTTTCCCCTGATGTCTTTTGCGCAGTCAAACTGAGGAAACCTCAAACTGCTAAAGCAGACTTTGTGAGCAGATGTTCTTCTGCACAAAAGGTAGACCCATAAAAATTGGTCCCTTCGTATTTCCTTTATACAAATATAGTGAACATACGTTAGAACCGGTTATGATAACTTAGGGCGGTATGAGTCAACAAGGCAATGCTTTTGTATAGGCCATGGGATGTCAACGAAGTGAAAGCAGCGTATATGTTTATGTAGGCTCTGTTTGATGTAATACTACAACTCATCTACCAATCTCCATCTCTGACCCTGACATTGCTTTAAAGAACACAAACAGATAAGAGTCAGGAGGTTAAAAACATCCGTGATGTAAAGTTGTGTTTACTGAAGACTTTTGATGGTAGCTTTTAGGTGTCCCAACTGTTGTTCCCCCAATTTGAACCACTTGTCAAAAGACACCACATGAATCCTGGGCAAGGGTTACTTTTCTACAAGACTTTTCCCATTGTTTTCTTAATAATTCTTAGCCAATGACCTCATTTTGCATGTTAAATAAAGTTTGGGATTTTTTTCATTTTTCTTTAAAGCCACGTGGAATGACTCATAGAACATAAAGTTTTATATAAGTTTGTGTACAAGTGATCTTTATCCTCTAATCACCAAAAATTCAAGTGACTTGCCAAATAATTTCCTGCTGGGACTGCTTCTCTCAATATGTTTTAAAAAAACCCCAAAACAACCACTGGAATATCCTCATTATTATTCTTTAGGTAAGAAACTAATCCTGAATTGTAAGCCTAGTATCCCAAACTACTTTGTGATACACACACATATACAGCATCAGGCATGTGAAGAGAAACAGCTATGATGGATAGAAATATGAAAACCCTAGGTTCTTCTCTGTCACTTATCCCCTATCAAAAAGGCTTTATTTCAGCTCTATGGATTATTAGGAATTTTTTATCCAAGTAATCGATGGTGCTTAGATTATTGATGAATAATTTGATGCAAGCATTCATTGTTTGTTGTCGCTTTGTGACAATGACATGTATGCCATTTGGTATTATTTTTCTATGCTGGTTGGGTAAGCATGGCTTTTAGAATTAGATTCTGGATGCAGATAATTTGGTGTTCCAAGTTTGCGTTCCACTGACTTTTGCAGACTGACTTTTGCTATTTGTTTTCCCCAGCAATTAGTTTTGCTAGAATGTGGAAAATATTTTAGAAATACCTAAAACTGCAGAAACTCTAGTAAGAGAAGAAAAGTGAGAGGCTGTCACATGGCAAGTCTAGCTGGGGAAGGCTATGGAATTTCTGCATCAAATCTTAGGTCATCAGGTTCAAAAAAAGAGAGGAAAAAATAATTTATTTCCTTGGTGGCACCCAAAGTGTTTGGGCGCTGAGTAAAATGCCTTGTTCACGATGTTGTGCGTGCATAGACCAGCCAGATGATTATTTTCTAGCAAAACAGGTTAAAGCCCTTTCGTCGTCCTACCATGGGCCAGCTGCTCCGTGCAGTGATGGCACAAGCATGAGTTTGCTTAGCTGGAGAAATGATGCAGCAACGCTTTGACTTACTGTGGTATGACAGAGCTGAAAGCATGCTGCAGAGCGCGAGGTCCTCTGCGGAGAGTTAATGTGAAAAAGCTTCTGCTTCACCCCTTCTGCTGTAGTCAGCATCTCTAACCCCAGGCAGGGGTATTCCCGGGGACCAGCCGTGGAAGTAAAGGCTCTTCGGTGCCTACCAGAGCGAGCTATAGCTTAGCTGGGGCTTTGAAAAATGTAAATGATGCTCTTAGCGCTGGCTCCAGGCACCTAAACTAGCATCAGCTGTTTAAATCTCTTTGGATTCTTCAGCCGGTGTGTCCCTCGGGCCCAGAAACGCAGAAGAGCAGCCGCAAGCAGGTGATGTGCCCTTCGCTGCAGTCCTCGAGGGCTGTGGGCACTGGGGACGTAAGTCTCCAGCCTTCACCACCGTTAGGTTTACTTTCTTAAGTGGTTGCTATCTTATCCTGATAAAGGAAAGGTAAATTCCCCAGAGATTTACTCTAAAAGCTATTTAAATACAGTAGGGCTTTCAAATACGTATTAAGGCATCTGATGTGAAGGACTGTTTGAGACAGTAGCAGAAGGCTCCTGCTTACTTTAATGTCTGGGTCTGTCACACGGGTTAAATGCCAGGACGCATATGAAACTCCCCTTCCCTCCCCAAACTCGTACATGGCTTTCCAGGAACAAGCCTTTCCCCATGCAGCAGGGAGAAAAGTAGGCAGTACTGGCGGAGAAAAAGTGAGACCCAGCCCCAGACCAGGGGCATCATAGTCTCGTCACAGCCCGTTGGACAACTCGGGGGCAAGGTGTCCGTGGGACAACGAGAATTCATTTATATTGGTATATGCCTCATCAAACGCAACAGTGGCTATTCTCTTTCACAGTAGAGAGGCTGGATTTTTGAAGGAGCTTACTGCTAACCCAAAAATGGAGGGGCCCCTGATGTTTCAAGTTCCTGCTCTTTTCTTCTGAGGCTTCAAGGAGGCTTTTCTCCTCCATGAGTATATTTGGCTGTTAGTACTAGACTCTCAAATGCTGTTCTTTCATCTTTTTATCCTTTTGAAAATGCTAATAAAAATAGGAATAAGTCATAGGACCCAGGCCACAGCAAGTCAAGAAGTCCGTTTTCTCTGGTTACCCGTCCTATGAAGTGAGAAGCCAAAACTGGGGGACAAACACGCCCCAGCCGAGCCTACCGGGGGGGCAGGGGCTGGGCTGCAGGAGGCAGCAGCCTGGAATTCTCAGCAAGAGAGCAAGGGCTGTTACTGACAGCAAAATGATATGCTGTTAAGACAGGAGAGCACATTTCTCTGGATAATTTATGATTGTCTTCCACATTTAGGTTATTCACTTCTGCACTGGTTCTTACAAAAGTAAAACGTTTTGCCTGGCTGCTTTTGTCAAGAAATCTGTTCCTGCCTTTTGTCCTGGGGCATTTCTGATTTCAGCAATGTCATTGCTACTAATTATTATTATAATATTGTTGCTGGCAATAACAAGAGTCCTTTTTTTCAGGTTTCAGAGCCTCTACTGTTTCCCCAGAGGACGAGAGACCGGAGTCTGGGACTTCAGTCAGTTCTGGAGGGCTTGGGGCTGGCACAGAGAACTGAAACCGGGTAAGCTGCTGCCGGGATTCAGGGCTGCCTGAGCTCTTCAAACACCTCCACCGTTGAATTAGTGCCTGATAGTCATCAAGTGTGAAAGCTTTTGATGCACACTGCAGCCTTAACCTACATGTACTTACCATTTCAAGCTCTTTGCAGGGGATCCACGGTGAGGTACAGGCAAGTTCACACTGTCCGGAGGAAGGAAGATGCTCAGGGGTGCTGGCCTCTGCCCGGGACCCCTGGGCCTTTTGGTGTGAGGGGGGCAGGACTTGCTTTCTGTGGGAAGAGATAGGAGAACAGCACGAAGACCAAAGTAACTGCGAGGCACAACACCCTCGTTCAGGCAGGTCACCCTGCGTGGCACCTACTCGTGGGCAAACGCACCTCAGCAAGCATTTTAGAGAAAGCTGGAGCTGCTAACTCTACTTGTCTGCAGTTTAAAAGCTCCTTGATGGAGAGCACATTTTGAAAATAGAGACATGAAGGGGTTAATCCTGCCTGTTATTATATCAAAATCACACTGGAGATAAGATTGAATGTCACACGAATATTTGCCTGACCTACTGTATAAATAATCTCTGCCATCAAACACAGAGATCACACAGAGTTACTGGATTAAAAAAAAAATCAATATAATTAATGTATAATGAAACAAAGCAAAAAGCCAAGATTAGATTGTCAAGGCACTTTCTTACAGATGAAAGCAGAGTCCCTCTCTTTACAAATAGGAATTTGACTGCATTCAATAAATCACTGTGATTTTGCCTTCTGTAGCAAAGCCACATGGAAAAGAACAAAAATTCTAGTGGCCCACAGCTTGGTGATGAGGGGTCAGTTATAAAAACTGAGGCAGACACAGAGAAGAATTATTAGATGTCTCAAAAGCTATTCTCTCATGAAATCTGATTAATGGAGCTGTTGTAGAAATGCTTGTATGTCTAACTATAAAAGTAAGACTTTCATTTTTTTGTTGTTGTTGCTGTCCTTATTACGATCAGTGATGGGTTGACCATGACATGGTCAACATGCAAAAATAAACAACCTCCCCAACACCACTGCCTTTTTAATCTAATTTTCTACATTACCATATATAGCACACACCCCCCCCCCAATTTGATAATTTTCTCAAAGATATCTTTCTAGTGAAAACAGGCTTTACAGACTTATTAAGTATATACAAAAAAAATACACCTTTTAAAATACCAGTTCTAGTCTTATTTTCCTTTAACTCCACTGATTTTGCATTCTGAGAAACTGGACTGGCCAATCGACCTTTTAGGTGTCATAAGCCTGCTATTGTGTTTTTGCTTGCCTTGTTCATCTCTTCTCCAAGTGTAGTCATCACAATCTTTTCATTTTGCCGATCTCATGTAAGGGCTTTGCTCTGTGTTTTCTTTTCTTGAATCAATTTTTATCGTCACCCAGTTGTGGCCAAAAAACCTCACCTGCTACTGAATATGCCAGTCGAGGTCAGGATACACTATTGATTTGTATGCTTGCATCGTAACCTTTGTAGTATAATTTATAATCCTATGGCCTCAGTGGACTTTTTCTCAGCTAGCCAGGGGCATTCAGGATGCCAAACAGCACTTCTTTCTCTACCATCCCAGTTCCACCCCTTCTTTTTTCCCTCTAGCATAGTTACAATTATAACACGTATCCATGTTAGCATACGTGTTGTAATTAAAAGTTTTTGATTGCAATTTTAAGCCTCCCACCTAATTGTAATGCCTTCCCTCACACAGTGGCAAAGCCCGTTGCTGCTGTTGAGCTATGGTTTGTGCAGGTTTTGGGTTTTTGTGTGTTTTTTTTTCTTAGAGAGGAGCAACAAGTGCTAAAGCACCCCTCTCCTTTGTATGAATACTTTCACACAGCACCAGTTTGATTTAATTGCATGCTGTATGATGCAATAAATTGCTCAGTACTCTCTTGGCTGGGAAGTATACTTTGAAACCCATTTTACTTAGGCATCTTGTAAGTGCTTTTTTGGACCCAGTTTCTCTCCCGGTAAATTTGTCAGCAGTGCTGCCCATACTTTTTTTCTTATTCCTGAATTCACATCACCTTTCAATGCAAGGAAGTTGGATTTTTCCATTTCTAGGAAGAGAACCTTTGTTTTCCTATTCTAGAGGTATGAGAGATTTCTTTTCCCCTTTCATTGCTGGCATCTCCTCTTTAGGAGAAGGTGTAAGGTGTAAGCTTTAGGAGGCCTATGGTATCTACCAGTAGAAGAAGGTCACTACAGGGGACAAACCTGCAATGACATGAAGAGCTGAAAGCAGAAGCCAGTTAGAAGACGATGTGAAGAGCTCGGAAAGGCCAAAAGGATGAAATGCAGAACAACAGAGGGGATCAAAATGGCAGCAACAGTAAGAAGCAGAAAACATATGATTTCTTTCTTTCTTTTTTTGCTCCCTGGGAGTAACGAAGGATGTGTTTCCCCTTCTTCTTTCCATTTCTTCAATAAAAACAAATTAAACCAGAACTGCCCCCCCCAAACCTTCAAGAAATAAAATACCACAGATGCAGGACAGTGAGCCACTGAGCTATGATGCAAGTTCAGTCTTCTTTTTTAATGAATACTTAGGCAAAGTAGAGCAACTTTGACAGGTAACATTTAAAAGCCCTGACTCCCCGGCAAGTCTAGAGATGGCGATTACTGCCTCGTGACCTAGGACGCTCAATTTCAAGGTCCTATCTATCTCAGATGAGAAGGGGATTTGAAATGCTGTCTTCCTGGAGTGGGCTGCTGAAACTAAAGGCAGATAGACGTACCTCGTGTCTGACTGGTGTCTGCCGCACACCTCCTGCACACTGGTCCCATTTCAGGGTGGAGGGGTGGGACTGGTGCAAAGTACCGTGAGATCGCATGCATGGGCAGACCCAGGAGGTTGGCAACCAGGAGCTGCTGTCAAGCTCTACAGCGTTTGCATGTCCGCTGGGACTGACTGCACTATTAAACAAAATTTTGTTGTATAGGGGCATTAGGTACCCACAGAGCAGTACCAGGACTGACCAGCAGATCTGACTTTCTGGGGGGCAGGGGCTAGATCCTAGGATCTGTGCCTAGGTCTAGCTTTCAATAACATTTGAAAATGTTGCCCAGCATCTTCAACTGGTCCAACTTTCCTAGGTGCTGCTAGGCTCAGTCAAAACTTCAGTATGTTTGTTCATTTTTTTCTATTAAGTTGGAAGCATTGAGGAGTGAGCTGTCTTAATAGGCGTTGTGGACCACAATGACAGATGGAGCTTAGGGAGACTTTTGTGCTTGTATGTCCTGTAGAACAAAACATACTGGAGTACAGGTCAGTGATACTGCTGTGTGATATATTACTCAGGGTTTTGTCCATAGCAGGAATGTAACTATGTTGTGATTTAGAGGGAAAAAAAAAAAAAAAAAATCTGTTTTTATTCAAGAGTTTTCTACTTTTCCTAGTTATCCTGAAATTGTTCAGCTATGATCAGCGACGAAGTAACTTAGTTACCAGTTCTCTGTTATTTAAATCTGAAATATGTTAAATATGCGTGCTAAACATTTTTTTCTTCAATCTGGCCTCCGACAGCAGCACTGCAGCTGGGCAGAGCGCTCCCAGCTCTGTCAACAGGAGCATTACCATTGCTTCAGTGGGAACAAGGCCGAGCTCATAAATCCAGGGTGAAGACACTTCTGTCTCTTCCCTCTGTTCTTGGTAGTGTTTTCGTTCTTCCCCATCCAACATCATGCTTAGTCACCATCAGCAGGTAGATTGTGTAACATCGTTCAGAGACAAGCGTACTGAAAACAGTTCCCTAGGTCAAGGTCATAGCTTAGGTCCTAAAGGAAAAATACAGCCCTAAAAGAACACTCTCGGTGGGAAGGCTGCTCTGAACTTACAAACATGTTCAGTGTTGCATTTGAAAGCCAGGACAAGAGCAAGGCTCAGGAACCTGTTGCAACTCTGGTTCACATTCATCCATGCAGAAAAAGGGCCTTTTATTTTAGAAAATGTGCTGCCCTGGGGGTTATCTTCTCCTAAGAATCTGGTGTCTGTAGTCCCTAATCTTTTCCAGCTTCAACACCTGAAATCCATACTTAAGGTCACCGATAATTAGAGAGGCCTGTTTTTCGGAGGTGTTGGACTCTAGGCTGCTTTTAAGGTTTTTTTTTATATACTGTGGTGATACTGCAGTGTAAATATGCACGAAGGAGCTTTGCACATGAAGAGTTGCTAACCAAACAGTAATTCGCCATTGTTGCCACTAGAGGATGGACATGAAACAACGTTGGAACTGCATACTACTAGTGCCTTTCTCAAAGCCTATTCTTTTCAAAGTGCATGTGTATACTGTAACAGAAAACTAGCTGCATCATTAAACTTAAACTCCAGCAGACTTGAGACTCTACTGGAGAAACAAATGAAAATGCAAACCCTGTAAACAAAAGAAATACTAGGGTTTTTTTTCATTTTGTCCCAATGGATATACTTACATGTGAAGTGCAATAATAGCAGTGGAGTTTTGTATCTGTAGTTTGATGTATGTAGTTTCATATTCCCTAAGATCCTGGCTTTTAAAAATTAGATGCAAGCCTTTCTTTGGGAACATCATTCATTAGGGGTTAACGTACAGTTTAGTACTATATAGGTCTGGTTGAAGTTCCTTGGTATTCTAACTTACAATTAACAATAATACTGTTGATGTGGAGTATCAGACACATTTCAGAAAACCCCTGAAGCACCAATTAAGTCTATTAAAATTTTCTCATGAAAGGCTATCAAAGCAATATTGTGACTTCTGCAAATTCCTGTGGACCTAAATTACTGTGAGATAAATGCTGTGTAGTCTTTTGTATTTCTTTTTAAACATTCCAGAGAGAAAATAGAAGTAGTTTCCAAAATCCTGAAAGCCTTTAGTTTTTTGCATCTGTCTGCCTGATACAGCTTCAGGACTTGCAAAGACCCAAAGTCAATTCTGTGTTACCACTCCGGGCAGTTTGTTCCCCGCCACCGAGGAAAGTCTCTGGGATTTTATTGGCACCAGTTAGTTCCATGAATTTGGCAGGACAGCAGCCTTGTTCCCTGGAAAACTTTCCCAGCATTTACTGTGTCCTGAATCTTAGAAGGTTTTGCGTTGCACTTGGCACAAACCCAAGGACCTCTTAGATGTTAAGCACCCATATTCCCTGGATTCCTCTTGCATTTGATGTAGCCTGAAGCAGGGCCTGAGAAGGACTTTCCCAGCAGCTACATCCCTGGCCTGCTAAGGGCTGGGAACTTGGTCCAGTTGGCCTTTAATGACCTTTCCACTCGGCCTAGCATCATGGAGGGGGTCAACCTAAGTAGACAAAGGCACTTTAGGAGTATGACAGCTGAGTCTGAGTTTTGGTGGCAGACTGACATCAGGTACTGGAGGGTATCAGATGGGCAAGGAATCCAGCAGCAAAGAGTAGGGATGGAAGACAGAAGACTTCTGTGTCTTATAAGGAAGGAAGCTGCTAGAGGCCAGATTGGAGAAGACATTAGACAGAGACATTTGAAGACCAGGGAACTGGATGGGCTCAGGCAGGAGCCAAGAGTGACTTTGAGAGGTGAGTGGGAGAGAGAGAGGCAGAAGTGGTATCAAGACTTGCTGAGACCAGGATGAGAAGCCTGAAGAAGGAACAAGTGGAACTGGCTATCTGGGAAGGTACAAATAAACAAGAGACAGAACTGGGTCATTTGGATTAAGCATTGGGTCACGCAGCCAGACTAATCTGTGCTTGTCCCAGGGGTAGAGGAGGGTTTTACGCTAACCTTGCACTTGCCTGATGTTAGTTCAGCCCCTGGCACAAATCATAGATGCTGATGAAATGCCTGCAAGCTCAAGGGGAATAGCAGCACATCTGCAACCATGCCTATTTTATCTCAAAAGCAGCTTGTGATCTACATCAGCCAGCAGCTCCCTGGTTGCCAGAGGAACCTGCAGAGGCCAGACAAGCAGCCTGGGTAACACACACAAACAAATACCAGAACATTAACTAAACATCAAACCAAGTAAGCATCCCTTGGCTGGTGACCTGAGGGGCAACATCACCCCACTGCCTGACGACCACAGAAAGCCAGGTCTGAGGACAAGGCTGTTCTCCTGAGAAACTCTGAAGAGTTTCGCTTCAGGAATCATTAGCAAAAAACATCCTAATTCCTTTTAAATCCTGCGAGAGGTTGTAAAACCGCAACTCCGCTCACATTTTTGAGTGTAACACAGCTGCTATTGGTTAGCCTGTCTCATACTGTTGGCTTGGGCCATGCTTCAGTTTCCCTGCTATCTTGGAGATGAGCTAATACAAGTTTCAGTGTGTAAGAAGGAAATGAAAAAGCTTCCCTTGCTTCCATCCTTAATTTGCAGCTTCTTTTGAACAGGACCTCTCTCCTTTGGAGTAATTAGGTAGGGCCTGGGACAGGCTGAAAAAATCAGTGTAGCCACACAAGCGCAGGGATACGTGTGTGCGTGCGGTAAATCTGTTCTGGATCCCTGTTGCTGACACCCCACAGGTCACTTACAAGTGTTAAACTCTGCCTAAAGATTAAGTGACAGGCAGCAGTAGGAACTAACATGAACATTATGCTTTTTGCATCACTTCTTGACCGGTGCTTCAGAAAGAGCTACTCTGAGCTAAATTGCCATTTTGCCCGTACAGCTGTCAGGGAAGACACCCTTCTTCCCCTCCATGCAGCAGCTCCAGAGAAAAACAGAAGCCCCATAACCTCTCAAAGCACTCAGCTGAGCGTTAAGGATCTCCAGTGCAACAGTGAGGTGCATTTACAGTCCAGGCCTGGGGCAAACTCATTTTGAGCCAAAACTTCAAAACAAACTCTCATTAATTAGTAATCTCTAGAGGGTGGCCTCCCTCCTTGGTGCCTCTCACTATTTCCTCATCTCCCCAGCTAGCAGCAAAAACATTCCCGATTGCATCAGTTTTGATTACTCTTTAGATGAGGAGATTCTCCTTTGGCTAACGAGGATTACACTCTTCTGTGGCCACTAGGACTTTGTCACTTAAGGAACATCAGCAGCCCTACAAGATTTGAACGCTACACAAAAAAGTATGGTCAGGAAGAGCTGTGGCAGGTTAAAGAGTGATTCTTACACAAAGTTCTCCCTCCCTTCTTTGTTCCAGGCCTTCAGCCATTATGAATTAACATTGTCTGTCATGTGGAGGCACTTCTTAATTTGTACCCAACCCCTCCTAGATTTAAGAGGCAAAAAGAATCATAAAACCAAACAACAAAAGAAGAACATTTTTGAAGGGAAGAGGAAGTCTAACAGACACTATAGTCAGGTATGTGATTTATTGGAACCAGCTATTCCCCCAAGAAGGATGCGATGGCACTAATTCCATAAGTAGTTCAATCAAGCTTCTTCAATTGTCAGTTCGTGTTCAGTTGCTTCTTCAATGTTTTTAAGTTGACGAAGCAGCCATTCTCTTTCTTTCTTTCTCTGTTATAGAAAAGAAATACTAGTCAACCTAATCCATTCAGATGTCACCTGCTTTAACAAACAAACAACGTGCACAAAGGCATTATGAACCCAACTGGATTTTGGCTGAAGTTTTCACTTGTTTTAAGCTAAGAAGCCTTTGCTCTCAGAGTGAGCAAGTTTTCCTGAGTTTCCAACACACCTGTGAACAACATGGTACAGGGGAAAAAACAAACCAGAATTTGATGGCTTCACACTGACATGACAGCAGAGTCTAACTCTGCTGCCTCCCTATCCTTTCTATGGGCTTTCCGCAGGGCCTTTGCCAATAATCAGAGTTCTAGGAAACTGAGTTCTTGTGCTCCACAGAACAGAAAATAGAGACCTGCACAAGGTCCATTGATCTAAAGTTTCCTCAGGAAACCCTACACTAATTGAAGGACTGCACACAAGACCCTGTTTGCAGTGGCTGGCATTTTTTTAGTAAAGCACTACAATTTGGATTAAACAAGGAAAGAAGTAGATTATTTGTTTCTCCAGTTTTAGTTAACTTGCCAACATTAAAAAACTTGAAAAAAATCACTGATTTCTACTCATTCTTACATTTCTCCTAAAGAAAGATATATATATAAAAAATGTACTTTTGCACTAGTGTACACTAGTCATGCAAGCTCACAAGCTGAAGCAAGTGCTAGTTTGGAACACTGCATCCCATCCAGTCTGTGATTGGGAATGATACCACAGAGCCTAGCAGGTTATGACCCAATTCACAAATACAAGTTCTCACTGATAAAGTTATGGAGTTGTTCCGTAACTAATATATTCTTACATTATTAGAAAGATCTGTATATATTCAGCATTGGTAGGAAATTGTATAGATTATCTATTTCATAACTAAGGGAAAGCCATTACCACAAGAGCTTTATCAACTTTCTTCTTTCTGGTTTTTACTATCGGGATATCTTTTATCCCTGGTATTCCCGTAACAAGCCACAAAGGTTCGCTCTTGTGAGTTACTGCAGCCTCTTCAGATGCTTCGGTGGGAGCCTGAGTTTCCATGTTTGGTACAACCTTGTCACTTGGCTCTTCATTTGATTCATCAGAGGCCAACACTGTGGAAAGCCTCCTTCTAGAAAATACAACTTGAGAGCTTTGGCTTGTCTCTTTGTTTAATTCTTGCGAGTCAAATACTGTTGAAAGCCTCTTCGTGGACGTATGAGGGATGTATGCTTCAACGCTTACTAATGATACTTGAGCTAGCGATCTACTTAGATTTGATTTTGGCACCGGAGATCCATAAACTCTCCTGCTGACATCTTGGTCCTTGACTGACTGACTTGTCAGATCTGTAAGAGATGGCATTGTTTTTGAAAGCATTGAGTCCACTGGAGTGCTGTGTTTCACCAGCCTCTTTTTCAGAGATCTTTTAACATTCAGGAAAGAATCTTCTTCCTCTGACATCTTGAAGTCAGGTTTATTGCCTTAAGATAGTAAGAAGAGAAAATTGTGTCTCTACTCACATAGCAAGAGATGCCACAAAAGGTGTTCAGCTGCTGCAAAGACAAATAGGTGTTCCTATTTTCATGTCTGCATTCTGCCTTTACATGGAATTTATCCTTTGTATAGATCAGTGGTCTTCAAGGGTTTGAAAGAGCCACATTGAAAACAGAACATTAGAAAACAGCTTGTCACACATACAACACTTACTCCTGTCCCACCCCTCAGCATGTGGAGCTCCACATGTACCAGATTTTTTTTTTTTTAAGATACCTCATTAATTGCAACATCATTAAGACAGTGTTTTATCATTCAGAGTATACAAATAATATACTTTTGGGGTTGCAGCTGCTAACGCTGGGTAGGTAGATGAAAACTGTTAGATACCAGAGGGATTACCATAGTGCAGCAAAAATTCAAGTGCTCTAGAGATGTGCGAAGTTCTGGATTCAAGCAAGCATCTCTTAGTCCAATTGCCATTTTGTTTCTCTTATTTCCTTAAAAGGGGGTTCTCAGACGTCTCATTCCCTCCTACTTACTTGGCATTTGGCTTATTTCTGCTGATCCTAAAACATGTTCTGCGCAAGTCTGTTTTCAACTGAATTTACAACAATAGCAAGGTTGATTTTGTTAGTAGCATTTCCCCTACTCATTTGCCAACCCCCAACAGAAAGGAACTTGACTTCTTATACATGGAGAAGCCCAAGATAAATATATCCAGTTTAAGATATATTTAAGATAAATATCTGAATTAGATGAGTAGTTAAGTACTTTAGTAACTGTTGAACTCTTTGCTTTCATGAGGCAGTTCAGATATTTCATGCAGGTCGATTGCATGAAGTTCATCAAGGGGGAAATATGTTTTAAGTGCCCATATTCTAAGCCCTATAGATCAAAGGCCTTGGTGGGGGCTGGTAGGACAATGGGACTACAATGAAGGAGGACAGGGAGATATGTTTGCTGAAGTAAAAGGCATCAGTTCTCCCCTTCCTTGTCAATGTGTTGCACCTGTGGAGGGGCTGAGTTTCTAAAGGGAAAGCAAGAGGTGAAGCACTGACTCTTCAGTGCAGCAAGTCAGGTGTTTTGTGGGGTTTTGGGGGTTTTTTTGGTTGTTTGGGGGTTTTGTTTTGTTCCCCCCCCCCCCTTGGAGAGAAGGGAGGAAAAAGGAATCCCATTATCACTTTTATTTGGGTACCCATTTCTCCCCTCACTTCTTGGCAGTGCTAGCTCGTGTGACACAGTGTAAGCAGCACTCAGCCTGCAGACACTGCCTTTTTCCTTTCCTGGTCAGCCCGACTGACTTCCCTTAGTCTTTATCCTAGAAGTTTACCATCAGTAAGCTTGCATGATTAAACTTAGATAGGGAATAAGAAGGAGTTTGCAACCACCACCCCTCCGCAAGCCCATCCTCAGCTATACATTTTGATGCTTTCCCCTCACTCATTAAAGTTTAGATGGTCAATTAAAAGCTATTTTTTATTTAAAGTTAGTTTTTAAATAATGTTTTCAACCAAAGCTTCCGAGGAAAACAACAAAGCGTTTGGTGTTTTTTCTTTCACACTTTTCTGTGCTTTAGAGACACATACATACCAGCAACAAACTTTTTCTGTTCAGTTGTTTTAATAACACCATTATGAATAAAGGAGGGGAGAAGTCTAAAATTAATAGAGAAAGATAAACCATTTAAGAATGCTAGAGTCTACCATGGAGAATGCATCTTGCAGCAACTTTGACAAAAGAAAACAGGCTTACCAGACCAACCAGGTTCTATCTGATGTCTTCCTCTGCTTCTCAGGTGATCTGGCTTCAGCTGCTACTTCACTTCTTATAGCCCTGCTAGCCTCCCAACAGCCTTTGCTGCAGAGGCTCCCTAAATCACACATTTAGCATTTTTTAGGAGTTTCAGCAGTGCGGCTAACCAAATAAACTACTAAATAGAAATCTAGGATGAATTAATCATAGGAAAACAGGCTAGCTAACTTATCTATGTGCTATGTTTATTGCTATTTAATCTCTGCTGCTTGCTGCCTATTTCAATCACAAAAACACATCTGGTGGTTAATTGGCTTCACATGGCTGCTTAAGGCACGTTGAGGATCTGTCAGAACATGGATGTATGTTGATGGATGTATGTATGTTGATGCAGTATATCTGTTCCCATCCTGATTTTATTTTCTCACTGCTTCTCTTGCCCAAGAAATAAATGAGAAAACAAATGTTAAATCTGCCAGGAAAAAGTTCTTCTTTTAGGAAAACAGGTAGTGAGAACAAGCAGAAGGTTATTTTGCTGAAAGTCTGAATTTCACAGCGTTTGCAGCTAACAGCTGTGGAAATGGCAGCATTTTATCTTGAAGCAAGTGGTTTCAAAATCTCAGCTCTTGGGTGAGAATGGCATTGGTCTGAAACGGTGCGGTTCAGGCGGAGGACTGTAATTTTTGTCGGCAGAAAAGCAGGGGGACCGCGCCAGCCCCGCGGAATGGCGGCAGTAAGCAGCTGCCACCACAACGCTGTAGGGCAAGCAGAGGCACGAGGGAGCCTGTGCACAAATATTGGGGTGGCCCCTTTGGACAAAGCGTGACCTGTGGACCTTTAAAATCTAAGCTGATCAGACAGACCTAATTTGAGGGCTTTGTGCGGGTGACCTGAGGTTGTGGAGCGCATCTAGCGCAGACAGAAGGGCGAAGGGCCGATCTCGCCGGGGTTTGAACTTGTGGTTCCAGGGAGTCTGGGCATTTCAAACCTAATCATAAACCACCCTCTCTTGCCACATTAATAATTGCACTATGAATAGAGAATTGGAGCTACCAGTTCAATATTTACGAATAACAGTCTGTCAGTATATGGGGAAAGTTGCTAGGCTTAAATTATGTGCCCCTAAGGAACTGAAAGAGAGCTTGAGAAATGGAGGCACTTTACAATCACATGGATTGCACGAGTAAACATCCTGGAAATAAATAGTCTGTCCAGGATAAGCTATTTATTTCCTAAACTCCCAGGGGAGGTTCGTACAGGAATATTTTGAGAACTAAACAAAAACTATTTTGAGATATTTGTGGCTGGGCAAAAAAAAAAAAAAAAAAAAAAAAAAAAAAAATTCTCAGTCCTTTGTAAACATAGAAGAGGCTAGACCAACCCTTACCTCATTTTGAATATTAGTAGTTAGTTTTCAAACTAGTGGCCTTGTGGCTTGGTGAGCAAACCCACCCGGTCGGCCATACCGTACCTCGCAGAGCTCGACAAGCCAGTTCCTTATATAGCACAGACGGAGAGTGATGTCCTGACATGGTGTCGCAATGTTTGCGCTGTCCTGCTGTGTCAGTGGGACATAACATTGTCTCTCCCAGCGAGGAGGTGATGCAAACGGCGCTGCGCAGCGTGAACCTGTGCGAGCTTTTTGGTGGCTCGGTGCAAACCTGACGTCATCTCACCGGACCCCTTCAAAAACTTCTGGCCTTGGCTTCCAGCTTGCGCTTTGCCCTCCTCACCGTGCTTGCCCTCACTTTCTAGCGTATCCTTTTCATGGCATCTCACTCTCCACCGGTGCTGTCTGTAGCTGCATCATCTTTACGCCTGCCTTCCATGGTCTTTTCCTGCAATCCTCTTAAAAAATAACCTTCCCATTTCCTACAAAACCATTACTTGCCATTTCCTCGAGTTCCTTGCCAAATGTCCTTGAGATATAAATTAGGAGATTTGCAAGTTGTTCTCACTCTTAGCCATGGTTTCTCTTATGTCCTACAGATTTAGCTTTTTATGAAGTGGTGGCAGGATGTTACAGAGAACAGGAGGGACGTAACTGTGCAGAGATCAGACAGAAAAGAGTCCAAAATTAATGCAAGCACGCAGAGCTCAGCAGACCAGCTGCAGTGATGATATTACCTTGGCCTTGGTGTATCTGTAGCCTGGACATGAAACACCCAAGCTCTGGCAAGAGTGGCATTCTTGCATCTTTCAAAGAATGACACATACTGTGTCCTGTGCTCACATGTATTCATTATGAACCATTCCTTCACTAAAATTACATTCCTTGGTATGACCATCTTCCTCTTCAGCATTGTCTACCTGATATTTTGGAGCAATATCTCCATAGGTCTGGATCCAGCTGTTTGGTCTATGTTTACACACCTTCCTCTCTTTTGCTGTGTGATGCAAGATGGCACACAATTCTAGCATATGATTATGCACTTCCTTATATATTATATCAGCCTCCCACTGCTTTATGTTTATGGCTTGAAGGATTCTTTTGTTGATCTCATTTTAGGAGATAACTTCATCTCCCTTTCTAAATTTGTCCCAAAAATACAAAACCTACATAGGAAATGTTTTAAATGTTTTTACTGCATTCCCTTGTGGGAAACATTAATTTGTAATATTTTGACTTCCAAAACCAACAAAAGTGGGGAAAACAAAAACCAGCACAGTGTTTTGTTCAAATTTCAGCCCCTTATTTCCAGTTCAAATGCATGAATTCTCTTCAGAGACATGGGAGTTTGAGGAGGCCTCACCTGGAAGAGAGTGAAACTGGAATTGTTTTTCAGTTTACCAAGGAATAACATACATATAGGGACATGAAGGGGCACCTTTTTCCCTCAGTGTTCTGGTCTAACCTGAGAGACCGTGCTTCTTCAATTGCTGCTCTATTCATTTCTTCATTTCCCACTCTGATGATGTTGCCGAACAGTTCTCCTGAAGGGAACTTGGATGCTGAACCAGCTCTGAGCTCATATGCTTCCCTAACACGCTGTATTGAATTGGATATGTAAGTCTAGTTTGTGAATTCACAAATCTTGCAAAAGCGTCCAAGCAGTTAGGAGCTAGGTGCAGTCTTTCCTGGGCAGAACAGTATCAGGCCCTCTCCCTGCTCTTGCAACTAGTCTGGCGTTTTTTGGCGCAGCGGGTGATTCCACAAAGAAGTACATAATAGGCAGTAGGAGCTGGTAAGGGGAGCTCAGCACTCTACTTTGTCTGACAACCCATGGTGGAATGACCCTTGTTTGGAGAACTGGAAGGAAGAAGAGCCAGAAGAAGAATACGAATGGTGGTGGGGAGTAAAAGGAGAGTAAAAATAAGAAGAAGAAATGAAGAGAGGGACACAAAGGTGAAAATGCTTTCCTAAATTTAGAGCCACGTGGAAAGAATAAATTAGAAAAAAGATTAAAGGAATGGGCAAGAAAAAGGAAAAAATAAAAAAAGAAAGGAAATTAAACTGTATTTCCTACATGATTTTGGAGACTTAGGCCCAGATTATGAGTTGTTTATGGATGAAACTCCATTAAAATGCAAATCTCATTCAAATTCCCATAACCTATTCTTCCTGTATCTGAGTTTTGTGTATAGGCAATTCAAACAGGAGTGCTCTAAGACTGCTGATAAGGCTGGACTCCTCAGTGAAAATAGGAGTGGGACACCTCATTTGTTGAGGTGAAGGCTGAAACCAGCGGGCGGCCTCATCACGAACTGACCTCTGCAGACTAGTGCCTCCCTTGGTCTCGCCAGCGTGATGGTACAGTGGGGCGTGCAAAAGGAGCACAGCCTCTGTGAAGGCTCTGTGAAGTGAATCGTAAGCTCCTTGGGCAGCCACAGACATTGAAACGGAAACAGCCCAACGCTCCCTGTGGACTTAGCCTATTTAGGTACATAAAGCTGCACAGAGGAACCCAGTAGGAATTTTCAAAAGCACCTTAGCAATTTATTTCCACTGCTTTCAGTAGGAATTACATGCCCGGGCACTACTGAAAATCCTGATATTCATGATAGGGTATACAGTGGGGACAGTAATTTAATATATGTGTTTTGAAGACACTTCAGAATTGAATCGAATCAAATCAAATCGAATCGAATAGAATAGAATAGAATAGAATAATATAGAATAGAATAGAATATTTTTTTCAGTTGGAAGGGACCTACACTGACCAGTGAGTCCCACTGCCTGACCACTTCAGGGCTGACCAAAAGCTCGAGCCTGTCATTAAGGGCATTGTCCAAATGCCTCTTAAACACTGGCAGGCTTGGGGCATCGACCACCTCTCCAGGAAGACTGTTCCAGGGTTTGAGCACCCACTCGGTAAAGAAATGGTTCTTCATGTCCAGTCTGAACCTCCCCTGAGGGACGCAGCTTTGAGCCATTCCCACGCGTCCTGGCACGGGCTTGCAGGGAGAAGAGCTCAGCACCTCCCTCTCCGCTTCCTCAGCCCTCAGGACACTGAAGAGAGCAATGAGGTCGCCCCTCAGCCTCCTTCTCTCCAAACAAGACAAACCCAGTGTCCTCAGCTGCTCATCAGAGGACATGCCTTCCAGCCCCTTCTCCAGCTTTGGTGCCCTTCTCTGGATGCGCTGAAGGACCTTCATGTCCTTCTTAAATTATGGGGCCCAGAACTGCACACGATACTCAAAGTGAGGCCACACCAGCGCTAAATACAGCAGGATAATGACCTTATAAAGCAGTTTAATTTGACAATACTGCCTTTAATTGACTGCACAGCAGTTTAGACGGGGCCAGATGATACCAAATGACAAAGAATTAACTTCAAACCGGAGCCATTAATTGTAAATTTTTCACATTTAAATGCAAGACTGAACATGTTTGCATTTAAAGTATCGTTTGGAAATTAGCAAAGATCTACATCAGCTTTAACGCTTAATGAAAGTATGTTAGGATGTTAGATTTTAATTGTGATTTTATAACTAAATGGGTGATCAAATCTTGTGTATAAATGACGTTTTGATTTTCTTAATCAAAAGGTGCTATCAAGCTTTGAACCTAATATATTAACTGAAATTTTACATTGGCCTTAGCATGTTTGAAAAATTCTATTGTATTGAAAACCTGGAAAGCAAGAATTGCTGCCATCAAAAGGGAAGAAATGATTTATTCAGTTTTTACAATATACTAATCTTAAAAGTTCTGTGCTGAAATTATCCGACAGGTTGCAAACATGGTGAATTGTTGTGGCATTGAAATATAAATGCCAGAACATGTAAAATTAATTTTAACCACTTCAATCATCAACACTTGAGTAACAGTTAAGATCATCATCTTTGGATAGACCTTAAGCAATGTTAACTATTATTTCACAGATAGCTTCTCACTTAGCTAACTTCGTTTATTCCTCAGCAGGATTTTTGGAATATTGAATTCATTTGAACACTACCTCTTTCACAAGAGACAGAAGTTAATAGCTATACATTTAAGAAAATCTGACAAGGATGTACACAAGCCGTAGGTACATGGTTTAAGGAAACCACATGTGGTTTGAAGAAACAAAAGGAAAACTTACTAGGATGTATGTTTATTAATCAATCAACCAACAAATACAGCTTAACAGATACTGTAATCAAAAAAATAATACCCACAGCAGATAACAGACTCTGCGGACAGAGAACTTGGAAATCACTGCTGTGTACACGCCTGTCACGCAGAGGAGCACAGAGGAACAGGCAAAGCAGATGCACTTCAAGTGAGCTTCTCACAATGGCTTCAACCTGCGTGAAAAGTTAGCGTGACGGAGAAGAGGCTCTACCAGTTCAACCCACACATCCGTAAAACTCGGGGTTCTCTTGAGAAAGGTGCAGTGAAAACTCCCACAAGGCTGTTCTTCCAGCGCCCCTTTCACAGACCTCCGCATGGTCATGGAGGCCGAAATACGACTCTGGGGAGAATTACGCTAGCATTGCAGAAATTCCAGATGCCGCTGCCTGTACAGCAGTTTAGAAAGACGCGCATAAGTACCCATTACTGTGAAACATGGGGATTCAATCCAACAGGAGGCTTAACAATTCATCAACGAAAAAAAAAAGTCCACGAGTTAACTTCTCACAGAGGAGCCTGAAGGGACTGTCCCACATACTAAAAAATGTTACCACAACACTATCCAAATCAAAAGTGATTTCTTTCTCTGACACTGTTGATCTACAAAATTTAAGATTTTTGCAGAAGGCATTTAATGATCAAGCTTTCGAGACAGCTTTATGCTTAAACCAAAGCAAACCTATTTTAAGAATTTAGAATCAGCTTTACAATCACTGTTACGAATTATAAAGGAAAAAGAACATCTTCAAAGATAGCGAGACAAAACTCAAGATAAACATTGTCATAGTGGAAAAAGCACAACCGAACATATACCCAGTTGAAACAAAATGATGGATTTCTGATCTAAGTGCAAACAAGAGTACCTTGTTGTGCTCAAATTTTCAGATTCACAGCTCTATAGGAACACTGTTTCAAAGGGATTAATCAGAACAAAAGCCAACTGAGCTGTGTCTGCGATATCTTTGGTGCCTTAATCTTTCTAAAATGTAGTAGGAATGCTATTGCAGCCAGAAAAAATCTCTTTGTTCTTGAAAAAATACCCCATGTTTAGCAATGATTCACAAGCAAAGGATTCTTTTTTCCTCTGTCTAGAATGGGTAGTAGACTACGAGTCCAAACTCCTTATAAACCATCGGTCTAACAAGCAAATGGAAAGGTCTAATCTCTACCCCAAACCCAAGCAGGCCATTAAACCCGTCCATGGAGGACACAGCTGCTTCCCAGGTCTGGCCACTTTAGTGTCTTAGTCCTTTTACGCTGCGCCAAGCATGGGCAGCGAACCTGTTGCAAAATCCAAACTGGTGTCTCCGAAGCCGTACAGAGATGTCACCATGATGCTACACTCAGGCCCGCATCCTGAAAGTTACAGGATTGATAAAAATTTGTGGAGTAAGCACACGACAAATTAAATTAAAAATCACTGTGCTGCTAAATGTAACTAAAATTCCATTTGTAACTTTAGCTTAAAAATTAACTAAATTTAGTTTAGTTTGAAATACTGAATTTCGTTAAAACTCCAGTTTTAACTTAAAAACTCAGTTTTAAACTTTAGTTTAGCTAAAAACTCTGTCTAAATTTACTGTTAACCCCTGTAAAATAAACTCCAAGTCAGGAACCAAAATTTTCCTGTGCAATGGAAACTACAACAGGTTTTGCAGTCTATTGTTAGCACATGAGGATTTGGACAAGCTTTGTTCTCCTGTCACTTTACAACTTATTTCAGATGGACTGGGTTTGCTCTCCCACAAAATACCACGGAGTGAATGGGAACATCTGGAACAGTTCAATGCTTTTAAAAATCATTATTTAATAAAGTATACGAAAAGGATTTCTTCTCCTCTCCTTTGTCTGCAGATACACTGTAGCATGATTTATGATACTGTAATTTGGACCATCTTCAAAGATTTATTTTCGATAGAGGAAAGATCTCTGAAGATGTTCCAGACACTTGTAATCAGATGGTTAGCCACCTCATTTTTATTCATTTTGCATGTTGGGCTTTTTTTTGAGGGAGCGAGGGAAAATGGCTTTGTTTAATGCTCAGTTCTTTACTGAGCTGATAAACTATATAAACTCCACACAAAATGTAAGGCTGTGCAAACCTTGTGTCTGTGTTGTCGCCACCACGTTAGGTGACCTAAGGATATTTTAAAACAGTATTTTCAAACACGGTAACTCATGCATGAAGAATTAGAATTACCTGATAGCAACAACATGATTTCAACCTTATGGAAAACACATTCCCTCTCTTCCTCACGCTGGCCGATTTAGCTAGACACGCACCTCTGTCACAGCAACAGGCTGCCCCCAAACGTTGAACGCATGTGTTCGTGCGCTTTGCCTTAGTTTGATCCCCTCATTCTTCAGCTGCTGCTCACATTTTTCTCAAGATGCAAACTGCAACATTTTAAGAGTGACAAGGGGGGCAGCGGGGATGAGACGTGGGTGACAGTTGTGGTAGGTTTCACTGAAAATGGGTAAAGACTTTTCTGTTCTCTACATTCATTAACAGATTCTTGCTTTCACAGTTTTCTAGGTAGAAGCAGAACATTGGTTTAGCTTTCCTTTTCTACCCTGTAAGCATAAGCTTTGCGATAAAAGCTGGGTGGTTCAAAGACCTAAGTCTCACAAATGATCTTTAACAGCAGACTGAGGTCGTGTGTTATTAGGCATGAAAGAATATGCATAGAGTGAAGTAAAGGGGGAACATAAGGCTGCAGAGAAAAGCTTACATAAGCATCAAAATTTCCTCAGGCTAAAAACTTTCCTGTTATTTAAAATGAAGAACTACTGTAGCCCTGTGTTACTAGTAAATGGCAGCCTCGTTTACTACCAGAAACTCATGTACGTGTAACTCAGCTCCTGTAAAAGCAAAAAAACCTGGAAAATCTTAATACACAGTGCACCGATTCCCCTCTGGTAAGTGACACACACGGCACCGAAGGAGAAAAGAGATCATCAGCCACTGCTCTACACGGTTCATAAAGACACACCCTAGGGAAAAGAAATTCAAGGATGCCTGTCTGCTTCTTCCTATTCTCAAAACCACTGAGCGCTTCACCCAAGACGTCATTTCAGACGGAAGCCAGAACTCTGCTGCACGGGCAGTCAGCAGTTTGGGCCACGTTAACCTACGTTAAGGGCACGTGTGTACAAAAAACCTCCGGGACGAAGCGTGAAAGGAGCGGCAGCCGCCCATCCGTCGACCTGCGCGGAAACAGACAAGCAAGGAGAGGCAAGAACGCGCCGTAGCGTACGGCCCAGCTGACGCACGCACACACGTTTCCTTCTCGAGCTCACTCCTCCAGCTCCGCAGGGCACTAGGAACGTGCACGTGCCTTCTTAAGGCGTACGTTTTCGGCACGCTCCTGCGAGAAACCAGATAACCCCACCGTCCTCTCGTAATTCAGCCCTCAAGTTCGGCACACACGCAGCGCGTCACGTCCACCCCGTTCGTCTCCAGCACCGTTCGCTCCCGCTCACTCCCGACACCTCCCGCGTCCCTCAACCCCGCTCAGCGCCGTCCGGCCCTGACCGGCCAGCTCCCTCCATCGCAGCCCAGTTCATTCTCTCGACACGCTTGTTGGGCGAAGGACTGTTTAAGTCAGAGAGTGTAGAGCTCCTCCTAAAACCTGACTGTGTAAGACCAACCAGTACTCACCAGTGAACGACTGCTGGGTTGGTTACCTTTCTTCATGGCTATTTCCTCATCCCCAGGGCAGCCAGCATTTCTTCGTGCTATCGATTACACCTCCTGCGCTGCAGTAGTTTCAACAGCTAATTAATTGCCTTGGAGAATCTCCTGCTTATCCTAATTCTGTGAGTCTGCTCCAAGATAAGGTAAACCACATCCAGCAGACCACAAACTGGCAATGAACAACAACATATTATTGTTATTTTAAGGGATTATTTGGCTTATAATATAAGGTTTTCTATTCTTTCTAGTATAGCACCTGTTTACGGCCTTTCACTGCAAGTATGCGGAGTCCTTCAGCTTTACTGCATGTGTGTGCACGTGCAGCGGAATGGAGTCAGACTAAACTGATAAACTAAGCTGCGCACTGTGGAGGGAAAGCAACGTTAAAGTCTGAAGAGGAACTTTGCAGGACAATATACATTAGTTTGTTCCCACACATGCAGGAATAAACTTTTGACTTTAACCAAGCACAATGAGTTGGTTTTATCTGATTTTTTTTTTTTAATGGTTTAACACTTGCCATTTATCGCAGTGAGTACAGAGGATATTCCTTGTTATTTATTAGACCTTGCACAGAAGCGCTAATTCTCAGTAGGAGCACGAAGACAACAGACTTTGTAAGGGCTCGGGTTTGTACACTGGAACTGGAGCATTCGACAGACCTGCGAACCCCGAGGCCACTTTCTCCACCTCTCCTCACATAGATAGAGCATACCTATGGGCCCCAAAGCAAGTGAACTGTCAAGCATGTTTGAAAAAGGAAAGGAGCTAATAAAGAGTATTTCCTTGTTTCTCAAACTTGAGGCTTGCTGCTCCTTTTCCCACCCACAGTCAAAACAGACTGATTTTGCTGTTTTAGTTTATTTACCGATTTTCTCATACAGCTGACGCCTGGGAGGCGGTAGGGGCTTCTGCAAACAGTAGGTTACTTTTCCAGTATTCAGTTGTCTGCCTAGCAGAATATTGTGATGTTTGGAGCGCACTTGCGGATTTACTCCTTTGAAGTGTTATGCAGAGTTTGAAAGAACGTATCAGAACATCTGTGTTTTACGCTCAGAACTACGACCATCATCTGGTTTCGGATGAGACATGAAATTATACTCCTGTTGCTTCCATCTGACCATCTCAATTCACAATTTCTCCTTGCAGCTAGAATGCTCCCTTTCCATCAGATGACCTATCAATGGAAAAACATTGCAGGTCTTCCTCATTCTTAACATTCGCTCAGCCAAACTGCTTTTTCCCCTTGTTGTTTTGGGCATACCATGCACGAATGATTCTGTAGACAGCTGTGGGGCAAGTCCAGATACGTAAATAAATAATTCCTACAGCATTTGGAAAATCAATATGTGCCGGTGACCTCCTAGTCTCAAGCAGAGGTGCAAACATGCCGCATATACCTATTGGTTTACCTTTCCAACCATGGGCAGTTTTAAAATCAAGCTCTTACAAGTATAAACTGCATGATACTTGCAAAAGTCAGAAATGGAACCTTTCAGCACTTGACATAAAGGCAAACTTAAAAAATTATTATTATTGTGCTAAAGCTGTAGGAAGGAATATTTCTTTCAAAAAAAAATCTTTTGCATAATTAAATGCTATTCTTATGTTACTTACTCCAGTATCACATGCTGAAGCACATGCAGAAAATGACAGGTGAATCCTGACATCTCCAACCTTAGCCTTGGAGCCGATACTCTAAAATACTTAGTTTACCTTTCTCATAACTCTGCCCCAGTATTAAACATAATTTCCTAATGGTGTTTGGTAATACAGTGGAATATCTGTGTTCCTCACAGTGAAGTTCCTACAGATCAGGACCTATCACAAAGACATAGGTACGCGGTTTCAGCATAAACCTGTTCTATCTGGTTTAAAGGCTGCAAAGGTGGCCGCTCTGCTTGTCCCCCACCTCCAGCCATGTCCCCTCACCACTATTTTTGCACATGGTGTTTAGCGATTACCTGTCCACATTGCAAGTTTAACTCTTTGATCCGACAGGGAACTAACCCTTCAAACCATTAAATTAACAAGCTAATCCAACAAACCCCACCGCTGCGGAGCTACCAGACCTGACGCAGAGACGAATGGGGTGACGCAGGTCCACGGATCACGGAGGCAGCGTAAGGCCACCTCTCCCGGGAACACCCTGCTGCATTTCAATCGCATCGCACCCAACATAAATCGCACTGTTAATCACATCGAACACGCTCGAAGCGTTCGAAGGGCAGGCGAGGGACTCAACACGCATCTAAAATTGCTGCTTATCACTCCAAGAGCGAGGCACGTGATCATTACCTAAGGGAAACTCCTCAAGACGCTACGACCTGCGCCAACCACAAGCAGAGGTCTTCAAACTTCAGCAAGCCTCTCGCTGCACCAGGACTGGAAGTAGGAAGAGGGAGGAGAGGAAGAAGGAAGGGAAGGGGCTATGTTCTGCCAGAGGAATTAGACCGCACGGAATTTTCAAACATCACGGCAAGACCAGCAAGAGCTTGTTTGTCAAAAATTTTAGCTACGGCATTAACAAAGGGTTTCAGAGGACTTCAGCAGAGATGGACTACTCATCCTCAAGCAAAGCTGCTAGTTCTAGTAGCATTACTTAGGCAATACAGTCAGCAAGTGTTGCGTATTTAAATCCACCGGTTGATTTCTGCAATCCTATTGGAGCCAGAGATAACAAGCAAGCGCTGTGACTTCGGAATTTTTAAACAGAAAAAAAAGTTTCAGAAAGCATATGTTTTAAAATACTTCGCTGGCAAAGATTATGTTATTTACGAAAACACTGCATAGAAGTTTAATGCCAGCAGCATTACACTAAATTTGAAGATAAAATTGTTGGAGCTTTTTCTCCTACTCTAAGTGGAAATCATAAAAAATCATCATCATAAAAACCATATAATCATAAATCATAAACCATTTCACTACAGATGCCTTCTAAAAACGTCTCAATGTAGGAATTGTAGGAATTCTGCTCCCTTATCACTTAAACTTACAGCAGCAAAAAATCCCAACTGATGATCTATAACAGGTAAGAATTTGCTGAACAGGACTTTTTTCAAGCAAAAAACAGGTACCTGCAAAACTCACTTATCTTACATCAGTTTGATTCCATCATTTCTTGGATGGTTATGTAATGACGGTATCAGAAATAATGCCTTGGCAATCATCCTGAAAGTTCTAAGTCATGACCTGAGGTCCTGCTGTACCGTATCAAGAACGCACAAACGCTAAGAAAAGCATTATATTCAGAAAGTATTACAACAGCTTACCATGCCGGGAGGGACTCCTGTTTGTGGCCTCTAATTTGTCATGGAAGCCAGGACTCCTGCCAAGTCCTTCCACGTCTACATCAAGGCTGGTGAAGCCATTTACTTGATTTCTGTCCCTGGTGACAGTGTTAATGCGGGTTGGGATAGGTTCGAATGTAGGGTCTAACTCCAAGATCAGCCTGTTCAGTTGTTCGATGGACTGATCAATATCCAAAGTCGGCGAAGCTGGCAAGTCCCCCGCGTTCCGTCCTAGATCAAGGCCATTTGTGTCCCTCTGAGGCACTGCCCTTGACTTAAAACTCCCGGTACTGGCAGGTTCTGCGGCTTCAGCAGGAGCTGGCACGCTTCCTAACCCCCTCTGCACAGCATCTCTGCTGCTGGAGCCACGTGTCGGGGTGTCCGGGACTCGGGACTGGCTCTGGACACTGCCCGAATTCTCCATAGTGTTATGAACACCAACCCTGATTTCGTTCTCTGGGGCAAAACCATATTGGTGAGCAGTGACCATCTGCTGCTGGCGTACCCAGGTCTGGGTAGAGTAGTTACTTGGGCCATAGGCTTGAGGCTGGGGTGAGACAGAAGGATTCTGTTGCAATTGCTGAGTTGACTTCGGCTCGGTGCTTCCAAATGTTCTCTCATAGAGGGGATCCACACCAATTCCCAGGTCTGGGGCAAAAGCATTGTGATGCTCTTCCCCGGTGTTACTTCCAAAGCCATCTGAAAGAAGCGAGTTCTGACTGCTCTTGTGGCAACTAAAGTTCCCTAGGTGGGTGGACTGCTGCCCTTCTGAGGAGGACAAAGTCCCAATGCTGTCCACACTGTGAAGGTCATGATTAGGCATTTCGTCGTCCAGAATATCAGTCTCCCTGTCCTTCAGCTTAGTGTCTCCATTCACGTGAACTTGAGCCGGCACTATGTGGCGAGTCCCACCGTACTTGCTTCGAGCATCAGTCATATCCTTGGTGGTGTTGACAGAATCCTCCAGACCAAAGCCACTAAGTAGCTGGTCCAGTTCTGCCTTCTCTTGCGGGCTGAGGCCCCGTTTGACTCCTGGCACAAGGCGCTCCTCGGTCTTGTCTGTCCTGACGGAAGCTGTTGAGTGTCCCGAGTCACTGCTGACAGACAGGGTATGATCGCTGTGATCAGGACTGCCCGCCACGGGAACACCCTGAGCAGCGCCAGGGATGCTGCTGTCTGAAGAGCTCTTCTTCCTCACTTTCGCGTACAGGCTGCCGTCGATGGGACCTTGGGTATGCAGCACTGCGGAGAGATAAGTAACAGTGAAAGGGAGAGAAAAGGACAAGACATGATACAAGGGCTTTGACTGGTATCGTACCACACGACACAAGCGCCGCCAGTACTAATGGTATTGTTTCTGCAAAACTAAACTGGCTCTACAAATACAACACCAGCCGATGGCATTATCTTCTTTCGTTTTACATTTCCATTTGTAACAGTTTTCTTAATGGAAATATAACATGTCATTCATAGCTGAAGATCAAATACAGTTCTCTCTTTTTATGCTGTCTTGAATGCATGTTGATGGCTCCACCAACTCTTCATGCTAATTTGAATAATTACACTATTACAGTGCTAGAAATTTGAGAGGCAGCTACCATGCATTCCATTCAGAGCAAGAATGGTAGGAACCTACCAGCAATACTTGCCTTGAACATATATCATGCAGTTAACAGTTCATCTATTTCTACTTGACGGTCTAACTACACTATGAAGAATCATTTGCCCCTTTTCTTGGTGGTGCAAGGAAAAAACAGGTTTTCAATCAGAGCTTCAGTCCTTGGAATACATCTAAGGCCTCCCTCTTCACAAAGGCACGAACGAGGAAATGTTGGACTATGAAATTTCTACACATGTGGAGGATCTGGTATGCGTTTCACATTTCAGTTTTAGTAAGAAAGGCCACAATCGCTTAAAAATCAGAATATAAAAAATATAAGAATATATATATCAGAATATATTAGAATATAATATTCTAATCTCTGAGGTACTCACTCAACTAAAGTTTATGAATAACCATTCATAATAAATATGGGCTAGACCTTTCCTTTCTGTTTAGAACAACCTTAGAACATACAACAATTTTGCAGAAAAATGCATCTACTAAGTTTACTAAGGCTGGGTGTTGAGAACAGAGAAATTCCTGCTTCCAGCTACACGAGCACAATTTAGCACACTTCACTGATGCCAGCTACGCACAGAAAAACTGGGTGAGCCAAGTTTTCCCTTCTCACAGGGCTAATGAACCCAGTGGAGGGCTCCACTGAAGTGACTATATTGTTTTTGATCCCAGAACTGTGACTGGCACCCATGAACCCTGCTGCTGCTTGTTATCTCGAGGCACACATCCTATTTTTTTTTTAATCTGATATATTGATTTTATTTTGTGCTGCAGCCACCGGCCCATCTTAATTACTTCTTTTCAATAATCCACAAAAAAAGAATGCAAAACATACAGCAGAAAGTCAAGAGAATCACAAGTTACAGACTAAAATCTCAGCCTTAGAACTGTCTACGTACATACTTCTACATGTTTTATCATATATGTAATATTTTAGATATTATGCTTTACTGCTAACAGGAATCACATAAAATTTATACTCAACAATAACAAATACAAAATGGGTAGGTAAAGTTGCTGAAAAAAAATCTCTTTTTGCTTCCCAGAAAAAAAAAAAAAAAAGAAAAGAAAAACCCAAATGAGCAGATTTTTATATACAATCAGGAAGTAAAAAAAATCCATTTGAGTTAAAAATACTACTGTGAGAATAATCTCTTCCACGTTATTCCAGTACTACCAACACTGGCAATGGATAAAACCAAACACTGAATACAGCGATTTCCCTCTGGAACATTTTAAAAGCTCAAGAGTTTATTTGAGTCCAGCTTATTTTATTCAAACCACTTCTCCTACCTCTGCCTGTTCTCCTTGACATTACAGACCAAGGAGAAGAAACAAAGCCGTGGGAGGCACATTCTTACGATCCTTTATTGGACTTGTTTGTCCAACTTCCACACGCACCGCACGGGTTAGACCAACCTGAGGTAGAGTACGGATACTGAAAATGAACACAATTAATTCTGTTTCTTACCAAAAGCTTTAGGACTAAATATTTCTACTGTCCGCCAAGCCAAGAAAGTAAAGTGAGTGAGTGGTTCTACTTCCAAAGGATTTCATGCTCATTTACCAAAACATTTATATTAAGCAGAAGTTTCTGAGTAACTTTTCCTACCCATATTTTGGGAATTGCTTGATAGTAAGAAAATTAGACCATTAAAATTTAGGAAGAGGCAGATTTTTGTCAAAGGTAACCAACAGCTTAGTCCACATCTGTGGCAGTTCCAGGACCAAGAGAGCCATGGGGAGCCCAACACAACTTCAACTCTACCACACGTTTTCAAAACACACTTAAAATGGCACCGTGATCATGCAGCTTCCGAACTAGGAAGCTTTGCTAGGCCATACCATTTCAGAAAAAGCGTTATCCAGAAGTCGTACCCACGATGGCAATGAATTCATCGGTTTACAATGGCAAGAAAAGTGGTCTGGTTGGAAAAAGCCTTCATTATGGGACACGCTGCCAAGTTTCCATCAGTTAAAATACTTACACACTGGAGGTTATACGATAGGTTTAATAGATTTTAGCTAATAATTAAACTTTTTACTTTTTAAGGACTAGGTCTGATGTCGATTTTAAGAACAGCGCATGCAAAAGACCAAAATACTCCTTTTCAAAACAAGTCATCAGCGTAGGGGGAAAAAAAAAAAAAAAAGTAATTCCCTTTGCCACAGAACTTCTCTGTGGGCAAACTGTTAGAAGTTTGCTCAAGTTTATGACGTGTAAATCCCATAGTGAAAAGAGCTGCTATGCATGAGGTTGAATGTCTGTGTACAGATATCTAAAAACAGTATTTATGAAAAAAATACCGTATCTAAAGAAAATACAGCCAACTGACAATTTCTCAACCTCTTTCATGCTGTGATTTCTCAGAAGCTCTCACTACTGCTAGGACAATGAAGCACACTTGGAGCTTCATGTGGAATTATTTAATACAGTTACCACAATAAATTGCAAAAATAAAATAAATTTTTAAAAAGCCAAAGAGTAAGAGTAACTACTGATTTATTTTTTTGTCTTTTCTGTGTGCTTAGCTTTGAGTTTAAAAAGTAGAAAACAATACAAAACTGCTTTGTTTTGAATAGTTGAATACCCTGACACAAAAGAGACTTGCAGAGGTTACAGGTCTGAACTGGAACACAGTTAAGTAAATACAGGACTAGTGCACTTGAACCATTAAGAAGTCCTCCCGTCTGACTTTCCTGGTTTCAGTTTCCAAGCATAGCGACAGGAGTACAGACGAGACGACGGACAGACTGCCAGCGGACTACTGACCCAAGGGTCTCGCACATGTGCGCTCTGTAAGGTTCAGCGATAACCCTGCCCAGCACCTCTTCCACCAACACAAAATTAATCAGATTTATTCTGCGTGCTGCCCAGAATGCTGAGCAAGCACAAACCATCTCGGGGTCTCCCAGCTGTGAACCGAACAGCTTCAGTTCTGAAGAACAGACGGCGTTCCGCTTACCCGTAGCATCTCTACTTAAAATTATGCCATTTCATTTGGGAAAAAAAAAAGAAACTAAACCAAGAGAAAATGAAATACAAAGAACAAACCTACAGTCACACAAGTGGATTATACATCTCAAGAATTGTTCATCTCCCTTTTATGTTTCCATCTGAAACAAAGGCAGCCTTTTTTAAAAGTGATTTTTTTTTTAAACATCTGTACAGTATCTTTACACACCAATTGGGAAATGTGCAAAAATAATTCCTCAATGTATTTTTAGTGGTGTTAAGAATTAGCAGCTTTGGATATAAGTATGAAAACGGCTTTCAGCAGAGGATGGGGTTTTGGTTGCTTACGATCTTATGCTGTTTACCTATTAAGCATGCAATTCAGAGCACTCAGGTACTTCTTTCCAATCTGACTTTGGATTGGATACACCACCTTTACACTATTCAGAAGTTTGTTCAGGTTTTGGTTTGGTTTTTTAAATTCTGAACAATTTACTTTTCTTAGAGACTGCTGCTTTTCATACTGCATTTACATGTCAGTGCAAACCTTGGACTTAAAACTTACTTCAGGATTCTGAGTTGTCTTTGAAGTAAATTTAAAAGCATCTTCTTCTGTTAAATGTAGAAGTTAAATGGCTGTCTTTGAACTCTCAAATGATCCCATTGCTGGCTAAGACATTTAATTAATTACTACTAAATCCCAGTTTTAATCTGAGCTATAGTTCCTAGTGAACACTAGGAAGAGATTGTAAAAAGTTTCATGTTTCTCTGAATAGCTAGTGTCAACTAGTAGGCCTCATGGAAGGGTGTAGGAATGTTTTAGACAAGTAAATCAGATGAAAGGAAGAAAAATTTTGCTAAAGGAATTTCTCCCTCCCCTAACCTGTCACGTAGATAAATGAAAATGTTTTTTGCAAACAGAGCTTTCCAAAAATACTTAAAAGTATAGAGCTCTACGACACTGAAGAATGGCATCTGTACTCATTAGAAGCCTGACTGACAGAGAGATACTGCTGGGAACATCAAGAATCTTCTGGGACTTCTCACAGGGTTTGGCTCAGGACGGCCCAACGCAAAATTTGGTTAGAACAGAGGCAGCAAACTTCAGAGACTGAAGAGTTCACGGCCAGGAGAGGAAAGCTTGCACACATGAGTCTGTATATGGAAACATCTCATTTTTATGGGGAAACTCAGTA
The DNA here is from genome assembly GCA_035590195.1 of Aviceda cuculoides. Classification (NCBI taxonomy): domain Eukaryota; kingdom Metazoa; phylum Chordata; class Aves; order Accipitriformes; family Accipitridae; genus Aviceda; species Aviceda cuculoides. Next base: position 26,862,181 of record JAVJGG010000030.1, on the reverse strand, counting down.
AATCCGGTCTGAAGCTTCAGCAGTAGCAACCATGTTTTTGCTACAGTAAGGTTGCCGTTAAAAATAGAATCTCTGAAATCCCAGATTCTCCTAGGATGAGTAGAACCACTTTGTGTAAGCAACCGACGCCTGAGAGCTGCCTGGGCTTCCCAATCCCTGATCCCCGCGTGCGCTAGCGAGTCCCGCAGCCCCGTCAGAACCGCGCTCCAGGGCGGAAGGGGCGACGTCTGCACACACACGAGCATCTCCGTGAAATGTTTCGGCACCATTAAACCGGCAACTGGGTTTTGTGGCTTTCGGCGTCCCATCCTGTCACCGCCGGAGCGGCAGTACGTGGAATGCCAGCGGACTGAAAAGCCTGCACAGCTGGGGACACGAGTACCGTCCTACTGAGCGTCAGCCGAACCGCCCTCATAACCAGAGCAACGAGCCCAGGTACACCACTTCTGCAGAACTTCACGATGAAAGGAACTAACAGCTTGAAGTATTTTACACACCCTGCACTATTATCTGATCAATGCAGATCATCTAAATCGGAAGGAAATGCATGTATGTGAGAGGAGAACCAAAAACTCCTCAACTAAAGGAGCAAACAACTCACCAGCATTCCCAGTCCTGCACGAACCATTTAAAGTGAGCACCCGGCTATATAAAAAAAAAAAAGGCATTTAAGCTGCACAAGGCAAATGTCATCAGTAAAGCGTGGCACCTCCACGTCCCACTGAAGTAGCTCTGCCTGCAAGGCTGGCCCGCTGCCAAGCTTCAGAAATCCCAAAGGCAACCCCTCGAGGCAGCGGCCGGGAGTGGGAGGGTGAGCCTAACGGACATGACTCGTGGTATTTATGCTGGAACTTGAGGGGTCGCATCATCTTATCTGTCTACAAGCGAAGCGGGAAACAGAAATGTTTGGGACCTGCTGACTTTTGGCTGTGAACTTAAACAGGAATACAATGTTGTTAGACTTCGCAAGGAAACACCTGCGATTGTGGGATAAAACAATTTGCTTTCGACTAGACTATTTTGCTCTAGTAGGCAGCTGCCTTTTTAAAACCTCAGTCACCAAAAAATTATCGTTCTGCATTATAAACAGATGAGAAAGAATGAGACTCATAGCTAAATAAAAATCCAGCTGCTCCTGAGAAGTCTGGATATTTTAACTTGCAGCTCCTGATCATGAAAACACAATGGATAATGCACATAACAAATTTAAATTATTTTCAAATTTGCACAGTTGTAGGAAAGCATTCTTAGATTAATTTGGGTTGTTTTTTTTTTAATTATGACAATCACTTACATGTAATTACCCAGTAATGATTAAAAAAAAATAATTCTGGTGTGTGATGCTGAACAGCATTAAGAATTTACTTTTACCTCAGACTTGTGTAAGATTTGTCACTGTATGTCCAGTGGAAAGAACACAACTTAGTTTAGGTAAAAAATCAACTCTACCGAGAATTTTTTCCCTCCTAACTTGGTTTAAAAGGAATATGAAATGCTGTATGAGGCAAAAATCGTAATTTTATTTTAAAATATAGAATTTCTGCTGGGGGGGGGGAATTAAACATATGCTATCACACTCTGTTGACAGAGTCTGCATTTATGAAGCACATATATACGTCAGTGGCTTTACTCAAACGTTATACTGGGCAGCTTGAGGTATGTTTCTGAACCAAAGTAACCCAAAGAATACTTAGATATGACTTATTTTAAATGGAAACAACCACGACAAATCTACCTCCAAAGGTTGAATGATATCATAGTAGAGAACATGCAAACGGTCAAAAGAAATACAAGATTTAGATTTTTATTTATGTGTACATACATATAAAATACATTTATGTACATATATGTACTATTTTACATATATATATAAGCTCTCTATGTAAACTATGTATATATAAAAATGATGTACATATAAGAACTATGTACATATGGTTTATTTGTTCATAAAACCAGGACAAATGAACTATTCAAATACCATAAACCTCCAAAATACAGTTTTGAAGTTGTTCTCATACTACGAAACACCTTCGTTTCATATTCTACCTTTTCCTAAATTGTAATTTTGGAATACCTCTGCAATAGGACTTTTGGACTTCACTTTACTCTGGTCTTCAGCCACGTTTTCCCCCCAAAAGCGATAACCAGCTTAAGTGCAAAAGCGAAGCTACGCATATATCAGGGAATATTTTTGACCGAAGACAATGAGAAAACATACTAGCGATGCCAAATTTTATTCTGTGCACCTTGCTAAGCAATGGTACTGCAGCAGCCTTATACATTCAATACCTCACCTCAATGCATAGCTCAATCCACGCTCTCATTTTTTCCGAGGAAGCAACACCCTGTAAAACGCGGGAGTAACACAGCTGTCAAAAACCAAGGGAAGTCCACAACGGTGGAGACCCAAGTCATGCTGGAATTTCTTAACCAAACCGAAGGGGCCCACTTTCTTTCCGCCTGCCCTCTCTTCCCAGGAGCTGTTCCAACTCCCTGAACTGCCCAGGCTGAAGCCTGACAAAATTCCCACACTGAATCTGATTTACACACACACACACACACACCCCCCCAGTATCAGGGACTCTTATAAATGAAAGCCTCAGAGCAAAGGGTATGTGTGTATTCTCACTCCCATACCTCATACACAAAGAGCAACTTATGTAAAAATTAGGAGCTGAAATACCAACACATACCAAATTCAGTGGCTTCCTTCCAAGCCTGTGTTTCCTGGCACTTCCCTCCTCGAAATCCAAATACCCAAAGGCAGACTTGGGAGTTAGAAAGAGGTTTCAGTCTTTCAGCCTTTTGACTTGTCCCCACAGCCACCACCCCCCGTCCGTTCGCCATTTGGGAAAACACGTACAAACGCCAGCCAGATAAACACATACACCCCAAATTCAGCAAGAGCCGCTCTGACCCAGTCCACCTGAACAAAAAGAAGAAGGTTGCAAATACACAAACCTTTGCACACTGTACCCTTGTTCATGTTGCAGCAGGAAACATTACAGGAGATCTGGATTATTTTTTTCAACCTCATAAATAAATATTTCTACCTTCAGGCAAACCTGGACAAGTCCAGAGCTGCATTCCTTCTAAGTTAAATCTTTTTATGTGTGCTTGTCTTTTCCTTTCTCCCTCCCTAACAAACACAGGCCCTCATTCCTTGCAAGCTCTTCCCATATAATTCCTGTAAAATCCATACAGAAATACACGTGGTTTATATTTCCAGCTCTTGAACCACAACAAAGCTTCTTACCTCTTTACTAGGCACGATCAGGAACTCCCTGCCATAGTCAACCATTGGCTCATTTAAATCGACTAATATTCTCTAAGCAAAACCCTGCACAGAGGGAAGCCAGCGTCAGGGCAAACACCCCGGCTTAAAAAGGCAAGAAAGGGCTCCGCCGCTCTTTGAGCCGCAGCTGCTGCTCCTGCTCCTGCTCCTGGAGGGAAATTGCCAAAGAAGCATGAGACTTGTATCTGCCAGAAAAAGCAAATGAAAATGTAAACACGAGGGAGGAGCCTGAGGGGACAATCAGGTTCAATGAAATCTGAACTCCTGGAGCCAAGGAGGAGTGGAAATGTGTTGGCTGAAAAGGTAATTCAGTCTACAAGCTATTTCCTCACAGGGGTTCTTTTCTCAGTCTCTTTCAATACCCCAACAAAGTTGAGAGTTTCAGTGCTCATTTAGCCACACACCTAGACTGCTCGCTTTTGATGTTTTTTCCCTAAAACAAACAGCCTTTAGAAAGCGTTGTTCTTCCACACTGAACAAGCAGGTCAGACGCTCACATCCGCCTCTTCGAGAATTCCTACGTTATTGGAGTTCTCGGGCAAGAAAAGCTTTCTGGAAGTTCTGCAGCCGTAACGCTTCGTTTTATGTAGCAGCTGCTGCTCTTGAGCTCCCAAACCCCAGCAGGCTTTGACTCCTTCCCTGCCTCTGGAATGAACCGGCTCCAACTAGGGCCAGCGAGCCTCTTGGCTCCCCCGTCAGTAACAGCTGTATCTCACCACGCGGCAGCCCGCAAGCTTTCGCTCTAAACATTATTACAAACGGACGCGTGCATCACCACCAGACAGCCACGGCCCTAGACACCGCTGACTTTCTGGTTTAGGGACTGTCAACGCTTTAATGACTTCTCAGCTGAAAAAAGGGTAACAGTGGCTCTTGCCTCCACAAAATACACCTACCTGTTCGTTGGTTATGAAAGACTTAGAAGTCAAGTTCAAACCTAATTCAGAAAGCGCACGCTTCTCTGTTCAAGTGTGCTGTTCTTGCAAATCAGTAAATGGCTGCACGTGAAACCAGTCAGGACTGGGACAAAAGACACAAACCACACAGCACCAGCTATGCCGGCAGTACCTTCCCAGAACCAGAGAACTGGTTCTCTCCTCTGGGATGATGCAGAAGTGCTTGTAAGCTGGAAACTTCCAGCATCTGCCTTGAAGAGATGAAAAGAAACAAAAAGGCATGTTCAAAACTCTCCATGCAAACCAACGAGTCTCACTTAAGATGCAAATTTAGTTTTGGTCTCCTTCCTTTTCGGTTCTCTGTGAGGAACAACAACCCAACTGTACTCCTTGCTGCAATTACAGGCCTCTTGTGGGCCCTCCCAAGTCTGCACTGGCCGCGTGTGCTGGGGATCTGGGACCATTAGCGGTCAGCGTGCCTGAATGAGGGCTGGGGCGCAACACCGACACCTGCACCAGTTTGACTACCAGAAGAAACCCAGACAAGGTAATAGCAGCTCTGCATAAATTATCTTATCCCACGGGTAGTTTACCTGCATCAGATTCATTCAGACAGATCACCATGTCGCTGAAACGTTACTGTTCTAGATAGTCCGAGTGGTGCTCCACACAATCATCGCAAGAATGTTTTGGGACCTCCAGCAAGCCTCGTGTAACTGCAGGTCAAACCTACCCCTGGATGTGTTTAGAAAGATGTTCTCAAACTGTTATCACTCAACTGGTTTTGCTGATGCTCCCTCTGTTACCAGGTCCAGGCTTTCTAGGACACACCACCCTTTGCAACACTGGGTACCTGTGGCTGTGTGCACGTTACCACACCTGAGGACAACCGGATTACTGGGTGTGCCAGTCTGGTCCAGTTCAGGTACGGAACATTTAAATTCTGTAAGCTAAGATACAATATATACCTCTTTGAAGCTTTTATGCTGACTGTTACGCGTAGAGATGATACCTGCTCTGGCACAGAGTGGCACAAAAGGGTTGTGCAAATGAGCTGATCAAAAGTTTGGGGGAAAAGATAGGGATCAGCATTGTGAATCTATCATCTTAGACCTCTGCACTGCCCAATCGTGGTGCTTTCTACAATTTGAAAACCTAAAACTGCATTTACTGCAACTCTGAAACTGTGATATAACTGTGAGTAGGTCCTGATTTGGTAAATTGGTCCAACGCTGCAAGATCAGTTTCTGGTTCATAAACATTCATCTGGAAATCCTTTAACACATTTTTAGAGAGTTTTTAGAGAATTGTAATTTGCGGATAACAGAACAGACTGGAAAGAAAGAAGGCATGAAGTCACCTTCTACCACTGTTTTTCCTTCCCCTGACTATCCAAGGTACCCAAGCAAATGCTGATGTTCATATCTTAAAGAACTGGTTTTCCAACATGAAATACCAGTAGCTAAGTCATCAGGAAGCTGGTTTGCTACGCTTCTCAAGCCCCTAACTCTAACAGAAAATAAAGGAGGCTGAAGAAGACAAGGCAAGTATCACAAAACCAAAAAGTGAACAAACACTCTGAAAAGGAACCAACCGAGAGGGGGTTGCTGTCAGCAAAATGCTAACAAGGACTCTCAGGCTCACGTGAGGTCCTTAAACCTTGAATCTTTTGAGAAACAAAGGAGAGGGCATCCAAGACCCTACAGAACTTTGATGCCGTTCTAATGTATATATTCCCAGCCATTCAAAAGGATCACATTTGTACTTTAATGATTTTACAAGTACTCTCAAAGTAAGAAAAAAACCTGCTTCACAACGCACAGCTTCTAGACCAGAGCCTGGCTGCTGCGCAGCCCGCCTGGAACACGGGCAGAGCCAGCCGGCACAGACCCGCCCTTAGAACACCACCGTAATACGTTGTCCCACTTTAGCCTGCCTGGGATCAAAAGAAAATAATACTGGTGCCATGAGCCCAGTACAAGGAATAGACTGATACATTTATTACTGCAACCTCATATGCAGAAGCTAGTATCTATTGTGTCCTTTTGATTCCACTTCCGCTATTTTTTCTCAGTCATTTAAGCATAGACTTAACTTGAAGTAGCTTGTGCTTGGATAACCAGCAAAAGAATAACAAAACATCACGCTACAGAAACATCGCCGCAAGCACAAAACACTCAGCAAAGCTGTAGTGCATTACAAAGTCACCGCACTATGTGAAACTATTTCCTTTCATTCACTCCAAAAACAAAGCCCATCTTCAAGAACACTCCATTAATTTCCAAGCGTGTACTCCAAATGCTGAGGTTCAGAACTCACATTTATTCTTCTTTACAGCTGGAACAGCACACTCACCTTGAGTCATGGCTTTTCTCTTACTCCACTGTTAGGCTTCCAGCAAAAAATTAGTTATGGTCATTAAATGTGAAGCAGCAGAAAACCACTGATGACTCTGTACGGTTGCTGAAAACCATATAGGACCACAGTAAAAATGAAAGGGCTTAAAAGCACTGTCTAAAAGGTCAACATAATGAATTTACTCTTTCTTTTGAGTATGGAACATGTAATTTAACAGTATTAACACTATTAATAAAATTGTTCCACCACTCTATGGCACTTTCAATAAACTGATCTTCAAGTGTTTCTAAACAAGTCGACATATTGGAAAGGGAAGCTAAGGCACAGATACATTTAACAGAGCTCTTTGATTTCCTAACTTCCTAATTAAATTTAGAGGGTTTCTGCACTGGAACTCAAGAGACTTGTGCCTTATTTTCAGGTATTAGAGCAATAGTGTAAGTAATACATACTAACCCTATATGATAACAGTTACAGTATTTACCTTCTCAGAAAGAGTATTTGAAGATGATCTACTCATGCTCAATACAGGCATATACTAACATAATAAAGTATGTAGTTTGGGTGGAAAATTTCTACTGTGCCTAAATGACTTAGAAACAAAAGTTCTTCCTACAAAGAATATTTTATGCATATTTACTAAAAGGAGCACAAGGAATAGCTTGATGCCAGCAACATAAGATGAGCTTCAGAAGTTCAGCAAGTCTCTTAAATGGGTAACAGGTTAGGAAACATTCCTCAAGGCCTGGAATAAGACAGACAAACAATACTGAACATGAAGAAGCTGGAGATATGGTCTAGCCTGTACTACGCGAGAGACAGCTCAGAGCCCATGGCCATCTCAGAAACTCCACAGATGAAGGCTTTTCCAGCCTAAATAATTCTGTGATTATGACACAGTGCTTCCACCTGTGCCTAGTAAGAAAAATAGACCTGCCTTTTCAGCAGGCAACAGGTTTCTATATTGATAGACTCCAGGAACAGAGCGAACTATATAAAAGCTCTGGTAATGCAACTTCTGCTTTCACAGCTGGAGAGATGTCTACAACAAGAAGCAGGCCTGGGTTCTGACAAAAAAACCTTCCCCCTGCTTACTGGAAGTCGCCTCCTGTTCAGTCTGGAAGGAGTTTGAACTAGCTGCTCTTCCTCAGCACTCAGATACATTCCAGGTGTTCAAAAGCAGAACCTAGAGGAAGTATCATCAATATGCAGGCAGACACAAAGTCTGCCCCATCTCTCAATTTCCCCTCATCGCTCAGCAGTCTGACCCAAAGCTCTCTGATGTTCATGGAAATCTTTGCAAAGAACTTAAGCCTTAAATAGAAGGGATCAAAGATAAACATTTAATACTCAACACGTGAAACTGCTGGAGCAAGGGTAGAGATTCCCAGGACAGCTTTCTGGGATTGATCCACAAATAACAAATATAGTATCTTTAGCAAAGCTTTACTTGCAGCTACTGGGTACCACTGAAAAACTAGCAAAACACTACAGCTGACTGCACTAAAGGCTGCTACTGTTATTGGTACAGGTAAAATTCTGCTGTTGGTCACTTAAAAAAGTCTATTATCTCATCGTTTGGAGGAATTTATTCAATCACATTTAACTATCAGAAGTGCCTGTGGTTTACAATGCTAAGAGGACACTTACAGAGTGGGATGCTCCATTCTGTACAGGCTATCAAATATAACACGTAGCTCTTAAAAATGAGACATTGAAATTAAAAGTTGGGGGACTCGGGATGGCTAGTCTTTCATTCTGCTCTTTTCCAAAGTCAAGAAGAAATCCCACCAGCACATACATGAAGCGGTTGTGCAAGTATTAACACCATTTTGGAAACAAGTGCAAGGCGAGGGAAAACCTCTCTCTGTGTCTTTCTATGGTTCACTGAACAGAACCACTATTTGCAGAAGATGCTTGCTGTAGAAACCTTTCCAGGAAGAGTCCTCAGTTCTTCGGTACCTGCTGGATGTATTCAATGGCAGAAACTAACACATCTGTTTCCTTAACCAGCCTGCCACACTCTCAACAAAATGGCACAGTTCCAGGAGAATCCCTACAGTAACGCATGCCCAGTTTCCTGGAGAGCCCTCGTTCAAAAACCAACACTCACAGAACCAAGTCTTCCTGACCAAAGCACCTCCATAACAAAACAAAACATTTTGCACAAGTTGTAAGCAGAAACTCATCAGGCTTTTCTAATCAACATGCTTGCCAATGGGGGGAGAACGGTGAAGACCGCACCACAAAATCATCAGTCGTCTTATGAAGGGAATGGCATAGTGGCTAGCTGAAACTCTGAAGCAGGACCAGGAGGAGGGAGTCACTGAAAAAGAATCTAGCCAAAAAAGGCAAGGTGCATGATGTTAAAGGACCAGCAAAATCACAGAATCATAAAATGGTTTGGGTTGGAAGGGACCTTAGAGATCATCTAGTTCCAACCCCCTGCCATGGGCAGGGACACTTTCCACTAGACCAGGTTGCTCAAAGCTCAAAATGGGCAGTAATTACATCCAAATCCAGGAATGGTCCCTCAGAACAATCTGATTACTTCGGGGATTTACCAGAAAAAGGATTGCTACTGCTTCATGGTGTCCTACAAAACCCAAGAAACTCCAACCACTTTCACGTTGAAGTCTGTCTCTTGTAAGTCTTCCCAGAGATTTGCCACTTGGGATTATCACGAATTTGGTATCATGAACCACAAGTTCATTCATGCACATGCGTTCATTTAAGAGACAACATGACCCCCTTACACTGCGTGCTAATAGCACCATGACTGATGATGCCCCCTGCTCACATTTTCCTTGGTGACGGGACCGAACACTCGCAGAGAAAGCACGATGCCCAAGGAAGTTCAGTGTATGCGTGCTCGGGTGCAGGCACGGAGCGGGGACTTAGTTGCTTCTCTTTCTGGTCTTAGGGAAGTCACAGAACAAACAAGCACCAAATCCTAATTTGTACTAAGACATTTTGGTCTGTTTCTTCCAGTTACACTTTCAATCTATGCTGCTGCCTTGCTAATTTTACTGCCAAGCAAGTAAGGTGTTACAGGGAAAAAAAATATCCAATACCTACACCATCGTGAAGGCTATTTTTCCTTGACTAATGAAGCTGAACAGGTAGGATGCCCTACTGCCTTCCCAAGAGAGAGGAAGAATTGTTGAGGAGGCAGGTGCAGGGAAGGAACACACACCTGTGGCAGAGGTTTGCCTTTCGGGACTCTTTATTCAACCTGGGCCATTAAGCAGATTTTAAGATTGGGTGAAGAGGCTTCTCCTGTCGTATCTGTACTTGGAAGGAGATACGGATTTGGAGATTAGTGTTTAAATTAACAATATTAGCAACAATAGACTATAGCTGATACGACTAAGAAACGGACACATGCTAAAAGGCAAATGCAAGTCTGCTCAGGAACCAAATAAGCTGGGCGAAGAAGGACTTGCCTGGAAGAGCAGTCTTACATGGCCCCAAGATAATGGCCTTTGGGCAACATGTAGAGAACATGGGAAGGAGACGAGAGAATGCTAGCCACAGTCATTACCTTCCTCCCAGTTTCTACTGTCTGAATCCTCCTGTGCTGAACAGAGAGGTCTTTTTGCACAGTCTGACAAAAAAAGAATTACAAAAGTTACCTGAATGTACCATAAAGTACCATAAATGTCTATTAAACCACGCAAGTATCACCCTGTGGTCTTTGGGTCTCGAAGTGTAATAAAAGCCTTTGACAAAGGGCTAGTGAATAACATCCTTGGGCTAACACCACTGCCTATTACTGAGACAGGACAGATAGCAACTGGAGGACGTTAAACCCGCATTTTTTTGAAAGCAAATAATTGGCACTGCAGCAGCTTTGAAAGTATTTGACACGTGCAACCTGTGCTTCAGAGAAACCTGCGCACTGTTAAAAGACACTGATTCTGGGGGTATGGAGGCAAGTGTGCCCAAAGAACCCTCACAGAATGAAAGGCAGAGAAGCTACAGGAAAATACATAAGTAGGAGCAGACAAAGAATTAAGGGCAAAGGAATTAATAGGAAAGAGAAAAGGAAGTACAGGCAGTCAGAGGCAGGGGGCTAATGGAAAAAGCCAGGGGCCTAGGGTAAATGCCTACAGAACCCTGCTTCTAATCTGTTCTTGTTTCCAGACATAAGACTTTCAATATTTATCTTAGGTATAACCGTCCCTTTCTGGCACTTAGCATTTGGGGGGGGGGGCGGTGTTTGTTTTTATTTGAGCTAAATTTAAAATCGGGAGAACTGACAAATGGTACCTAGTAAAATCAATGTCCCAGTGTGCTAAGTAAAATCCACATAATTCCTCACTTCAGACACTGCCTTATGGATACACTCACATGTTTGGGTAAAAGGAAAAAAATACTTTTCAGTAGAACTTGAGAGGCCAAGTTCTGGAGCTCAGCTTAGCACTTAAGTAAACACTCAAGACTTTCAAAAAGGTGTTCAATATATCTTAATAGATACTCTTTAAAAATGAGCCAAAAAAAGTCACTTTGAATCTGTAAATCCTTTGAAAGTCTGGCCCCTGACTGCACTTAACTGTTGGCTCGTAACTGACCTATCCAAAATACTCTAACACTTTTGTTGTTGTTCACAAAAAAACCCACCAAACAACAAAAAAAACCCAACCCCAAAACATGAAAATAATAGATTACGGTCCAGAGCAATCTTAGCTAATCAAGCACAATCTTAAAAACACTTGCATGAACTTATACTTAGACCCTAAAATTGAGCTAAAAAAAAAAAATTAAAGCCATAGTACTGTTACAATCAGTGCTGTATTGAGGATGTAAGGATGTAAGGAGGATGAGAGAGAGAATTACTATTGCTGCACAAGTAGAAATGAAACCTTGTAATCCTGTTTGCATTCAATATTACTGACATACAAAAGAAATCATTTTATGTCAATTTATCTCCAACTCATTGTCAGCCTCATGATTAAGAAGACTAATCAGATTTAAGGTTTATATATACATATAAAAAAATAATACAAAACTTCAAGAAACAGAAGACATAAGTTTCCTCAGAGAAAATCAATTAAAGGCAGACACTCCAAGGCATTCAGACACCATTTCAAGCTGACAGAATTTTATAGGGTAAATTTTTCTATTTTCTATAGATGTTTCTATTTTCACTGTCAAACAGAAAGACGAGAAATTGTTGCAGGACACCTCTTCATCCCTTCTAACAAATCTCTCTTTGTCTCAAAGAATACTGCATCTGGCTGGTAACTAAAAGCTGGAATTACCATTTATTCACTACCAATTTATCCTTCAGCTTCACTCACCAGAAATGGCATCAAACCTGCTGTTTTCTTTGGTAGGCATCTGCATTCCTGTTAAGGTACCAAAGCCAAGCAGTTTTGCCTCAGCCCTCAAGTTTTGCAATACTGAAGGGGCCCTCTGGGAAAACAAGTGTTTAACTACATGAGAGGGCACCTCCCTATTGAATAGCTATTTACTTTGGGTTGAAGAGGAGAAAAAATTTCAATACAAGTCAAACATCCCATCTAATCACATGACATGGGTGCATACCAGAATGTTGGTTATTGCCCACCTGGAAACACTTCTCAGATACTTTCCTTCATGAAAATAAAAAGAGCAGGAGCAAACCAGTTCATAAATATTTGGCGATTTTTTACTAATTGGTGCTGATTACAGTTACAGAAGGCTAGAAAATTTGTAAAGCAACACTCTCAAGACAGAGGAATTTGGATTCACTCAGCCCTACCCTATTTGGCTTGAATTAAAAACATCCTTTTGTTTCCAAAGTTGTTTCTTTTCTAATTATCAAACACTGTTAAGCAAGCAAACCCACTTTGCTAGGAAACAAACAGTGAGGTTCTGTTGAGAAAGATACTTAAGTCCCTGCCTTGCAAAGACTTGCTGAAAGTCCTTCTCTTGTCATTTTAAGCAATTTCTAACATGTGTGCACGTTCTTTTCTTTCCACAGACTGTAGAGCTGGCAGACAAAAGAGTGCAGAGGGATTTACTGGTTGTTAAAATAAGTGAAACATCTTAAAATGGAACACTGAACAAGAACCAGGTGCACTTCTGTTGCCAATCCACTGAATTCAGTCAAACTACAACAAATACTATTTTGGCCAACTATAACCTTTGATGCTTACCAGTTTTCTTTGTTAAAAAAACCAAACCAAACCAAACCAAACCAAAAAAATCCCGTATCTCCACTAACTGAATGCTGCACATGTAAATGGCAGTACAGCATCCCAGCCACACACACAGAATCATAGAATCATTTAGGTTGGAAAGGACCTACAAGATCATCGAGTCCAACCACCATCCCTGCCCACTAGACCA